>OX243848.2:14352500-14952500 GCA_945859575.2 Herminia tarsipennalis | reverse complement strand
TTGATTTTTCCCGTTTTTACAATTGTCTGAATTGCAAAAACGGGGAAAATTAACGGAAAACACTAAATCTTTACGACCTTATTCTCAAATCTACCGAATATACAAAAATTAAAAGGTTGTCTGTAAAGTCGGTTTACGGACGATAATTTTACGTGGTAACGTCATAAGAAAACATTGTTGACATTGTAATAAACACTTTAGTTCCAATTGTATCGCATGTCGCTACAATCGCCATTCGCTGTTGCTTAGCAACCAATCAATAACGTGACACTTTTTCGTGTAAAATAGGTTGAGCCGTTTCGTTTGTGTCCGTTACATACGTAGAAGTGTATTTAAAATCCCCCGAGAGCCCTGCGACACAGGGTTCGTTATCCTTGTTCCTGTCCTTTAACCTTCAAACGGTAATTTGTAACGGCCTGCAGCAGAGGTGCGCATAACCTAAAATACCTATGGAATAGGCGCCATTCATTTATTGTATAAAACGATTTTCTCCAGTTTTTGACCCCTCAAAAATTGACGCAGACGAAGTTGCGCGGGTCAGTTAGTTACAAATATTAGCAGAAGATCTAAGTTGGCACTCGATGAAATCAATCTATGACTAGCTGACTCGCGCAACTTCGTATGCGTAAATTTCCCCCGTCTTTGCAATATTTTTCATTGCTGCTCCGCTCCTATTGGTCGTAGTGTGATGTTATATAGCCTATAACCTGCCTCGATAAATGGGCTTTCCATATATTAGTAAAATATTTTTTCAATTCGGACCCGTGGTACCTGAGATTCCATAATCATTCGTTCAAACAAATAAACAAACTCTTCAGCTTTATAATATTAGTATAGATGTATGAATGTTATTCGTATAAGGATATAAGCTGTGAACAAGTTCAACGAAAACAAAAGAAAAACGTAGGTACTTAAAATTGCTTTCTCAGTCATCTGTCAAATTGAGATTATACCCGTCCTATTCTAGAGCCATATGAAAGAAAGAGATAGAAGAGAGATTATTGATAATGAGGGCCGTCTTGAAAGGTAAGATGGCAGGTGGAATCCTGTTTGACAAGTAGACCGGGGCTTAAGAGATGACTTGCAAAGTGCCTATTGACCCCATATTTCATTTTCGAAAGGGTTATAGTATTATTTTGATATTTTAGTCATCACATAACACCGAGAGTATAGAATAGGGTTAGCTTTAGAAACGGGCCGCATGATTTTGGGGTTGAAAATGGTAAAACGATTTTTAAAATCCTTGTAACTACGCGCCGTATGCGTGAAACTAGACGTAATTTTTGGTTAGTTTGGTGGAAAAATTGACATTTTTTTAATTTAGTGTCGTAACTATCTGAGTAAAAACTTATTTATAGATATATAAACAAATTTATATTAAGCATTATTTTACAAAAAAAATATATTTAAATATTTTGGAAATACAAAAAGATTTATTTTTGGAGTTGGCCCCATGCCCCCCTCCTCCCCCCACCCCCCAAAATACAAATATCGTGCGGCCCGTTTCTAAAGTAGCCCCATAGAATATCTTAGGACAACTGAGTATGGTAATTAGACGACTGCTAAGCATATGTACTTTATATATTTGTAAATACAAAGATTTATCCTGGGAGGAAATCGAACACAACCTCTGGCTTAGCAGTCAGGGTTACTAACCACTAGACCCTGGGTTCCCAACCCGTAGGCATTTACCCCTGCGGGGGTAAAACAAACATTCGTTGGGATTCATTCCTTCATTACTGAAGGTGGTATAAATCCCCTGGTATAATCCCATTCTATAGTCACACTAGACCCAATGTTGAATCATTTGCACGACCTTTCAACCCCAGCCATTCGAGCGACTCTCACTAAAATAGCTTTTAAAGTACTCAAAAAGGGTTAGATTGTTAACCACTTTTTTTAATGAAGAGACGAGCAAGTCGTGCCCTTATGGTAAGCGTCATACTATCTGGTCACTGGTCCCATAACAGTATCAGTGGCACCCAAATCATTGTAATGTCATTACACTTGACATTAGTTCCTAATCTCATTTGCTCAGTAATAACTCTTGCTATAGTGCCCTTCAACCGAAACATAGTGATGCGTTAACATTACTATTTCACGGTAGAATAACTGACATTGTTGTGGGACCGACCAAGGCGGTCTATGGGTTAGATCTACCATCAGGCCAGTCAAAGTATGAAGCTTTCACTTTGTATTTTTGGTGTATATGCTATTATTATGCTGTTGCTATTAATGTTTTTTTGTGATATTAGGTATACATGCTATTGAAGATGTAATCCACATGCCCGTAAATTAATGAATTTCTTTCTTTCTAGGTAACGCACGTGACAGAATTCGGGGCTGACAAAATTCATGTTTTTTAACAAGTAAGTAATTAGCAATGCGAGATTGTGAGTCCTACATTACTTTTTTTTTTTTTTTTTTTTTTTTTTTTTTTTTTTTTTTTTAAACAACTCCCGCAGTACGTTACAAGCCCTGTGTCACGGGGGACTTTACAAACATACAAGGCACGGACACAAATTACACCCAGACCCGGAACAACAATTTGTGGATCACACAAAGTGGTGTCCCGTATGGGAATCGAACCCACGACCTCTTGCGTAGCAGTCGGACACACTCCCACCGCGCCACAGAGGCAGTCACTAGCAACACTGTTAACTTCTCCAGCTAAGCTCAATGGCTTATATTTAGAAGTGGGTAAGATTCGAAGCCGCGACCTCACGATTGTGAGTCCGATGCCTTAGCTATTAGACTACCGCCGCTTCAAGTTAATGTCTCTATAAGTATCGTGTTTGATTACATGCTCCTAAATATGTAACTAAAGAAAAAAAAGTACATTTTTCATTGCTCTAGTCAAGCTAATGAGATTCGATACTCTCCACGCTTGCTGTTCGAACGTCAGCTCTCTGATGAGTCTTGAATAGAACACCTAGTTTGTAAGGTGCTCCCCAGTTGCGCTACACGTTTTGAGTGATGAAACGACCTATACCCGTATCCACATGTGGATCCCTTGACACTTGTTTTCCTCTTAGATCCACCGGGCGATCTTTGGGTACTTTTGTTCCTTCTTGAATTTACCGGTAGATCCATGGATACTTTTTTTTAATAAATCCATGGATATACCGGCAAATTAAAAAAAAAAAAATTATAAGTCGAAGTTTGTATTTAATTTTGATTTCATCATAATCTTCTTCGTCATAAATTAATTCGATATTATCAGTTTTCCGATATATCGTGGCAAGCCTCTTTTGAGTTGGCAATCTTGACTTTAACGCTCTCACCGTACACTCTATTGCACTACGATAATTCAAGTGCTATTTTGTAATTTTTGTAATGACCACAAAATTGCAGTGTTTTCGAGGAAGAGCTTAGGCTACGAAACATTCAATTAAGCTACACAGTTAACAACAACTTGCGATCTTAACTCTTGCCAAAGCTATTATGTGATTGCATCTACCCACATAATGTCACGTTATTTCGACATTTTTTGACGTAAACACAGGTCAACTGTGTGACCAAATTTTGGCCTGACCAATTAGTTTTTTAAAGGGGTTAACAAAAATTACAGAAAATAACCAACGAAATTACGTTTGTCATTGCGGTCAGCATCTTACCATTTATTTTTATACAAAAACTGTCAAAATCTGGTATTTTTATCACTAGTATTAGTTTTCCCCTTTTAACCTGTTGGCCTGTTGGTCCAGTGGTTAGAGACCCTGACTGTTAAGCCGGAGGTCGTGGGTTCGATCCCAACCTAGGATAAAATTTAGTGTGATTAGCACGATGGTTTATTCTGTGTCTGGGGGCTATTTATCAGTTGTCTGGTTTCCATAGTACCAGCTTTGCTTAATTTGGGATCAGATAGCGTTGTGTGAGTTGTCCCAAGATATTCTTATTATTAAGTTAATTATTTTGATAGATTTTTGTTACAGATTTTAAATTTAAAAAAAAAGCATCTCTCTGGATATTAAAATTGGGCGTGATTGAACAACAAACATTCTTACTTCATTATACACCCTGTGAAATAGGTACATTTGTTTCTTTCTTAACAGTGCATGCCAGGAACACGCGCTCTCTCACGTTTCATTCTTATTCTGATAGAGACAAATATATATCTGCACTTACAAAAAAAAAAACACTATTTACTTAATTACTAAAAGTATTGTGTCATCCAAGGTCAGTCAAATGCTAATGTACGTTACAGTTTCATCATAACGTTAGTATTTAGACACTAGACACTAATAAAACTAATTAAGCAAGATAATGTCTCGTCTATATGAAATATTAGGCAACAATCTAGCCACGAAAGACTACGGCAAAATGCCAAGAGTATAGAAGGTAACCTTCAAACAACAGCAACAGCAACGTTCACACATAGAAATAGCTTACGAACACGAAATCGCGCAAAGCCTTCCGAACAAATTGGTCTTGAATCAGGCGATACAGAATTTTGTTCAGGGGGTCGGGGGAACATGTGTCCCAACCAGCCAAGTGTGAGTCGCTCGTATGACGGGGGCACTCCGCCTTTGATTCAACACCGGTACACCAGCCATTACCGCCTGTGCAATGGCCTGGCAAGACACACCGGTACTGTGTCAAAATCAAAAGTCCCCATAAAAGTTCTTTCAGTCGAGTCGGTTTCACTCGCCCCTGTTGCCCCCCCCCTTGTATCTGTGCCTGTCTTGAGTGGTCTTTAATTCCGAAGTATGTCTCTATGTGTACTTACGTCAAGCTCAAGAAGGTTATTGTACTCTCGTCATTATGTGCAACGACTTTGATTATTCAATCAAACAATGTAGGACGTACAAAGTTGTGACTTTCCACCTATTAATGCTATCCAACACTCCTACCAGCCTCTAGAATAACAACTCGCTGGTCTGGTAACATCTGACATTACCCAACCAATTGCAGATGTTATTTTAATTGCACATACACGTACCATTGTGTAACCTGTCACAATTATTCGGTTATATTGTTTATTGAGCTTGTTCAAGAACTTCTTGGTTAACTGAAAGTTTATGCCTGCACAATCGTTATTTAGGTGTACCATAGGCGTGCCCAGGATTATTGGGGGGGGGGGGGGGGATTTAGAACACCTAATCCCCACCCAATTTAGCAACAATTTTGCAAAACACTGGCCAAATGAGTACTATGTATCTACCTTATTGCAGTTTCGGGGAGATTTGATTCCCCAAATTCACGCCCTGCGTCCATAAGGTATACTATACTTTTTTTTTTGTAGGATTCTATCACAAAATAGAGAGATTTCAGAAGATAACCTCCATAGAAGGCGCGCTAGACGCACTGAGGATATTGAAACACCTTCCTAATAAAGTGGTCTGAATATTCTTCTCCGTGAGCAATGTATTTGTCTGCGTTGCTCGAGACTACATAATATATGAAGGTTACCCTTGCTTCCGATATTTTGTGGTTCTGCCAATCTTCTGAAGGCGTTTGAAATATCACTGTTAAAAAAATCGGGAGTCACTGGGTCCCATGACCCTTACAAACGTGACATCCAAGCCAATTATATAAAGACTACTAATATTATAAAGAGGAAAGATTTGTATTTTTGTATGTAACGAATAAACTCAAAAACTACTGGACCGATTTCAAAAAGTCTTTCACTTATAGAAACCTGCATTATCGGGAAGTAACATAGACTATATTTTATTCTCAAAAAAAAAATAGTGATCCTTACGAAAACTGCGTTTATATATAGTGGAGAAGAGTCTGTGCGAAGCCGGAGCGGGCCGCTAGTGTACATATATAAAAACAATGCTTGTCTGTATGTCCTCTATCCGTTCCGAAACCATTGATCAGATTGTGATGAAACTTTAGCAGAATGTTCTGGGAAGGCAGGCGAGTGTTCCTGGCTTTAAAAGCCACAGCGAAGCGTGGCCAAGTTCAGCTAGTTATCTATAAATCTACATTGATGAAGATTTCGGTTCGTGACGTAGCCAAGACTCTTCAACACGACACATAGGACACAAAATTTGGATAATGGAAATTGAAATAACACGAGACCTAGAGACCTGAGATTAGAACTCGAAACCATTGACTAAGACCAAAACTCGATGCTAAGACTTGAGACCAAGAAATTCATTAACATTCTTTTTTAGATGAATTTTACTGATAATATTTTAACCCTGACGATGAGGAGACAAAAACCTCGAAAAAGAATGATAGAAAAAAAGGATTACATAAATACTTTTGAGTGGTTGACTCTTAAAAAAAAACGAATTATACTAATAGAGAGTTAATAGAAATTGTGGTGTCATAGACCACTCAGCTGTGGTCATTTAAATAAGTGGTTATGTAACCTTTTAATGTATGCACCTATCTGTTTTTATAAATAAAATAGAAATAAAAGTTTATCCATTGCGTGTTTTATGATTATTATTCAAAAAATATTATCTGTAACTTGCCTTAACAACCGTACCTATTGATAATAAACTATATGAATGGTAGGAACACAAGACAAAAAATTAACTGCGTAAATAGCGAAAACAAAAATATGAAGACAAGTTCTCTTTCGTGAAAAAAAAGTCAAGTTCGAAAAAAAAAAGGAGAACTTCCGCATTAGGGTACAAGCCCTGTGTCTCGGAGAACTTATGACTATGGCACAGGGGAATATATTTTATTAAGTTTATAGTATTAATTAATGTCTCTGACTGCATGCTTTTTTTTGTTACTTGTGAAAAACATATTAAGCCTTCTTGGCTGTCTGGTAAAAAAGGGCCGAACGTTTCCTTATACGCGACTTGCCAGTTGGCAACCAATTAACCTCCTTACGTCTGTCTTGTATGCAGATTTTAGAAAATCGAAATACTTTAAAACACCCGTTGTCACGATCTTCTAGCTGTCTCGACACGTTTGGAGAAATTAAACCGGTATCATACTCGTATCAACAAGATTGCAATAAACGCGAAATGTAAAAATACCGTTAAAATTTAACGGTTGTTTACCTTGAATCCATTGTGATATTCAAAATTGATTCCGAATTCAAAAAAATCCGACAATCCAACTGTCAACACTGAAATAAAAATCACTATTTCGTATTGCACATTAAAAAAACACTTTGGTCACTTGTCACTTGAATTCAAGTTCTGACAGTTACTTCTAATGTCAAACCAAAAAGTTCAGTCTCTTACAGCAATAAGTTTATATACTCTAAAATGAGTTTTATAAATTCCATTCGAAATGTCTCGGTTGATAGAAAGCCATGAGTGTTCCGGTATCGGACTTTCTTCGACGCGTGCGCCGACGTGCCTGTGCTCACGGCGAGTGAAGCGCCTTCGCGGGCACTAGTGCTGATACTAATTCACACTTGCCCAATACATCATCGAGTTCCAGTTTTGAAATGTTTTTTTTTTAATTCGTGATCAACTTGAGTTTGTATCTTGTGGAAATGGCGGTAAACCGAACTGTTATAATTTTTTCAGCTTCGCGTTTAACGTGTGAAAAATATGCGTTAAATCGAGATAAGACTGATTCTTCTTTGGAGCTATAGTGTCTGGTAAAAATGATCTGAAATATTGTGTCATGTGAAATATGTGGTCTATAAAAATAAAAACAACCAATTTTCGCTTTTTAGGTATAGGTATAAGTACAAGTTACAAGATGTCTTTGAGAACTAACGATTGAAATAACAGACCATCAAATTGCTTCAGTATGTTCTTCTGTTTGATGTTTAACTACCTACTTCTTCAGTCATTCATGGCATTAATAAAGCAGAAATAGAACGTACGTATAAATAATAATTTTAACATAACTAAAAATTGTTATAATAATATACTAGCTGTCCCGCGCAACTTCGTCTGCGTAAAATTCCCCCCCTTTTTTTTTTCATAATCCTATGTTACTTCTAATACCTCCAAGAATATGTGTACAAAGTTTCATGATGATCGGTTGAGTACTTTTCGCGTGAAAGCGTAACAAACAAACTTACATTCACATTTATATATACTGGCTGTCCCGCGCTACTTCGTATGCGTAAATTTTACCCGTTTTTGCAACATTTCTCGTCGCTGCTCCGCTCCTATTAGTCGTAGCGCGATGTTATATAGCCTATAGCCTTCCTCGATAAATGAGCTATCCAACAAAAATATAATTATTAAAATCGGTCCAGTACTTTTTGAGATTATTCGTTACATACAAAAATACAAAAATACAAATCTTTCCTCTTTATAATATTAGTGTAGATTAGTGTAGAAGTGTAGAAATGTAGAAGTAGGGATTAGGCTGAAAAATGGCTGACATTGCCGTCAATCCTATTTGTTTTTTTCATCAGTTTTTCACAGAGTCCGAAGTCTGTTTAATGACATCCAGATCAGTCATAGTAATTCAGCTTTACTAAGAAATATCTAGATTTCCTGCTGCAGTAGTGGTCCTTGAATACTTCGAGAGGCGGTTTATAATTGACGTAAGAACTTGATATCATTTCTAGGTTGTAGGGCTGCAATCTTTGTAACAAGTTCTAGTGGACAGAAATTAATGGACGCTGTTGACCTTATTTCTCGGTTAGTTACTTTATCTATACTAATATTAAAAAGAGGCAAAGTTTGTGATGTTGTGAGTTTGTGACGTTGTAGGGGCCAATCTCTGGATCTACTGAACCGATTTTGAAAATTCTTTTGCCAATAGAAAGCCACGTTAATTGTGAGTGTCATAGGCTATATAAATCACGCTACGACCAATAGGAGCGGAGCATCAATGTTGCAAAAATGGAGAAAAATTACGCAAACGAAGTAGCTCGGGTTGTCTAGTACTTAATACACGTGTAAAGGAAATGTGGTCAATTTTAGCTATAGACCAGCACTATTGGACCTTCGTAGTGTGGTGCCTAATCTGATTAAATGTATTACTATATCAAAATTAAACCATTGTTCTTACTGCTTGGATTGTTCTTACTGTATTATCATCATGTCTTCAAATTGGGTTGTCCCGAAATATTTATTTATTTCCTATTTTGATTCAAGTTACTTGCCCGCGAGTAGGTATAGTATATTTTTTGACATAATAGAACACACCAATTCAAATGTTCAGTTCTTTATTTTATTGTATCTACCTAATCTATTCACCAGTACCAACAGAATCTTCAATTTACAATGAGTGAAACTAACTATTTATTCACGCTTGTTATGAATGGAAGGTTTCTCATATTTCAATAACGAATACGCGTCAGGCGTACTTATTGAAATGAGATCGTGCTTTAAGGATAATACCTGTGTTGTAACTTGCAACGCAATATGTATACCCACTTTGCAATAATGATATGTAGTTCTTAAGTAATTATAGTTTGCGACAGGTCGGCATAGCAATATTCGACTTCATTTTTAGTACTCAAATCCAGGCATACACGTAAAATTTTACGGAGGTGAAGGAAATTATTCCGCAAGAGGCACTCGTATAACTTGACTGAGGGAGATATATGATTGCCTGTAAGTGTAAAGAGAGACAACAGTGCATTACCCACTCACTACTACACACTAACTTGACGCATGCGCAATAAGCATAGAAAACAGCCGCTGTCAAAAAAACTGTACATCAAATAAATATCTTGGGACAACTCACACAACGCTATCTGATTCCAAACTAAGCAGAGCTTGTACTATGGAAACCAGATAACTGCTAAACATACTTATAAATTTCTAAATACATACATATTATAGATAAATTACACCCCGACACAGAATAAACCATTGTGCTCATCACACAAAGTTTTATCCTGTGTTGGGATCGAACCCACGACCTCTTGCGTAGCAGTCGGATAGGCAGTCTATAATAACTGCTTGGGGACATCTCTGGCCATGGTTCAAAATGGCGACTCTTCGTGTGATATTTCAGTCTGTTCGAATCCGATATACTTTTGTTATGTTCTCGACAAGGTGGAATTCGTTCGGGTTTTGACCTACGTGAATTTTAGGATATAATTAATAAATACATCCGACGAAAACTGATGCAGACTTGGCTCTGCGCTAGTGTACGGCGCTTATCATTTTTATCTTTCCAGACTAACATCATATCCTTTTGCTTTGTCAATCTCTCGCGGACTACGAAGCAGGATATTTTTATCGTCTTGTAAAAGATATCCCTTATCGTGTGTTGTGGGTGGGGGGGCTAGACGGAAAAAATTCTCACGAAAAGTTGTAACGACACTTTTTGACACACACAAGCCGTGCGGCGTGCGCGCAAGATATGAACATCTAATTTGACGAAGAAGTCACCTGTCGATTTGGTCTAGAGGCATAAATTCGGTACACAGTATTGGTGACAATTGTGTAGTTGTGGGTTCCTTCGGTATACAATCGTCATTTTGTAAGTTATTTTCGTTTCGTCTTTCTATTTCGCATTGAACAGTGTGGTGTTGCGAAAATTATAAAAAAATAAATAAGATATGAACTTCGTTCCATCCGGGTGTCCCTTGACACCTCTCAAGTTTTTTTTTATATCTTTTATAGAGGCTTTTTAATAATGCCAGCCTCATCATAACCTAATCTTAATTAACAAACTAATTTCTAAAATTTACATTATTTTTATATACCTACTAATAGGTTATGAATAAGTTACCATTTTGTACAACAATTTGACTTCTAACGAGCCAGGCGTTGCTAATATATTTATAAAGGCTCCTATGTCATAAATGTTTATTCTACAATGAGCTAGCAGTGATTTTCTCTCTTCTTGGTTCTTTTCACATTCCATTAGCAAATGTTGGACATCATCAATCTTACCACATACCTCACAATCCTACCCATTATACTACCGACGTGAACCCACTCCTAACACAAGCCTTTGAGCTAAGCTGGAGGGGTTAACAGGATTGCTAGTAATGTGGGACCACAATCCCAAATTGAAAAAAAAAAAAAAAAATCTGGTGACTCTACTTTTTTCATGAGATGTTCAAACTTTCTAGATGGAAAGTGACCAGATCGCAACCTATGGGCATAACTATATCTGGTCTACTTATATCTACTTGGGTAAACCAAGGAATCCGAGGTGGCTCACTCTTTAAGTTTTAAATGTCTTTTTCTTACCAAGAGCAAGATTTGGCCTTGCGCTGTGCCCCTGAATGCAGTGATTGCATAAAACGCATGTGGTAACGAGCTGGCTTCCGTTGTGGTTATAAACAGGGAAATGCAATTAAAACGGGCAATGACTTGTGTAATATCCCATTTACCTTTTCAATATGTAAATATGTTAGGAAGATAGTTAGGTACATAAAATACCGAAACCAACTACATAAGAGCCCTTAGACAAGTTGCATAAATATAATTTTATAAGCTACGGGTCTTAATCGCGTAAATATTTTATTTTAAAGCTAAATACCTTTGTTTATTGCCCGACGTTTCGACCGTATTGCAACGGCCGTGGTCACGGACATATAAGTGGCATAAACTCTGACTGTGGCATAAACTCTAATCGAATAGAATGACAATCGAACAGAATGACGTCGTTGCGCGCCGAGACAGCGAATACAAAAATGTTTAATACGTAGATTCGCAGTTTTGCGCGCTGTGGGGCAAAAGGGGCAATTAATACCCCCCCCCCACGCCCCCCAGACTCGACTAAGATAACTAAATCACATCGACGTCCTCACGGACACAGAATCTCGGAACGGCTTCTGAACATAATGGTCTGAGATGCTTGTCCGTCAGGGTTGCACAGCCAGGCGGTATAGAGGTCATTGACACTTCACGACAAAAAGTTAAATACTTTCAAAACGTCTGAACGATTTTTTTATAAATCGAGCTCAAAAACTAGCTTTTTAATTTAAATTTTTCAAATATTTTTTTCAAATTTTTCGATTGGGCGGTACCATCGATAAACTTTTGACACCAGCCCCTCCAGACAAGTGGCTTACACTCCAATCGAATATAATGATGTCGTTGCGCGAAAAAAAACATATTCTCGGTCTTCCAAGCGCAACGACGACATTATTTCGATTTTATTCGATTGACATTCTATTCAATTGCCATTCTATTTATGCCATTTGTTTATTCTGGGCTTGTCTACTCTACTAGGCTCTGTTTACTTCGGGATTAAAAATACACATTTCCAAGCCTGAAACCTCTGGACCAATCTTAGTGAAATTTGAATTGGAGATAAAGTGAAGACAGAAGAATGACATTGGCTAGTTTATATTATTAGCGATAACTGCACGCGGGCAAAACCACGGTCAAAAACTAGTAAACAATAAGGCGAGTGTCAGTGATCTATCAGATAGTGGCCAAAGGCCTTTCACGGCAGCCTCTGTGTCTGCGTGACCACAAATTACACACAAAATACCGAAAGTACAGAAGATAACCTTCATACGTACGTCGCTCGAGCAACGCACATCTACATCGTTCACTAACACGGAATTTCAGACCACTATGTTCGGAAGGCGTCCCAAGATTCCGTGTCCGTGAGCCAATGATGTTTTAAGTAAAATTTTACATACACAACATTCGGCCTTTAAAACCGGTAAACTAATTCACACTTAATTAACCTAGGTAGCTATTGAAATGTGACACTATTATAAAAAAGTCGTTAAAGTGGGAAAACATGATTTAATTGACACGAGTGAAAAAGAGAAAAATGTAATCCGCTGCTTTCATCTGTTGACGCCGGTGATGCGACACTGATATAAAGATTTGCTTAATAGCCAGCATTTAAGGCGCTTCCTTGTACAAAACCTAGCGCTGGTCGTTTTTGTGCACTTTTTTGGAGCTATCTGCTCTTTTTTCAAAAATAAATGTCAACAAATAAAAATACATTAAAATTCTACATAATTTTGACTCCAAAATGGTCGGACGCTTGTAACTGATCTACTCCTTTTTAGGGTTCCGTAGCCAAAATAGCAAAAAAAACAAACGGTTTTTTTTTAGCAAATACATTTAAGGGTTTCTAATAAATTTTTTTGAATGAGTGAATATTTTTGGAAATAATCGCTCTGAAAGTTGTATAAATTGTGTCTCTCCCCCCCCCCCCCCCCTTTAACTTTTGAACACCATTCAAAAGTTAAGTGGGGGAGAGGGAGCACAAAAAACAAAAAATATGAAAATAATCACAAAGGTAGCGCTTAATAAATACTTTAAACTAAAATTATTTCGGATATAGTCGGATATCATTCATCATTAAGTTATTGCTGAAAAACTGTGTTTCTCAACAAAAGGGTGTAACGTTCTTCTGCTGATGCAATTATTCAAAGCTACGGAGCCCTACACTGAGCATGGTCCGACACGGTCTTGCCCGGTTTTTTTTTTTACTTATAACATACCTAGCTGTCCCGCGCAACTTCGTATGCGTAATTTTTCCCCGTTTTTGCAACATTTCTTATTGCTGTTCCGCTCCTTATTTCTCCACTATTTAATGCTTGTTATTATACATATAAACCTGCCTCTTCAATCACTCTATCTATTAAAAAAAAAACGCATCAAAATCCGTTGCGTAGTTTTAAAGATTTAAGCATACATACGGATATAGGGACAGAGAAAGCGACTTTGTTTTATACTATGTAGTGATTGCCGTGAGCGATGAATATTTGTGTGTTGCTAGAGCAAGGTACGTGTGAAGGTTATCTTCTTTACTATCGGTATTTTGTGGCATGACCATCCTTCATTGTAGATGTGTGCGAGAGAAAGGCATTGGAGAGAAATTTCGCCGCGGACGTGCCTTCGCGCAGCAAATTCGGTGCATTTTTGTTATAGGGCTTTGGAGACCAAGTATTATCCGTAACATTGCACTATTACTTTTTGTATTTTTGAAAGCATTTTTAGATGATTTATATTATTACGTTATAGTATAAAACAAAGTCGCTTTCTCTGTCCCTATATCCCTATGTATGCTTAAATCTTTAAAACTACGCAACGGATTTTGATGCGGTTTTTTTTAATAGATAGAGTGATTGAAGAGGTAGGTTTATATGTATAATAACATCCATTAAATAGTGGAGAAATAAGGTGCGGAGCAGCAATAAGAAATGTTGCAAAAACGGGGAAAATTTACGCAGACGAAGTTGCGCGGGTCAGCTAGTAAATGTATAAAAGTTAAAGTACATCGCCCAGTGTAACAATAGGGCTTAGGGCATTATTCAGAGGCCGACCCACTTATGAATACTAAAAAGTCCAACTGTATCGCAATAATACAATTAAACCGGGCAAGTGCATGTCGGGCCACGCACAATGTAGGGTTCCGTAGATTCCCCCATCTGAATAATGCGGCTTAAGAAGTACGTTTTCTGTTGTTTTTGTTTCATACTTACAACGTTATACCTACTTAATATGTAATCATTTTTTTTCTTTAGTTTTCCTTTCAATTTCACTATTTAAACTACTATTTTGTTTTTTTTTTTCACATACCCAAAATCAACTATTTAGCTGGCAGGGGGGCTTGACTTTTATCTAAATGTTGGTAAAGAAATCTAACCTTAAACAGTTTAGTTCAGGATTATTAAGTCCCCTTTTTGAAGTTTTTTAAAAATATGTAATGAGTTCGATCAATCAACTACTAAATTATTAGACTACTCCAGTGCCGTAACTAGAAAGTGCCAGCGGTGCCCAGGCACAGGGCGCAAACCCTAGAGCGGCTCATAAATTACCATCAGGACCATTAACAAAGGCGAAGTTATGGAAGCTCGCACCGGGCACATAAAAGTTCGCACCAGGCGCATAAAGGGCTAGTTACGGCACTGCACTATTCTTATTTAGCCAAGCTGGGGTAGGTTATTTCTGTTAAGTTCCGTTTTTTCAATAAGGCAACAACAGACACTTAAAGAGCCCTATGGCTATGGTATCCTTAGTGTTGCTAGCGTTCAAAAACTATTTACTTATCTAAAATGCGTATAAGTACTGTTTGCGTGTTTGTCACAACTCTCGCCTCCTTTCAGGTCAAGTTCAATGTTCTTTAAACATTAAAATAACGGAGATCAGTTGGAAAGCAAAAGTATCCTTGAATATACCGTTACGGCGGACATAATGTTCCCGTTATACAACTCCACGGCTCACTCGTCATACCTCATGTTTTGCGATGACCATTCTACCTAAATGGTCATTCGCACTTTGAATAGGTACGTTCTAAATTATCGCAATAATAAAAAGCTATAATCTATAATAAAATAATATATGCACGAGATTGTATTTAAAAAAAATGCCCCATTTATTTATTTTTTTCGAACAATAATTGCACTGGTACTTAAATATGAGAGTGCAAATAAATAATACATCTGGCGGTCAATGCCTTCTATAGTATTTCTATTTACAAAGCTTCTAAAAGCGAAAGGACCACTATATTTTAATTACGACGCTACTGCCATCTGTGATTTTCAATATCGAACACAAGTAGTTTTGGCGGCCATCTGTCGGCGAATAGCAACACTACTAAAACTTTTGCTAACTTCTGCTTGTGCACATAGATGGCGCTGTTTTAAAATTAAATCTGAAAGTGACTTCGTAGTGATGAATTTACTTGTAACATTTTTATTCGGTTTCATTTTCACCTCAAATATGAATAAATTAATGTATTATCTTACCTTCGTGTTCTCGTTATTCCACTTCAAGTGTTCAAGAAAGACGGCCTAGATCAGCAGCAATTTGACTGTTGATATAGTATATCGTACATCCTGTAATGAAATAGAAAAGTCTCACTGAAATATTACAAAGTTAATAAGAAATGTACTTAATTGTTGTGATGCGAATACCAGAATATAATTGCAAATTCGTACGATTATCGAGGAAATTTGATGCAAACTTTCGAAATAAGTTTAATGTAGTCGTTTGGTTTGTAAATTTGTGCCTATTAGGACAAAATACTGAGAGTAGGTAGGTACTATATTTTGTACACGTCATTTGTTTGAACATCACAACCGCTTTGTATGTTATACCTAGCTATATATAGTGGCACAACGCATATAAATGTGAGTTTTTTACTTACTATAAAAATAACCATACAGTTATAAAACTGTACTAGCTACTGTAGTTTGTAAAGAATATATTTTCAATAAAAGAACTGGGTGTCTTATTGAAGTTCAAAGAACCCGAATCCCGACAATGACTAAGTACATATTTCCAATGTCAATAAAAATAAAGTACAGGTACTTTATTTTTAAAAAATTCAAACGAACTCGCCGCCACAGCCAAAAACAGTCTTTAAAAAATATAGGTCTATATTTTTTAAAGACTGTTTTTGGCTGTGGCGGCGAGTTCGTTTTTATTATTCCCCAATTGTTTTTTTTCTAGACCACCCCAATATTGAGAAGTTGGATTGAAAGAACCATTTCCACTTTTTTGTGAGATTAACGCACGGTAATTTATATAAAGACTATGTCCTCAGTTCCGCCTGCGTGAATGATAACCGTTTTACTAGAACTCTCTAATATGGCGCGGATTGCTATGCCGTTGATCTCGGTTTACAAGTCGCGCCATGTACATGTACTGAAACAGTTTCAAATGGAGAAAGGAAAATGGAAAATTAAATTTTTTCACGCATTTTTTTCGCGTAAAAAATCTTCCTCTTTTGAAAATAAATCTGTTTGACATTGGTATTATCGTAAAATGAATATTTTATCGCGATTGTGTGTGTTATGTTTATTTTTTTATGTAAGTATTATTAATGAATAGGTACCTATTAATTAAAAATATTAGCTTTCGGTACTAGTTCTCCAACCTTTAACTAGGCAAAATCTCATGTTTTTCTTAAAATTTAATTTCATTTTTCTTAAAAAAACCGGACACGTGCAAATTGGACACGCCCGCCGATGGTTCCGTACAATTATGTAGGTACATAATATAAATAGTTCAGGAATCGAGTCTCGCAGTTTTTACAATAAACGGCCGTATCTTTTATACGTTAGCTTAGAAGTTAGATTTTTTCACAGTTTCAAGTTTGATACTTTGTAAACCTGAGTATATGGTTTTAATTTCAACTCGATACCTCCAACGAGTTCTAGGGATAAAGGGTCTTGACGGACAGACCGACGGACGGTCAACAAAGTGATCCTATAAGGTTTCCGCTTTTTCCTTTTGAGGTACGGCACCCTAAAAAGATTTAACGACTCCGCTTGACGTAATACTATACTGGCTGAACCCGGCTACGCTTCGCTGTGGCTTTTTAGACCACAAACCTTCGCGGGCGTCCCAGTAACATCTTGCCAAAGTATTATCATAAAGTTTCTAAAGGTATAGTGGACAAACATAGATTTTTATTTATTTGGATCATTGACGTATAGATCTGACCTGCGTCATAATCTCACAAAATTGACCACTCTCTAGAAAGAGCTACTCTGTGGACAATACCTGTCAAAGGCCGCACGAGATTTTTCTCTCTTTTACGCTTTGCAGTCAATATTTACTTTTTAATTGAAAGGGATGGCATGGTCTAAGCCGTAACGTCAATGATTTAATGTATACCATTGATGTAGAGAACAGGACTGCGCCACAACCTCTTAGAAAGAGACAACGCTACTTTGTGGACAATACCTGTCAAAGGCCGCACGAGTTTTTCTCTCTATCACGCTTTGTAGTCAATATTTACTTTTTAATTGAAAGCACGGTATAGGTCTATACGTCAATGATTTATATCGTTATTTAAATTTATAAAAAAAAATTGGCTTTTATATATTTTGTAAAAAGTTTACATTACTTACCTATAGTTAAAAAAAATAACATGCGAGGTTATAACATCAGTGTTCACAACAGTAGGTCCATAATAATTAACTTATTGAGGTCAATTTGATTTTGAAATACATTTGAATAGGTAGCCTAAGCGCTTTCTGGCTACTTTTATTAAAATTTTATCAATTTATTTAAATCTTAATTTATTTTTCACTCAGTTAATCAGATTTGAAAATGTTGCTATTGATTGATGTTCTTATAGCTAAATTCAGTTGTTAACCTGTACTTGCTGGAAAAACTCAGCAAAAGCATGTCGGACCATGCTCAGTGTAGGGTTCCGCAGCCTTGGATAAATGCATTGGCAGAAGAGCGTATGTTCATGACACTTACGCTTTTTTACGCAGTTTTTCAGCAATAACTCAATGAAGGTATATCCGAAAATGTCCGAAGTAATTTTAGTTTAAAGTATTTATTAAGCGCTACCTTTGTGATTTTTTTCCTATTTTTTGGTGACACGGTTCAAAAGTTAAGGTAGGAACACAATTTATGCAACTTTCGGAGCGATTATATTCACTCAATCAAAAAAGGTTAACAGAAACCTTAATATGTTTATAAAAGACCTGTCAAATGATGTACCACACGTTGAAGTTTCCTAAAAAAAATTTTTTTCAGCTTTTGTTACATGTATGGAGTGCGGGGGGCCACTATTTATATGTAACAGAACGTGAAAAAAAAAAAATTGGCAACGCGGGTGCGACTCTATGGTGTGACGAACATCCACAGTCTACGGTAATCTGTAACTGCCTTAACATCAAGCAGGCCGTAAGCCTGTTTGCCATCTCAGTGGTATAAAATACTAAATAAGCACTGGCCCTTATCCCTTTTTAATAATATTATTATAATAATGTAACATCGTAATAAAATGTAAATGAATTTATTCATTCCACATGTAAATTTATTTATTCCACATTATGGTTCCTAAACATTGTAACACGTAAGCTGTTGAGCAATTATACATTAAATTACTTATTGTAAATAATGCAATGTTTTACGCTATTATAAGTATTTAGGCTTAAATGTTGTAATATTAATATTTAAAATGCGTAATTATTTGCTGACTTGTCCTTCTTCTACATTCATCAGCGCCACGGATTTTTGCATAAAGGTATTTTAAGAATTCTTAATATCTATTTTAAAGAATATAATTATATATATTGCTCCATCAAACAATATTCATTAAATACATATTAAGTATTAAAAAACCCGGACAAGAGCATGTCGGACCATGCTCAGTGTAGTGTTCAGCCTTAAATAATTGCATCAGCAGAAGAGCGTATGTTCATGGCAGTTACGCCCTTTTGTTGAGAAAAGCAGTTTTTCGGCTATAACTCAATGACATTACATCCGATCATGTCCGAAATAATTTTAGTTCAAAGTACAGTACTCCCAAATTAATAATGCACATGCAGATCTTCGCTAATTGTCGTATTCCCGGAAACACTCGAATCATGGAATCGTAAGAGCCCTAAACAAGGCATTTGCATTTTGCACCTTGTTTAAAAGAGATAGGAGTCAATATCATGTGTGCACAATCGAAAACAAATCGGGCGTTCGGCAGCTGTCGCCGGTCAGCGAAATGTCTGTCAGTCGTCTTTATATATTGGTAGTGACTGCACGTGTTCTCTATTTGTGGAAATATATAGAGCTGCTATTACACACCCTTCTTGGTAAATATAATTTCAACATTAATTAGCTTATTCAGATTTAAATAGTATATTTTGAAAAAAGGAAAATAAATAACATATTTCACGTTTTTTTAATATTAAAAAAATAAAATACCTACATTAAATACATATTAAGTACTAGAAAAACATTTAAAAAATGAGATTTATTTAAATTAAATAAATAGATAAACATGCATAAAAAATATATACCTAACTCTGCCCATGCCATTTTCTTTCAGACGAATTCTTCCAAAATGGATAAATTTAAACGTGGAAAACCGCTTAATTCACAAGCACGGCAAATGGTATTTAATGTGTACCTTTATTTCTTAAATGAAGCCAATGTTTTCAACAGAGACCATGATGGTTATTTTAAAAAAATTCAAGACCGTGTTACAAAAGCTACAGGAATTTCGCGACGAACTTTGAGTAATATCTTAAACGAAAAAAAACATAATCAATCAAAGAAATTTTCTACACCGAAAAAAGGAAGACCTAAAAGTAGATTTCGGCTGGTACTTGATGATTTCGACTACTGTGTTATTCGTAATATGATATACAATTTTCAATTGACGCTGAAAGAACTCCCAACTGTAAATAATTTAAGAATAAAGTTGATCGAAGCTATTAATTTCAAAGGCTGTGCCGAGACTTTAAGGTTGATCTTGAAAGACATGGGGTTTAGGTTTCTGAAAACTGATAATAACAGACAATTACTTATGGAAAAACATGATATACGCCTAAAAAGGATCAAATATCTCAGAGAAATACAACAGCTGAGGAGTTCTGGTAGAAACATAGTATTTATGGACGAGTCGTATGTGCACACATCACATACTAAGGGTAAAACTTGGCAAGATAGCAACAAAAAAGGTATCAAACAACCCATTTCCAAAGGAGAGCGAATAATTATTGTACACGCAGGCAATGAAAAAGGCTTCGTCCCAGGGGCTCTAATGTTACATAAATGTGTCGACTCAGAAGGTGACTATCATAAAGAAATAAACGCGGAACGTTATCAAACTTGGCTACGCAATCAATTGATTCCCAACTTGCCTCCTAATAGTGTGTTGGTAATAGACAACGCCCCATATCATAATAAGCTGTCTGTGAAACCACCAAACTCAAACACATCTAAACCACAAATGACAGCTTGGTTACAACAACACAACATTCCGCATGACCCAAAGAAACTGAAACCCGATTTGTATAAAATTATACAAAGATACAAAGAAAATTACACAGAATTTGCCATTGACCGTATAATGGAGGAACATGGGCATAAAATTATACGATTGCCACCATATCATCCCGATTTTAACCCTATTGAAAATATTTGGTCCCAAATAAAGCAACACGTGGCCAAGAGAAATATTGCAATGACTGTGACGTCAGTTAAAGATGCTATATTAGAAAAAATCAATAAAATAGGACCAGAAGAATGGAAAAAAGTTTCTGATCATGCGGTTCAATGCGAAGATGAATATAGAAAATTTGAGCCAAGAATCGATAGTTATTCCGATAAACTGATTATTTACACAGGTGATAGCAGTGAGGAAAGTGTAAATGAACAAGAGCATAATGAAACTTCTGATGAATCTGCGATGTCGGGAATAGAGGTCTTCCTCGATTCTGATTAATTTTTTTATAATTGTATTATTTTTCTGGAATGATTAGTGCTGTAAACAAATTTGAACTGAGATTTTGATTATATTTTATGTAAACCTCTATTTGAAAACGTTTTTTTCTCCTTCTAATAAAACCTTATGTTATTTAAACCTTTTCCTCCATAATTACACCAACTTCGGTAAGACACTTGAAAACTAATCACTCCAACAATGATTGTAGCGTTTTCGCTATTTACTTACATGGAATTATCGAATCAAATTTCGTTACAGGTAAATCAAATCTGTTTTAGCACAAAACACATAATATATAAAATTAGGCATAGAGAAATTGCTCTTAACCACTCTATATAAATATCGTCTTTCGACGCTCGGGTAATACGACCGTTGCCGAACAATGACGAAGATTTCCGAAGATTTCTATGCGCATTATTACTTTTGGAGTACTGTAGGTATTTGTTAAGCGCTACCTTTGCGATTTTTTTCACATTTTGTTTTACACGATTCAAAAGTAAGGGATTATTTCCAAAAAAATTTACTCAATCAAAAAAGTTTATTAGAAACCTTAAAATGTTTTTAAAAGACCTGTCGAATGATGTGCCACACGTTGATATTAGCCGAAAAAAAAACTCAACGTCTGTTACATGTACGGAGTGCGCCCCCGGACAAACAGACAGACGGACATGACGAAACTATAAGGGTTCCGTTTTTTGCCATTTTGGCTACGGAACCCTAAAAACGTGTGTTATAATATACCTACTAAAAGCTTTTTAAGTAGGAACGTTTTATAAATATAAATAAATAATCTTTATTCACTTAGGAAGCAAAATGCAGCTAGCACAATTGTGAAAAGTCAATTCTATTCGATTCTGTTAGCAAACAATATGTAAAGCCGGAGAAAATAAAAACTCGCGGCCACTCGTTGTTTTCTAACAAAATATTTTTAGGGGCATAGGTAGGAGAAGTACCTATAAAGAGACAGAGCCTGACAGCTCATATGTCATTTATTTTAATCGTAACCCGCTTCTCTATTCCAAATATTCGATCAGATAGTAATATATCAGTTTTTTATGTAAATGTGACCACGCGCGTGTCAAACTGTCATGTCTGGCGCTACTCTCTAGTTCTGATTAAATTTATAACCAATATTATGTCTATAGTGAATAGATAAATTATGATTAGCGAATAAGTTATTAAAACTTTTTTGGGAACACACGCCTATTCATTTAAATATTAATATAGTGATATAATAGTTCAATTTTGAGTTATAAATTTTTGACAGTCAATAATAATTGTTTTCAGGGTTCCGTAGCCAAAATGGCCAAAATTTCGGATAAACCATCATTGAGTTATTGCAGAAAAACTGCGTTTCTCAACAAAAGGGCGTCAGTGCCATGAACATACGCTTTTATGCTGATGCAATTGTTCAAGGCTGCGGAACCCTACACTGAGCATAGTCCGACATGCTCTTGCCTGTTATTTTTTTTTTTATAAATAAATGTTTGCATGAAATTCTTGGAAAATCCACCGGAATAGTTAGAAAAATCACTGATATTTTTGTAATTCAAATGTCAATCCCTGCTTAATATATAAATGTGAATATACGTTTGTTTGTTACGCTTTCACGCGAAAACTACTCAACCGATCATCATGAAACTTTGTACACATATTCTTGGAGGTATTAGAAGTAACATCGAAAACTTTTTATTAAGAAAAAAAAAAAATTACAAAATCCACGAGGGCGGAGCCGCGGGCGAAAGCTAGTATAATATAAAAACTCCGCAGCCTAGGCACAAAATAACAATGGTTTCTCTTACCACCAATGTCGGTTACGGGGCCAATCTTTTTAGAGACTAGCCAACTACGCAGAAATTTTATTAGATACTAGCTGACCCGCGCACTTCGTCTGCCTAAATTTTTCCCGTTTTTGCAACGTTTTTAATTGGTGCTCCGCTCCTTTTGATCGTAGCGTGATGTTATATAGCCTATAGCTTTCCTCATTAAATGGGATATCGAAAACAAAAAAAATAATTCGATCCACTAGATATATTCCTGAGATAATCGCGTTCAAAAAACAAACAAACAAACTCTTTAGCTTTATAATATTAGTATTGATAGTGCACGAGTGTATGCGCAGACACAAGTGCACTTCTTATTCCCTTATTCTCTTAGCCCGAACGGACATCAGTCACGATCGGAGAGAGATTGGGCGCAGGACCGAGAGTACGAAAGGTAAAGCACACATACATCGCTCACGGAAACGGAATCTCGGACCAGCTCGGACCAATATCTTCCAAAGTTGTCCTGAGATTATCGGTAGCACACGAACGTCGAGCGATTGGCATGAATTTGAAAAACCAAAGGCATATTAAATGAACATGTCATGCCGAGACCAATTTTTGTCGAAATGTCGATATTCGAAGTCCAAAAATATATATACAGGGCAAGTAATTCAGCTTGGTAGAAACAACTTCGAGAAGAAGTCGACAGAAGGATCCAATTGCTTTGGGCACCGTTTAACAAACTTCCTCCAGTGTTCACATCGGCTCTACCGCCATGCTTGAAGACTAGAGTATTTAACCAGTGCGTCCTACCTGTTATGACCTATGGTGCCGAGACGTGGACACTTACGGTTGGGCTCGTCCACAAATTTAAAGTCGCTCAGTGGGCTATGGAGCGAGCTATGCTTGGGGTTTCTTTGAAGGATAATATTCGCAATGAGGTCAACTAAAGTTACTAACATAGCTCGCTGGTTTAGCACGCTGAAATCACAATGGGCTGGCCATATATGCCGATAGACCGATGGCCGCTGGAGCAAACGAGTCCTAGAGTGGAGACCGCGACTTGGTAAACATAAGGTAGGACGGCCCCGCAGCCAGGTAAACCGACGACCTAAAGAAGGTCGCTGGGATGGACTAGATGCAGACGGCAGAGGAGTGGATGTTTTGGCGAAAATTAGGGCCGATGTCCAGCAGTGGACCGATATGGCCTAATGATTATGACACGATGTTTATGTGTGCCAGGGTGGAACCAGAGCTTTGATTTACACCAGCCACTGCGGCTATTGCCGGTCAAAATACAGCTATCTAGTTTCCAAATTTATCAAATTCCCCATTGTGGGGGGGGGGGGGGGGAAATGCCCATGTTGTCCCCCCTTTCTCTCCGCACCTGATGTGTGCGTTACTCTCAAGCGAAGTATGTAGGCATAATATTATAATCTCGGGTGTCTTATGCTTATACTTTGTTTAAGATTTCCTGTATGTTTCACTTCATAATTACGGTTATCTCATCGTATCATCAATGTATAATAAATAAGTAATAACCGTAAGCCGCAGAAAATAAATACGACTATGAAATTGTGTAAGTGATTAAATCTGTACCTCTAGCGAAGAGTGCTATAACTCTAAAAACTCTGTTACTTCACATTACGCCCGGTAAACTTTAAGCATGCTTCAAATTTAAACGTTAATTTAAATATTCGGCCATCTGATCCAAAACTATAGTAAGCCGAAGTCAATGGGAAATGTTTAATATCAAAGTTGCTTAGCAACCATTATCATACCTTTGTCAATGGTTGCTAAGCAACTTTATTTTAAACATTTCACATCCATTTCGGCTTTAGTATAGGCAAAGCTTGTACTATGGCAACTAGAAAACCGATAAAAATAAGTAGGTACATACCTACTTACATTAGGCACAGGACAAACAATTGTGCTCATGACACAAGAATTTATCTAAGAAATTAAACCTTTAGCTTAGCAGTTTGTATGTTCTATATATATAATCACGTGTATACTTTCTTAAATACTAAACATTTTTTTAAAGATAATGTTTCTACTAATATGATACTTTAAACAAGGTGTAACAGAAAGTGGTCATATTCAAGGGTTGGTAAGTGCCCATGATACTACAATCTAGCCTAAATTTAGATATGACCTAAATTGCTTTAAGGACTTAAATCTAAAAATGTGTCCAATGACACTTATCTCATTGTCTTTAATATTTTGAATTTTATTCATGCCTAACTATTTTTTCGCCTCTTATAAAGTTATATTTTTGAAGTTATACCCCTTTTCAATAGAGGCACAAAATAAAGCGGTCACTAAGATTTTATTGGATAACATGATGAGGCTCGTTTTAACTTGTTACTGTGTTATGTGTTACGTATGAATGTTATTTTGTTATACTGTGATATGACAAGGCTTTTTATGGACACGTGACAAAATGCAAGGAGATCAACAGTTGGAAGAGCTGAATTATATAAAAGAACACTTTGTTTTCTTTGCAATAACTAAATGTCAAAGTTATTTTGGAGTGGGTACTACTCACTCATAGTTGTTGATAAACTTTCGCGATTTGTACACATTATGAAAATATATATGTTACGGGCCTTGATCGCGTGAATAATTTAAGGTAAAATACCTTGTTTATTGCCCGACGTTTCGACCGTATTGCAACGGCCGATTTTTAGTTTTTCATATTATTGGTTCGGGTCATACGGTCCAAAAGATAAGCCTAAATTGTGCCCATTTAGGCAAACTTCGGAGCGATTTTTTCCAAAGCTATTCACTAAATCAAAAATAAAAAGTTAGAGTTTGTGAATATACCTTTTTATATAGAGATCTGTTTATAAAACATTAAGCCTTAAAGTACATTTTTTTGTTAGAGTTGAATGTGGGGGACACTCGACACAGCCCTGCCAGCTAAGTGGTTGTTTTTGGAGAGGTGGAAATGATCAGGCTAGTAGTTTATATAATGAAATTAAAAGGAATACTATCACTGCTAAGTAGGCTTTACAAGTTTACGAGTAACAGCCGACCAAGTGAGAAAAACAAAATGTTCGTACAAATTCCATTGAAAAGTACTTTTATAACTTTGTTAGCAGCATGAAACAAAAACAACAGAAGACCCACTTCTTATACCGCATTATTGTGCTGGGTAGCTACGGAACCCTACATTGTGCGTGGCCCGAAATACACTTGCCCGGCTTAGACACTTATGACAAATGACCGATACTGTTATCTTGTTTCTATACACTTCCATTTGATTTTGTTAAATAACCGTCCAAATCTCAAAATCAAATTAACGTCTGGTTACTGGCTATCCAGTGTACTCGTACCAAAGAGGTTATTAGGAACTCCTAATAACGGTCTGAACCCAAGTAACGGGTAGTAATATAGTAATAATATCTTGGGACAACGACGGCGGAAAAAAACGGCTGGTAGGAGCTGGATGCGAGAAGCCGAAAATAGAACAAAGTGGCGTGCAATTGGAGAGGCCTATGTCCAACAGTGGACTGCGATAGCCTGATGATGTTGATGATGATGATGTTGATCTTGGGACAACTTACACAGCGTCATCTGATCTCAAACTAAGCATAGCTTTTACTATGGAAACCAGACAACTGATAAACATACTTTTACACATACACATTATAGATAAATAACACCCAGACACAGAATAAACCATCGTGCTCATCACACAAAGTTTTATCCTGGGTGAGGATCGAACCCATGACCTGCGGTTTAGCAGTCAGAGTCACTAACCACTAGATCAACAGGCCAGTCAATAATAACAACCTGGGGGTCAATTCACGTATTTAAAGCAGTGCAGTTGCAGTTAAGTTTCGATTAAAACGGCCATTTTGTATTCTTGTAACTTTGGGATCGATCTTGGCCGTTTTAATCGAAACTTAATTGCAACTGCACCGCTTTAAATACGTGAATTGAATCGCTGATAACATAGTTACGCAATTATATAAAAAAAATGTGTGGCACTCGGGGACTGCCGCGGTAAAGCATTGCATTTTTTATCAACTTATGCAATTATTAAAAAAAAAGTTTAAAATTTTTTTATAATAGATATATAAAAAAAAAAAAAACTTTTTCCATTTCATTTCGGAGCAGCTAGTCTCGATCCGTGCGAGCTTCGTACAGTCGTACCATTTACATATACGTTAAGCGAACGCTCGGCCGAGCTACATAGTAGGCGGATTGGATTTTATTTTCGTTACGGAATTTCTTGATTCGGTCGCCGCGCCCAAAGCAAGAGCCCGCGATAAAAACTATGCAATAGGTTAAAAAACCTAACATAACATTCAACTACAATCTTCCTAACAAATCTTTTCCACATGACTCCGAACAGTTTCACTGCACACTAATTTTAATCTAATTAGTGTTTGAGATGTACTAATAAATAAGATGACGAAGACCACACTAGTTATTTTAGTGAAAGTCGCTAGTTTTGATGATGCACTTGATACATGTTGGTAAAACAAGATCTATAAGATAAGCATTTTGTTCTTTTTAAACTAGGTTTTATTTAAAGCATGGAAATTAGAGCATTTATTTTTATATTTTTACTATACTTTCATTATAAAGCGCTGAAACTATTTAATTAGTATTGCGTATTATTACATCTGAAAAATGGTGGATCACCTTAATGAATTGTATACACCAACAAGCTAACCTGCGCAACTTCGTCTGCGTAAATTTTCCCCGTTTTTGCAACATTTTTCTTTGCTGCTCTGCTCCTATTGGTCGTAGGGTGATGTTATATAGCCTAAAGCCTTCCACGATAAATGGGCTATCCAACTGTAAAAGATGTTTTCAATTCGAACCAGTAGTTCCTGAGATTATCGTATTCAAAGAAACAAACTCTTCAGCTTTATAATATTAGTATAGATTGAACGAACGGTGTAGGATACATGAACGATGTTCCTTCCGATAGCTCTACCGGCTACCGACATCTACCGAAAGTCATAAGAACTTTTACGCCACAATTATTTTTTCGGTTGTGTTTTATTTTTTACTAGCTGTGCCCCGCGGCGTTTCCCGATTCCCGGTTTATTAGCCTATGTGTTAATCCAGGGTGTCAGTTGCAGCATACCAAATTGTATTAAAATCGTTCCAGCCGTTTAGACGTGAAGAAGTAACAAACATACACACTCACACATTCACAAATATTCGCCTTTATAATATTAGTGTGATAATTCGTTTTTAAATTAGAGGTTTTACCTGGGTAAACGGTTTCATATAATAACTCAACAAATTTAGGCTTTTGTATATTATATAATTAAGCCTAAAATCTACTCAATATTTATTTATGCAAACGTTAGGTCACCAAAGTCACAGTAGTAGTAATATCTATCATTTTATACATTTTATCAATATATTGTACGCAATAACGTAATCTCTCTCATTATCATTTTAGGGTTCCGTAGCCAAAATGGCAAAAATGGAACCCTTGTAGTTTCGTCATGTCCGTCTGTCTGTCTGTCTGTATGTCGTCGGTCCATCTGTCGAGGCCCTGGGGGTTGGTTTATCGAGTCTCCACTCTAGTAGTGAAATCTATAGAGCGTACTTTAGCTTAGCTCGGCTATATTTGAGCTAAGCTAAAGTACGCTCTATAGAGTCGTCAAGTAAAACTTGATTTTTTTTTATGAAACATCAACGTGTGGTACATCATTCGACAAGTCTTTCAAAAACATTTCAAGGTTTCTAATAAACTTTTTTGATTTAGTGAAATTTTTTGGAAATAATCGTTCCGAAAGTTGCATGATTTGCGCCTCCCTTAACTTTTGAACTGTGTGACCAAAAAATATGAAAAAAATCGCAATAATAGCGCTTTATAAATACTTTAAAGTAAAATTATTTCGGACATGATCGGATATACGGTCATCGAGTTATGGCCGAAAAACGCGATTCTGAACAAAAGGGCGTAAGTGCCATGAACATACGTTCTTCTGCTGATGCAATTATTGGCAAGGCTGCGGAACCCTACACTGAGCATAGTCCGACATGTTTTTTCCCGGTTTTTAATGTATTCTGTGTCTGTCATTCAATCGTTCAATAAGCAAAGTGAAAATGTAACGTCTTATTTGCCGATATATGAAATAAGGTTGATTTTAATATTTTTTTTTTTTGCAAAATATCATCTAACCTAGTTCCATCACGGTTGATTCGCTGGCATTTATTAAGGAGTTTTGTTGTCTGTCTCTGAAACTTATCATCGATATTTTACTTTACGATATTTTTTTTCTCTTTATTTGTAACTATATTTCTTACACCGATTGACAAAAATGAAGTTTACAAGATAATCAAAAAAAGTTAAAAAATACTAACTCTACTGGTTATGATCTTAAGAAACAAAAATACAAAAAAAAAATGTGCATTAATTTTAGCAAAACCATGCCATGAAAGCGTCTTCTAGACGGTTGGAAACAAAGCTTCCCGCCAAGGTGACGTTGCTGGTTTCCAACAGCGTATGTATGTAATTTGGTTTGCAACAGCCGTCTACACTGTTGGAAACCAGCAACGTCACCTTAGCGGGAAGCCTTGTTTTCAACCGTCTGGAACATGCTTAACGGAGGGGGTATTTCCTAATCGCCTAAATTTTAAAAGCCGGGCAAGAGCATGTCGGGCCATGCTCATTGTAGGGTTCCGCAGCCTTGAATAATTGCACTGCGCTCTTTTATTAAGAAACACAGTTTTTCGGTCATAACTCATTGACGGTATATCCGATCACGTTCAAAATAATTTTAGTTTAAAGTATTTGTTAAGGGCTACCTTCGTGATTTTTTTCATATTTTTTGGTCACATGTTCAAAAGGTAAGGGTGGGGACACAATTATGCTTTCGGAGCCATTATTTCCAAAAATATTCATTAAATCAAAAAAGTTTTAATAAAAACCTTAAAATATTTTTAAAAGATCTGTCAAATGATGTGCCACACGTTGATGTTTTCTGAAAAAAAAACTGTTTCTGTTTCATGTATGGAGTGCCCCCCCAAAAAATCTTATTTTTTATTATTTAGCTATAAAACTATGTAACGGCTACTACAAGACATATTTTCACCAAATTTCGTCAATGTTCATTGAGTAGTCTTTGAGTAAAATAAATGCCTGTGACATACGGACGGACAGACAGACAGACGGACATGAAGAAACTATAAGGGTTCCGTTTTTGCCATTTTGGCTACGGAACCCTAAAAAGGGATAAAAACAAATATGTACAACTACCGACCCATAATTCTAATCTCAATATTAACCAAGGTTTTCAAAACATGTTTTAACTTTTTGCGCACATATTTAAACTCTCGTACCAGGGACCCAGACCATACTAGTACTATAATGTGACAGGGTGGCCTATGTTACATTATAGTACTAGTATGCTGCACAGGCTACCACCGACCACAACAAGACTCTTCTTCTTCTTTGAATTGATGGCAATCTAGCCGTTTTAACTGTTAATATCGGCCAGTGTCAAATATTTATGCGGTTATTACATGCACAAATTCTCGTTCTTATTTAATTATCACGTATTCAATTTATTTTTTACAAGCTATATTCGAAGCTGTAAAAATAATGGCCGGTCAGTTTGCCGCCATTTTTATAACTCCTCACAACAAGACTCATTGGATTTTCTTCTTCTTAGAGTTTATGGCAATCTAGCCGTTTTAACGGCTAATTTCTGCCAGTGTCAAGTATTTATGCGCTTATTACATGCACAAAGTCTCGTTTTTAGTCAATTATCACGTATTCAAATAATCTTTTACAAGTTAAACTCGGAGCCGCCATTTTTACAACTCCCATTTGATTTTGACATTAGGAGACGGTAATTTGAATTAAGTTACAACAACGGCTAATTGTCATAAATGTCAAAAAAGTTCTAATTCGATTTGACATTTGAAACTGCAGTTCAGTGTACTAGTACTTTAAAGGTCGATGCCTTCCAGTAGAAACGTCATAAGCTGATTATGTGCATCTTATGTTGTTATGAATGAATGAATGAATGATGTCGACAGAGAACATTTAAGGCATCACTCAGGTAGACAGTTCGAAATATGGTAAACCGAAATAATGTTTTCTGAATCTTTTATTGTAGTATATAGACAAGAGTTCTAGTTTGTGTTGCCGTTTTCCTACAATCAGGACAGCACTCCTTGATCTGGTCTGTAGACCTTACTGACTCTTAATTAAGGTTGCAATTTGCTGGTTATAAACACACCTAAAGACTAAGATTAAATAGACCGTCATTGTATTTGGCTTCTAGAATTTCTTGTATCATGTATCGGGCAATAAACTCATCGTTGTAAATTTTACTGAATTGACATGACAGATCCTACGGTCAGTCTAGTAAAATTGACAACCCTATTACCCATTATCCAAATCACTGATTTGCCTTTGGCGGTAAAGCTACTATGGTGAAAAGCGACGGGATTGATTTATTTGTATCTCGGGACATTTAGCCTCATCCCTTGTTAGTAATGTAGTGATTATTAACAATGTGGGCCCCACATTACTAACAATCCTGTTAACCCCTCCAGATAAGCTCAATGACTTATGTTAGGAGTGGGTTCACGTCGGTAGTGTAATGGATAAGATTAGAACGCGCTGCTTCACAATTGCAAGTCTGATGCCTTAGCCATTAGGTACGCTACCGCCGCTTCTTAAAATAGACACAAAATTGCCTACATACGGAGTGCACGCGGTGACATTGTCAATGTATTTTATTTGCCGTTTATTCTTGTACAGGCTTCGAAAGCGACCTTACCTCCGCTTATCTAGAAAATAATTACCGGATAACATGGAATAGTGCCATGGAACACCACACAAATATACTAGTGAAAAGGAGAAAATGCAAAAACACCAAGAGCAAACATAAATTAAAACATTTAATGAGAATTTTTACATTGCTCGACGATATGCTTGCACACACAACACACTTCCATACACATATATCTACATTTAATTTTCTAAAACCTCAATGAAATTTATTTAGGTTAGATATAACCGTAAATCCTCATGGCAACATTAAAAATGAATTAAGAAGCGTTGCGATGTATCCATTGCGGTAACGGAAGAGTACTATTGCCAAGTTTACCTACATAAGTACGACGTTAACTAAACCGTGGTCATAAACTAGTTTTCATCACAAATTATAACCGTAATAACTGCATAACTTAATTTCCCAGTTATGTCAGTTAAGAGTTTAAAACCTTCGTCAAAATCGCCATTTTAAACGATTGATATGACGATCGCGGTGTGACCGAATGAATGATTGAACGATTAAGTAATCAAAAGGATTTCCTGGTGATTTTAAAATTGGAATGTATCACTGTTGTAATACTTAGGCATAATTTGTCTGTCATGGGAATTAGGTAGACATTGTCTAGTAATTTCCTGCGAGTATTTTTGGTTTATTTATTATTATGTAATGGTTGCAATGTCAAGTGTGATGGATAAAGACATCGTTCACACGGTAGTCAAGGTGTTTTCTATCTTTCTATTCTTTTCTATTTCTATCTTGACAATGCGACCCGAAATGACGCGATGAGACAATGTATGGAAAGTGTAATATTTTTGTTTACCAGGCAATGATCTGTGTGTATTTCTTAAAAAAATAACTTGAATTCAGATCCATTCAGACCGTTGCTTTTGACGTGTTGCAGTAACAAAAAACCAAGAATTGATTCAAACTTTCGCATTTCGCAAGATAAATTAGAGTGAATCCTTCTACTCTAATTCATTTAAAAAAACATTGCATATACTACAACGAATAATTATAATTTAAAAATATAACCCAGCTCTGCAAGTGTCTACTCATATTGGTAATTAATATTCTGCTTCCTATTGTTTCAGGTAAATCTCCAATATACGAGAAATCAACTAAAAACAAAACATGGTTGTGAGGAGTAGTAATACGACAATAGATGACTTGCTTTTATTTTTGCTTATTACGGTTTACGCCAGAACTATCAGACGTCCTGCTGTAGCAACCGTACCATTCGCACAAGGTCCCATACGTTTCAACTTTGATATGCACGATACCTATTATACGCGCTGTATACATTAATGGTGTGATAAATCACTACATTATTAAGTGTTGAATAGTGGCAGTTAGTAATTTTGTGCTATATTAAATCATGGTCTTGGACGGCGATATAAATTATAGATCCGATAGTGAATGACTTATGATTGACATGATAGTGATTCTGTTTAAACTAACACACCTCCTTTTAATAGGGTAACAGATGATCAAACATTTGTGGTGAAGATTAAATGTATCTGGTGGTGTAAAAACAATATTTTGTAAAGCGAGATAAGTAGGTGACATTAGGCTATTGTAACTTGGATATAAAATTGTATATACTACGGGTCTTAATCGCGTGAATAATTTAAGGTAAAATACCTTGTTTATTGCCCGACGTTTCGACCGTATTGCAACGGCCGTGGTCACGGGTAGTCTGTACGGTAGTATATATAATTTTATAATGTGTACAAATCGCGAAAGTTTATCAACATTTATACAAAGCCACTCATTAATAAACGAGAAATAATCTTTTTTAATTTAAGATAACTAAAAGCATAAAACAATATGGAACGACCAAAAAATAAATTAATACCCTAGTATTAATTTATTTTTTGGTCATATATACGTCATCATCAGCCTATCGCAGTCCACTGCTGCACATAGGCCTCTCCAATTGCACGCCACTTTGTTCTATCCTCGGCTTCTCGCATCCAGTTCCTGCCAGCCGTTTTGCGTAGATCATCACATCACATGCATAGAAAATATTGTGATTATAATTTTATGTTTTATTATTTTGTCACTTGATAATTAAAGTTATGCGTTTTAAAGAAATAGCCATAAAACGTAGCATATCACGGAGAGGGAAATGGTATTCAAATTTATAATACATGTTTAGGTTAAAATTTATTAAAAATAATATATAATAACATTTGATTTAAATAATTATCATTAATAATAACTGGTTCCTCCAATATGAAAGTGGATTTGGAGATTCGGTTTAACTGAACTTCCGTTTTAATTAAAGTCTAGTTAATATTAACTATTGTTTATCTTCACTAATTAATCATCTCGCTCTATCCTATAATAAAGGAAAAGGATGAAAACATCGGTACGTCTAGTCAAATAATATGAACATGTTGAATTATTATTCATGATCGCATTAATTCTACTAGTTGTTTTTAATTGCGATAGAATAAGTGAAGCAAAAAGTTTGGCCCCCTTTTTTAAAAAATTGCGCGGACGGAGGAGTATGAAATTTGGCACAGTTAACGTTTATATGTAGAAAGAGTGCAGAAAGCTGCATATAATATTATAAATAATACTTATACATTATTAAAATAAATATTGCACACACTACCGCGTTTATGACACACCCTGCCAATGTCAAACATAATTGTCGTGACAGATTGAGTTTAGTTTAAAAACGGAAAGAAAGAAGTATCTATACAACGAAAAAAATTGTAATTTATAACAATCATGAACTATGTTAATACTACAATTGCATTTTATAAAAGATAGAAAAAATTTAAGTCTAGGAATCGATCATGAACTATGGTCTAATAAAACCACTTGGCGACCCCTAGTATGTAGGTTACTACGCAGCCAATAATAAGTCTGATGCTCTAAAAATAAATGTTCATTCACAAAACACATATTTCAAAAGTTTTACCGGTGTACGAATAAAAATAAACGATTTTTAAAGATAATTTATTGGACGACAGGAAATTATAAATTCATAATGTGAGCGCACGTGTCAATCGCTTCATAAATAGATTGAAAGTAATAAAAAAAAACTTCAAAGTTAAAATAATAAAATAAGTAATATTTTTTTACGATTTCCTTTTTTTAATAATATAAGTAAGTACCTACTTTTTTTAAACGGTCATCGTTTAATAGAAGTAAATACATATAAGGGATATTATTTCGGTAATTAAATATCAGCAGCTGTCTTAAAGTGTGTTAATGTAGAATAATTGAGTGTAAAATCAATGGCGCCTAAAATCAGTTCTTGGACAATATCTCTTTTCCCCCTCATTATACTATAAAAACATGTACTACAAAATTAAACTAGAGAACATTACCTAGATGTAGAACATATCCTTTTTGTATACTCAATAGTTTTGGTGTACGAGCGCTGCAAAGTCCACACTAACATGCATTTTGGCCTCCAGCGTCTAGTAATTCTCTAATTTTGTAATACATGTTTTTGTCGTGGAATAAGTCGATAAAGAGATATTTCTCAAAAACTGATTTAAAGGGCCATTTTTCCAATATGGCGGTGCGAGCGGCAAAGTTACGAGGTGGCTAAGTTGAAATTCGGAAAGCGCACCCCAAAACCTATAAATATACCAATTTTCAGAATTGCCGTTTACAGGTAATTTCATTTTTTAGCACCAAATGACTGGACTATTTCTAAAAACTTAAAACTATATTTATGAATACTACGTGAAACATACAACAAACAAGCTGTACAGACTGTGTAGTTAGTTGCTGGACGCAGACGTCGAGGCTACTGCCGACAACAATAAGACTTCCATTTAATTTTGACGATCATTTGACTTAATCAAATGGAAGTCTTATTGTAATAACAACAACGGCCATTTATACATATTCGTATACTAGCTGTACCCTGCCACGCTTCGCTGTGGTGAGAAAGAAAACAATGAATACATGTCATATAAGTTTAATTTTGCAATACTTGTGGATATAAAAACAATCCTTGATGCGGATTATATATCATGCTAAAATTTCAGCTCGATCGGTGAAGAACTTTTTGAGTTTTTGAAGCGTACACAAACCAACATAACATTTTTATATAGATAGATAGATAATCGCTTGTCCTGACTGACTGGCTGACTGACTGACTGACTGACTGACTGACTGACTGACTGACTGACTGACTGACTGACTGACTGATCCATCAACGCAGAGCCTAAACCGCTAGGGTAACAAAACTAAAATGTTGGCCGTTGATAAGTTTTATATAATAATAATAATAATAATTTATTTATTTTCTTTAACAATATTTGTGTTGGTACATGGTTAGTTATTGAAGTATCCCTTTAGGCGGTATGTGCCTGTGTTAGGATACTTCGCTCTTCCAAAGCTTAAAATTAAGGTACAAATAATGCTTAACTAATATTTACTTAGGTACTAATTAATACTTATTCTCTATTATGTGTGTAAATCTGAGTACTAGTGAGCGCATGTGGGTGTGTGTGTTTGTGTGTGTGTGTGTTTATGTGTGTTTTTGTGTCCATGTAAATTTGTATATGTGTGTGTGTGTGTGTGTAGCTATTTGTTTGAAGCGATAATTATCAAAGTATGTGCTGCAGTAAAGCCTCCGTGTCCTCGTATGTAAGGGATTTTATCCATGTAACGATAATACTTTTGCACTCGTGATGTTGTTTGTTATGTACATAAATCTTTTTATTTAATGTATTGTATAGTCGCGATGAACTTTTGTTGTATTGTTTATTACAGAATTTGGTTCTTGTTTGGGGAACTACGGCTATTCTATCTCGCCTTCTTTTATTCATGTCACCAGTATTATACTTCAGCTCTCTGTGTTTCTTTAAAACAGCTTGAACGATATAGAGCTTTCTTACTGAAAGTAGATCACTTATCTGATACAAACTTGTTGTCGAGAATCTCTTTTTTTTAAAGAGCATGATTTTTATAAGCGACCTTTGAGCACGCTCCAAATTTATAAATTTTGACTTAGATGCTGCACCCCAGACGGGTATGCAGTATACTAGTACGGATTGCACTAAAGCTGTATATAGCTCTTTCAGTAGATTTCGGCTGGTTTTGGTATCTCCAGTACTGATGGTGTTATTAGGTACTATATATCTTAAAGTTTTAAAAATCCAACTCAACTTTCTAATTCTATTTGTAACATGCTCCAGATGGGGGTGCCAAGATAAATGTTGGTCAATAGTGACACCAAGGTATTTGGTATACGCAACCTTATTAATTAAGGGACATAAGCAGGTTTTGTCTACGTCATAGTCACATGAGTGAATTTTAATAGAGAAGTCCTGGTTTGGCTGAGTACATTTGTTAATGCTGTAACATATATAATTAGTTTTTGAGGTGTTTAGTGTTAATAGATTATGACTGAGCCACTTAGCAACTTGAGCCAAGCCAGATGAAACACTTTTTTCAACCTCACTCCAAGTATTACCCGTAAAAACGACAGCTGTGTCATCGGCGTAAGAAAACACTCGAGCGTTATTAATTTTCATGTTGCATAGGTCATTTATATATACCAAAAATAGGGTAGGGCCCAGAATGCTACCTTGTGGGACGCCGTACAACACTTCCACATCGTCACTAAAATATTGTCCCAGCCTAACACACTGCTGTCTGTTTGTTAGGTAATCTTTAATTAAATTAAGAGGAGTTCCTCTTATTCCCAACTTCTCAAGTTTAGTCACAAGTGATGGAACAGAGACGGTGTCAAACGCTTTTTTGAGATCCAGGAATACAGTGACGCATTTTTTACCACTATCAAGCCTTTCAGCAATCAGTGAACTCAAAGCGATTACGGCATCTTCAGTAGATATGTGTTTTCTAAAGCCGAATTGCGACGGAGAAAGTAATTTAAATTCATCAAAATATACAATCAGCCTATTATTAATGATTTTTTCTATTATTTTGGATATAGCTGGAAGGACCGATATTGGTCTGTAATTATTGACATCGTCTCTGTCCCCCCTCTTGTGAACCGGGGTAATTATTGCCTTTTTTAGAGGAGCCGGGAAAACCCCGTCTCTAAAACAGATATTTATAAAATAAGTAATTACTGGAACTACTTCGTTCCTAATATATTTTAGGAATTTTGTAGTGATGTTATCCCACCCAGCTGCGCTATAAGGTTTAAGGCTCATTAATACATTATATACTTCAGTAAAGTCAGTGTCCAAAAGTACAAATGAGTTACCTTTTGAAGGTTGGGTACATAAACTAAAGGGGTTATTAGTTGGGGTAGGTTGATGTTTTTGAGCTAGGTCCTTTCCAATATTTACAAAGAAATTGTTAACGAATTTTACTGATTCTGTGGGAGTAGATTTTATGTTTAAAAGGTCAGTGTTAAGTTTTGTAGAATTATAAGTATAGGTTAAATTTTTAATATTTTTCCAAAGTAATCTATTGTCTGAAATTGAATTCGAAATTAAGTCCTGTTCATATTTTGTTTTGGTTTTTTTTAAAAGAATGTTGCAAAACTTCCTGTATCTAAGGTAAGTTATTTTACTAATTTCGTTGTATGGGTCGTTCTTAAGTTTTTTTTGCAATTTATTTCTGTTTCTTATGCATCTAAGGATCCCTGGAGTCATCCATGGTTTTAAAAGTCTTTTACTATTTGGAATAACTGTTGTCGTTGTATTTAGACTTATTGCCTCAGACAGCGCTACAATAAGTTTGTCGATCAAAAATGCTGGGTCCTCACAAAAAAGCAGCTGTTTTAAATCTATTTCTTGTACTTTTTTTAGAGCTTGTTCAAAGTCTAGAGTTGTAGTAGTTTTTATAGCGGTATGTTTATTTTTGAGCTTTTGTAATGACATAAATGTAGTATAGTGGTCAGTGATAGTTGTAGATAATATAGCGATGGCGGCGAATGTCTTTTTTGTATTTATTTTTAACATAAAATGGTCGAGGCAGCTATTGTCTCTAGTAGCTAGTGTATGTCCAGGTAGAATTCCATGGAAGGACAACATATCTAAGTAGTTTACTCTATTTTTCGAGTCCTGTGATGACTCTATTTCTTTAGGTTTAATGTTGATATTTATGTCACCCGCTATTATTATATTATCATGTGAAGATAAAGTACTGAGATGGGCATTGACGGATTCAACGAAGCTGTCGGTGTTACTGTTCGATGGAGATCTATAAATGCAAAATATGTTATAGTTTAGAATATTTAGATGGAGACAGGACGCCTGAACCAATTTAATTTCTTTGACTTTAGGTTTTAGTGTATTTTTGATGTATATGACTACTCCGTCATTTTGGTTTAAATGTTGTGTCGTAAAGAAACTTTCATAGTCATTAAGTTGAGGGATCGGTTTATTGTTATTAAGTCTGCATTCTGTTAGAATTATAATATCAATATCAAACTCCAGAGTAGACAACAATAAAGTGAAATCATCAAAATTACGATAAATGCTTCGTATATTTTGAGATATAATAGTTAGATCATTTTTATTGATTCTAATATGTTTTGCAATTTCACAACTATCACATTCAAAAGTCTGAGCAATTTCAATTTGATCAATCTCATTTACACTGTGTAATGTATTATCCATTTAAGAGGTAACTGTAAGAGTATTCGTCGAAAGCTAGATTGAAATTGATGTTAACGAGAAGCAGTAGCACTGTTTGCATTAAAAAAGATTTAAAGTGGTTAGACGATGGCTGTTTTTTGAAACAAATTTTGTAAAGTGAGTTAGAAGAGTTATGTGATTTGATAATAGTATTTTTGTGTAGTGTGTTATAGTGAGTGTAATTACTGTGATAGGTTATTATTTTATACATAGGATAATTATAAACTAAAACTATTTTTACAAATATATAGCAAATGTTAGGAGAAGCCGATACATTATGACAACATAATTTGCATGTTGCTCTCAAGCATATACATGGCAAAAGGAAAGTGTAAGAATAAAATAAAAGTCATTTATTTAGTAAAAGTTGATGTACCTGCTCCTCTGTAGTGATGTTGATCTTGGGAGACTGTTCATCCTTTTTTAAATAAACTTTACCATAGCAGGTCCAGCAAAATTTGTAATCTCTTGATTTGGCTAAATCTCGAGCAAGAAAGTACAGCCGTGATCCTTTGGGGGTCAGATTGTTCCGCTAGGAATATTGGGGTTTCTATGTGATCTTTAAGCCCCAGGTGCTTACAACATAGTTTATCTGTGTGCTTTAAGTTGAAGGTTTTGCTCATTTTCATTATTTCTGACTTTAGCAGAGTGGATCCGGTTTCTATGACAATCGGTGATTTTTGGTTGTTTGTATTATTTCCTCGAACTCTATAAATATCCTTGATGTCGTATTTGTTTATAGGACAGTTTATATTCTTTGACAGACACATAGCCATTTCTATGAGATCCTCTTTAGATTCCTTATTTTTTCGAGGCACATTCTTGATTACTAGGTTGGATTTGCGAGACCCAATTTGGAATTCTTCTAGTTTATTCTGAAGCATTGTGATGTGCGTTTTGTCTTCCTTGGACTGTTTCTCAAGAATATTAATCTTTTTTTGAAGCTCCTCGTTTTGTGCAGTGACGAAAGCAATTGATTTTTCTATGCTGCTATTGGACTGTTGTATGTTTGTTAAGGTGAGGTTAATTTGTTGCAACTCATGTTCCCTTTTACTTGAAGAAACTACCATCATTTCCCTCATTTCCTTTCTAAATTCATCCAACTGTTCACAGATCGCGATGTCTTCTCGGCTTCGTTTAGCCCGTTGAAACACGTAATTAGGTGGAGGTGTTCTATTTCCGCTGTCCAGTAAATTAACATCCGATTCGGATATTGATCTGTTTAATGGTGATGCCATGATAATGTAAACAATTCGACCGATTCAAAAAAAAATACGCTTGGCAACACTTTTTGTGTATAATTCTGGCAACACTGGTTGTGACGTTGGCGAGTGACAGTTGACAGATGACAACTGACAGATGAAGACTGACAACTGACAGATGACAGCTGGCAGATGACAGCTGACAGATGACAGCTGACAGTTGACAGATGATAGGTGACACGTACCGAACTGGCAGCCGACGTTTGAAGCGCAGCAATACAACTAGCTCCGTTTCGTCTGTTGTTGTCCTTTTCTCTCACTCAACTTGAAGCTCCAGCGGTGTTATGCGCGCCTGGTACTTCAGATAATTAATGTGTTGTATTTTTGATTACAAAAAAGTTATTTTTTTTATATTTTAAACTAACAAGGGGTGCACGTCTAGTCGCTGTCGCGGTCCGAGGGGAAGAGGAAGTTTTATGTTTCAGACATACATTAAGAAAGGTTTTTTAGAAATTCGTCCCATAAGGGGGTAAACTAGGGGTTGCGAGTTTGTGTAAAACTCCGTCGCAAGATACTATCAACTCCGTCAATTTTAAAGTTAGGGCTTTGAAATTTCGCACTTAGATTTTTTGGTACAAAATAAAGAAACACCTGTGTCAGCGTTTTTTGAAAATCAGTTCATAAGGGCTTACCTCCTTAGGGATTGATTTTCAAAAAAACAGTGGTTGCAAGTTTGTATGAAACACCATCAGTTTTGAAGTTAGATCGGTGTAATTTTGTATTAAAGTTTAATTTAAGATAAAAAATCATGTATTTCAGCGTTTTTGGAAAATCAACCCCTAAAATTGTTAACGAGGGATTGCGAGTTTGTGTGAAACTCCGTCGTAAGATAGTATGAAACTCTGTCAGTTTTAAAGTGTGTGAAATAGACAGCGTTTTTAAGGGTGTAAAATAGAGGTTGCAAGTTTGTATGAAACTCCGTTAGTATTAAAGATAGATCTATGAAATTTCATATTTGGCTTTTTGCTATAAAACAAGAGATACGTGTTTCAGCATTTTTAAAAAAATCAACACCGCAGTGTTGCAAGTTTGTATGAAACTCAATGAGTTTTGGAGTTAGATCTGTTCAATTCCGTATTTGGTTTTTTAATTTAAAATAAAGGAACACGTGTTTAAACCTTTTCAGAAATTCAAACTTTAACGGGGTTAAATAGACGTTGAAAGTTTGTTTGAAACTCCATCAGTATTAAAGTTAGAATAGTGAAATATCGTATTTGACTTATTGGTTTAAAATAACACAAAAAACTTGTATTTCCGCGTTTTGATAAAAACCGGACATCAACTCTTAACTTAGTAAAGTCGTCCACGCGGGCGAAGCCGAGGGCGACAGGCTAGTTTGTTATAAGTGTCAAAAGAGTTCACATTACGGTCATTCGATTCGACATTTGAAATTGCTGTCACTATGTACGGGGTAGCCAATCCGGCGGAGTAGTTCACCTACTATAGATATCAGTAGTCACGTAGTATAGGTACGTTACCTTACCATTGTTTTGATTGTACTAAATGTAGCACAGAGAGCCAAAGTTGCGCTACGGTAAACTAATACTAGTAGCTATTATTTAATTACGTGTTCTTTTGTATATAACAACAACAAAGGGCCAATTTAATGCAAGTACAAATTATTACATAAGTAACTGCTGTTACGTCAGCCGCACTCATAAAAGCAAAGTAAAGTTAAACGAATTTCACTTTCAGTACAACACAATGTTATGTCAATACCGACACTTACAGTACTCCCAAATTAATAATGCACATGCAGATCTTCGCTAATTGTCGTATTCCCGGAAACACTCGAATCATGGAATCGTAAGAGCCCTAAACAAGGCATTTGCATTTTGCACCTTGTTTAAAAGAGATAGGAGTCAATATCATGTGTGCACAATCGAAAACAAATCGGGCGTTCGGCAGCTGTCGCCGGTCAGCGAAATGTCTGTCAGTCGTCTTTATATATTGGTAGTGACTGCACGTGTTCTCTATTTGTGGAAATATATAGAGCTGCTATTACACACCCTTCTTGGTAAATATAATTTCAACATTAATTAGCTTATTCAGATTTAAATAGTATATTTTGAAAAAAGGAAAATAAATAACATATTTCACGTTTTTTTAATATTAAAAAAATAAAATACCTACATTAAATACATATTAAGTACTAGAAAAACATTTAAAAAATGAGATTTATTTAAATTAAATAAATAGATAAACATGCATAAAAAATATATACCTAACTCTGCCCATGCCATTTTCTTTCAGACGAATTCTTCCAAAATGGATAAATTTAAACGTGGAAAACCGCTTAATTCACAAGCACGGCAAATGGTATTTAATGTGTACCTTTATTTCTTAAATGAAGCCAATGTTTTCAACAGAGACCATGATGGTTATTTTAAAAAAATTCAAGACCGTGTTACAAAAGCTACAGGAATTTCGCGACGAACTTTGAGTAATATCTTAAACGAAAAAAAACATAATCAATCAAAGAAATTTTCTACACCGAAAAAAGGAAGACCTAAAAGTAGATTTCGGCTGGTACTTGATGATTTCGACTACTGTGTTATTCGTAATATGATATACAATTTTCAATTGACGCTGAAAGAACTCCCAACTGTAAATAATTTAAGAATAAAGTTGATCGAAGCTATTAATTTCAAAGGCTGTGCCGAGACTTTAAGGTTGATCTTGAAAGACATGGGGTTTAGGTTTCTGAAAACTGATAATAACAGACAATTACTTATGGAAAAACATGATATACGCCTAAAAAGGATCAAATATCTCAGAGAAATACAACAGCTGAGGAGTTCTGGTAGAAACATAGTATTTATGGACGAGTCGTATGTGCACACATCACATACTAAGGGTAAAACTTGGCAAGATAGCAACAAAAAAGGTATCAAACAACCCATTTCCAAAGGAGAGCGAATAATTATTGTACACGCAGGCAATGAAAAAGGCTTCGTCCCAGGGGCTCTAATGTTACATAAATGTGTCGACTCAGAAGGTGACTATCATAAAGAAATAAACGCGGAACGTTATCAAACTTGGCTACGCAATCAATTGATTCCCAACTTGCCTCCTAATAGTGTGTTGGTAATAGACAACGCCCCATATCATAATAAGCTGTCTGTGAAACCACCAAACTCAAACACATCTAAACCACAAATGACAGCTTGGTTACAACAACACAACATTCCGCATGACCCAAAGAAACTGAAACCCGATTTGTATAAAATTATACAAAGATACAAAGAAAATTACACAGAATTTGCCATTGACCGTATAATGGAGGAACATGGGCATAAAATTATACGATTGCCACCATATCATCCCGATTTTAACCCTATTGAAAATATTTGGTCCCAAATAAAGCAACACGTGGCCAAGAGAAATATTGCAATGACTGTGACGTCAGTTAAAGATGCTATATTAGAAAAAATCAATAAAATAGGACCAGAAGAATGGAAAAAAGTTTCTGATCATGCGGTTCAATGCGAAGATGAATATAGAAAATTTGAGCCAAGAATCGATAGTTATTCCGATAAACTGATTATTTACACAGGTGATAGCAGTGAGGAAAGTGTAAATGAACAAGAGCATAATGAAACTTCTGATGAATCTGCGATGTCGGGAATAGAGGTCTTCCTCGATTCTGATTAATTTTTTTATAATTGTATTATTTTTCTGGAATGATTAGTGCTGTAAACAAATTTGAACTGAGATTTTGATTATATTTTATGTAAACCTCTATTTGAAAACGTTTTTTTCTCCTTCTAATAAAACCTTATGTTATTTAAACCTTTTCCTCCATAATTACACCAACTTCGGTAAGACACTTGAAAACTAATCACTCCAACAATGATTGTAGCGTTTTCGCTATTTACTTACATGGAATTATCGAATCAAATTTCGTTACAGGTAAATCAAATCTGTTTTAGCACAAAACACATAATATATAAAATTAGGCATAGAGAAATTGCTCTTAACCACTCTATATAAATATCGTCTTTCGACGCTCGGGTAATACGACCGTTGCCGAACAATGACGAAGATTTCCGAAGATTTCTATGCGCATTATTACTTTTGGAGTACTGTACGTCGAGTTACATCTCATACGGATTATCGGATTTTGAATCTTAAAACGGTTATTATACTGTATAATTAGTTGTGTATAATCTACAGGGAAATATGGCCCAGTAGCACTATTGTGAAACGTTGAAATACGTTTTGGTAATGGTAACGGTCTCGGGTTACTCTATGTTGAGATGACGAGCGCTTACGCATGTTTACGCGAATGTACATTTCATTTTAATAACGCGCGTTACCATATTAACTTCTAGAACAATATGGAGAAACTGAACGCGTCAACACGCGTTAAGCTCTCGTCTCCTAAACGTAGGCTCTAGCCCTCGGGTTCAACGGCTAACCTACTTACGTATAATTGTACAACTATTCGACCCGAAAGTGGCGTGTAGGTATTCTGTTAACAATGCCAAAAAAAAAAAAAATATAGGTACCCGCAGAGGCGAAGGGTTAAAATTTTCCTGAGGTAACCCGATACGAAAATGTATCCTGTTGAGGCGGTTTTTGTACGTACAATATTAACTAAATACAATTTAAAGGGTAACCGAAAAGAATGATATTCTAAGGACCCTCCGCCACTGTTTACCCGTCAAAATGTTTTTTATTGAATATATAATTTTGTCGAAATCTGTTATTTTCAATTTTTTAACAACATTGTTTGTATAAGGTATCTTTACAATCAAAACCGTTTTTCCGCCTCCGCATGTTTTCCCATATGACTTCCGAAAAAAAAAGAAATAGGTTACCTATTATTTTTTCTTTATTATATTAAAACAAAATGACTTAAATATAATGGGATACCCAACAACATATTAACGGATCGAACGGGGATTAAATATACACCCTATATAAAAATAAATCCCCAAATAAGTTGTTAAGTGTAAAATCAGAATGGATTGACCAAAAATATTCGTTGAAGTACAAAGATTAGACCAAGCTATTGAGCCCTTGTAATGCATTAGGGCTTGTACCTTTCTTCAGAAAGGAGCCTAGAGGTACCGTACTATAAATTCTGTGCCTAGGGTCCCTTCCTTCGCCCTGGAGTAAAGTTAATGTAGAATGTTGAGATTTAAAAGTACCTTAAATAGCGGGGATTTATACATGACATCACGGATATTGTTACAATGGTGTATTTGAATGTGAAATCAATCAATAAAATCCATGATTTTACGCCATAAAATGCCTTTAAATTACCTCGAATAGGAAAAACCGCATCTTAATCAGATTACTAGCTTTCGAGAAAATCGCGAACATACATATATACTGTCTTTTTTAAATATAATTGAATAAATCAAAATTGATGACCCACCGTGATCCCCGCTTAAGTCTTTTTTGTTTAAAGATAACTAGCAATGTGGGATTGAGTCCCACATTACTAGCAATCTTGTTAACCCCTCCAGCTACGCTCAAAGGCTCGTTTTAGGAGTGGGTTCACGACGGTAGTATAATGGGTAGGATTGCTTAAAGATAACTAGCAATGTGGGATTGAGTCTCACATTACTAGCAATCTTGTTATCCCCTCCAGCTAAGCTCAAAGGCTCGTGTTAGGAGTGGGTTCACGTCGGTAGTATAATGGGTAGGATTCGAAACCGCGACCTCACGATTGTGAGACCGATGCCTTAGCCATTAGGCTAGCGCCGCTTACTCTTAACTCTGTCTACTTATTCGCAAAAAGACAATATGAAATTGTTTCTCTACTTCGGCAATATTTTATGTGATTCACGTCACGTATAAAATGAAAGTAGTGAGTGATGCGTCATTGTGCTCAGTTTAAGAGCAATAATTCTATCGTTTTGACTTTGCTAATTGGCGTGTATGATGAACGTTACATCTTCGAGATATCGGTATATCGGAGCGAATCGAGATACGCTGTGACTAAATACTTTTGATCGTATTTTGAAAACAGATTAAAAATATTAATTAAATAAAGAATTGCGCGTTGCTTTACAAATGCAAGGAATACGGGAATTATTAAGCAAGCGGCACCATCATCTTCCATTGGCCGTAGAACAATGAAACTGCACATATGAATCATAATTAAATAAAAAATTGCGCGTTACTTTACAAATGCAAGGAATACGGGGATTATTCCGCAAGGGATAACTCCGCCAACGGCCGGAGATGATGGTGCATCATCTCCGGCCGTTGGCCGTAGAACAATGGAACTGCACATATGAATAGCATACCCACCGTTGTCGTACCCTCAACAAGGTGGGATCGATGGGGATTTTAATACGTGTAAAAACAGAATATGGGGATTACTGCGAACATACATTGATTACGTTGGCCATGGTCGCAATCCCTTTTGTAACCTTGTTGCAGTGCAACTACGGGGATTACACGAATTCTAAGGTGTCTTATGGACCGGTTGGAACGTTGGTTTTTTTGGCTATATTTTTTTGTGTTTCTATTAACTTAAATGGTAACGATTAAAAAAACCGCGAAAGAGCATGTCGGTGTAGAGTTCCGCAGCCTTAAACAATTGCATCAGCAAAAGAGCGTATGTTTATGGCAGTTACGCCCTTTTGTTGAGAAACGCAGTTTTTTGGCTATTACTCAATGACGGTATATCCGATCTTATCCGTTTAAAGTATTTATTATTTGTTCAATCAAAAAAGTTTATTAAAAACCTCAAAATGTTTGAAAGACCTGTCGAATGACACGTTGACATTTGCTAGAAAAAAAAAAATCAGCTTCTGTTACATGTATGGAGTGCCGCCCTAAAAATATTTATTATTATTATTTAGCTATCAAACTTTAATAGCGAAAACCCCATCTTAATTGGATTACTAGCTTTCGAGAAAATCGCGAACATATATACATACGGCCTTTTTTGAAGGCGTTTAAATATAATCGAATAAATCAAAATTGATGACCCACCGTGATCCCCGCTTAACTCTTTTTTTTTTAAAGATTACTTGCCATTAGGGATTGAGTCCCACATTACTAGCAATCTTGTTAACCCCTCCAGCTAAGCTCAAAGGCTTGTATTAGGAGTGGGTTCACGTTAGTAGTAGAATGGGTAGGATTCGAACGCGCGACCTCACGATTGCGAGACCGATGCCTTAGCCTTTTCCTTTCTTAAAAGACATCTTCCGCAACAATAAATGCTACAAGTCCTTTGTCGAATAATTTAAAGGACACAGTACACTCGGACCAAAACATTATACACAGAAAGTGGTGTCTCGGTTAAGAATTGACCTTTTGCACAGGAGTTGTACTCTCATACTCCTATTACGCCACTAAATGCGAAGGTAGTATCAATCTAAGCAGAAACTATGACCTTGTAGAGTTTATTAACATTTTCTTAAGCTTTTACTTTATCTGTAGGTGTGTGGAATTAGTCGACCTTGTGGTACTTTCGGAAACAATGCATTGGCAATCTTCTGCGTACCATAAACCAAGCTTGATGGGTCGTTAAAATCTATTTTAATTACTACTATTGCCAGTTAAAATTGTTGTCTGTATGTCGTTACTTACTTGATTTCTTGAATAAGCTTATTCAAGAATTGAATTCTTAAGGTGCGTTCCCGCTGGTTGTGGCAGACGATAGCAGCAGAAGGCGACGGCATGTGCTGCGACGTTTATCGCTTTCGCGGTCTCATTTATTGAGACCGTTTCCGATGTACAATGCGATAGGTCATGCCTTTGACTGTCTCTGTGGCGCGGTTCGATTCCCACACGGAACACCACTTTGTGTGATCCACAAATTGTTATTCCGAGTCTGGGTGTACTTGGTGTTCGTGACTTGTATGTGTGTAAAGTCCCCCGCGACACGGGGCTTGTACCCTAATGCGGGAGTAGTTTAAAAAAACAATGCCTTGTTTTAACACTTAAACACTGTAAAGTTATTTCGTCTGCCGTCGCCGCTGCCGTCTGGCGCGTCCTTCGGAAACGCACCATTAGGCCTGTTGACAACACACGTTTTTTTTGCCGTGTACTAGTAAAACCCACGGTTGATTCGCCAGTCAGTCGTCAGTGTTGTATGGCCCACCGTATCTGTGTTCAAGCTGCCATAGCCTTCTATAGCCCCTTATTCAAGAGAATTACGATTATTTATTAAGAATTAGGTTTTGCCTGCGGGTCTGCTTCCGTGGTGTCATTACAGCTTAGTCTAGCTTTACGATCCTATTAGTGAGATTATGAGTATCAACTCATATTTCTAGTAAAACACCAGGTTTACCTTAAACTATCTAACAATTCTAAAATTGTTAGATAGTTTAAGGTAAACTTGGTATTTGCTAAGCCATTTTTAATTTTCAGTAACCGAAGGCTATAATAATAATAATATCTTGGGACAACTTACACAACGTCATCTGATCCCAAACTAAGCAGACCTTGTACTATGGAAACCAGAAAACTGATAAACATATATATTTCTAAATACATACATATTATTTAAAAATAACACCCGGACACAGAATAAACCATCGTGCTCATCACACAAAGTTTTATCCTGGGTTGGGATCGAACCCACGACCTCTTGCGTAGCAGTCGGATACTCCCACCGCGCCACAGAGGCAGTCAAACGTATGATCAGAGGAAGAGCGCTTTACAGACGTTGACGCGCGTTTACAATTTCATAATTATAACGTACGTTACCATGTCGACGCCCTCAATAATATGATAGAAGTATACGCGCATTAATAAAACGCACTTCAAGGGCTCGTCATATGAATGTAAATTTAGACCCAACTTTTGGTATAGAAAAGAAAAAGAAAAGAAAACGTTTATTTTGTTGCGATTTGGGCACAGACTACATAACTACAATTACATTAATATTATCAGTAGGCAAAAAATACAAACAAGCAACAACGAATCAAATAACCAATTCAGGAAGGTATTTGACAGCCATCAGACATTTGAGTATCCGGCGAGGACCCGTCAGCCATTTGTTATAAGGAATAATAAGGTATAGGCACATTTTGAGTCATTTAGGCACATTTGGAGAATGGAAATATCTATTTCGACACTATCTTCACTATTAACTATATGTATATTGCGTGCTAATGTTGAAAAGTAACCAATAAGCAATAAAATCTAGCGGCAATCGTTGCACTTACATTTCAATGTAATATTTTGTCATCGGAACTCATTGCGTGTCCAATACATCATTTTAATTGGATATTATGACCAGTGAATCCAATTCGATCTTCGAGTGCACGAAGAGAGGCGTACTTGATACAGACTAAGTTATAACTACGGCTCTCTCAAGAGAAAACTTCAAATTTCAGATATATTACACATTTAGTATTTAATTTTAAAAGGTTTTATTGGCTTTGTGTAGGTAATAGAGCAATTGAAAAGGCATCAGTCTCGCAATAATTGTGAGTTCGCGGGTTTGAATTCTACCCATTATACTACCGACGTGAACCCACTCCTTATACAAACCATTGAGCTTAGCTGGAGGGGTTAACAGGATTGCTAGTAATATGGGTCCCGTAATCCCGCATTGTTGATATCTTTTAAAACAAATAACCCCCAACTGGGATTTCAATCGATGATTGCAATTTAACCCAAAATCCATAGACTTAGAAAGCTGTTTTTTTAGAAAGGTTTCTTTGTGATTTAATAAATGTATACATTTCTCTCAATTAGGTTACAATAGTTATAAATAACAAAACTAAAGGTGAGTTAAAACCCTTTGAGAGCTGGAGTCTGTTCTAAGCTCGAGACTTGTATAACGGATCTCCAGGTTATCTCCTTGTATTATTAAACTAAGCTAAGATTACGATGTAAGACGTTTATGGCTTGTTACGAGGATGATGATGCAGCACTTTCTTTGTTATGTTTTCACGGCAGAGCTGGTAAAGCCTGGTGACAGACAGACACCAGGCTGTATCTCATGTAGCGTGATAGCTAGACTGTTAAAAGTTACACAGATGATTTAATATTATGTCTAATGTTGTATAGACGATGGTACGGAACTCTTTGTGCGCGTGTCCGACTCGCACTTGGCCGGGTTTTTTCGAAGAGTTATTTTTTTTGGAATAATATTTATGTGACGACATTATTACATAAACGTACATAATTTTATTGCCACAATGTTAAAACGTGAGCGTATTACACATACCTAAATGGGAATATACCATTATGTGATTATGTAAAAGAAAATAAAACATTATGCTACTCTCAGATTTGCAGTCAACTTATTTATATATGATCACAACAATATTAAAAAAAAAACAGACTGTCCATATAAGGTTAGTAACAATGGCTTAGAAAATATTATGATCACATATATAAAAATGATCACGTTTAGGGTAATCACTTATTAGGAATCTTAACACTGCTGGCATTTTTATCAAAATAATATTTATAGATAGGTATACTCATTTTCAAAAGCATCACTTTTAAATCAAATTTAAACTTAAAAACATAATAGTGACTCAAATGACATTCTTAAATTACAACTTAATTTTCACTTGCGATTTTCTTTTTGGTATTACGTCGTTTTTTTTAAAATTTTAACACAGATTTTAGGGTTTTTATATGTTAGCTAAACTTACCTTGTTAACCCGAGCACAGCACTTGCTAAGTGAAAATCCTTTATAAACGAGCGATCACAATCCACACGTGTTTATTTTCACCGCTACGGAGCGAGACGCGAGTGTTTGCGCGCGCGCTACTGAGTCAATGCGCAGGCGCATTCGTACTAACCGTCTGCTCTCCTACTCACGACTTAAGCCTCTGTCACACTAAGCAGTAATATTTTTAGTTTCCTGGTTATAACAATAGGTGCGTAAGTTAATGGGAATTTTGATTTTGAAATCGGTTATTTAATGCGTTGTTTTTGCTTTCGACCTCGGTGGCGCAGTAGTGCATAGAACTAGTAGACACAAGAGTTTCTTGGTTCGATTCACACACAGCACAAAACTTTGTATGTGTATTTGTAAAGTCCCTTAAGCCATCTTAAATTTTTGTGCTATTTACAGATAAAAATTACATTTAAAACTAAGATACATTTGAATCTATACTAATATTATAAAGCTGAAGAGTTTGTTTGTCTGAACGCGGTAATCTCAGGAACTACTCCGAATTTAAAAATTCTTTCACTGTTGGATAGCCCGTTTATCGAGGAAGCCTATAAGCTATATATATATAACATACGCTATGACCAATAGGAGCGGAGCACCAATGAGAAATTTTGCAAAAAAATGGAAAATTTACGCAGACGAAGTTGCGCGGGACAGCTAGTAATAAAATAAATATAGATACGTATACGGCCGCATTTATAGGTATGTAACTTATGTTGCCGAAAAACCGAAAGCCGCTGAAATAAACGAATCTTAGAGTGGACACTGCGACTCGGTAAACGTAAGAATAGAATAGAAATATTTTTATTTAGTACACAGAAGACAAATATACATTATTATAATTTAACACAGAAAGTCATGCAGAAGATAAACAAAAACAAAAAAAAACAGGAAAATAATAAAAATAACAAAAGACAAAAAGAAAACAGACTTCTGTCTGTTTTCTTTTTGTAATAACACAAATTAAACAGGGAACAGAAGAAATAAATAAACAGAAACAATACACAGTCAAACATATCAATTTAACATTAGGTAGTACGACCCCCGGTCAGATGGACTATTAATATAAAATAAATAAATAAAAATAAAAAAATAAAAAAGCCTTATATTTCCAGTTCTCCAAAGAATCCTAATAAGTTGTTTACTACCTAAACTATGTTAACAAAATAATTTAAAATATTAAAAGATAGCGAAACTGATGTTTCTCAAATTAATCTAGTCTGCTTATTACTAATATAAAGTATAAAAAATCATTTTCGATAGGTAGGCAGTAGCATTCCATTTGTACTGGAACCCCTCTCAGGTGAAGGCCTCCTCCAAAGCATTCCATTTTTCTCGGTCTTGAGCTATTTGTTGCCATTTTGGACCAGCAATTTTTTTGATATCGTCTTCCCACCTTGTATACGGTCTGCCTCTACGGCGTTTTCCAGGTGGGCCTTTCCATGACGTGACTGTTTTTGTCCATCTGAGATCTGTCATTCTTGCTATATGACCCGCCCATTTCCACTTCAGCTTCTGGCTGTAGGTGAGAGCGTCTACTGCATTTGTTTCCGTTCGTATTTTGTTGTGGTTTATTTAATTTTATTCTTTATTATGTTGGTGAATTTCCATGTTCGGCATGCATATGTCAGACAAGGAATGAGACACTTAATAATATATTGACCTAAAATCATGAAATTTGGTAAGAAGCGAGGTCTGCAGCACGCGTAAAGGAAATCCGAAAATCGTTACTTTGCGGTGATTTTGCTTATAAATGAGGTTTATTTTTACGATTTGTATTTCATTGCATCTATCGTAAAAACGGTAATAGATTCGAGATATGTTATATTATTGCTTTATTACAGGTATAGCGTAAATATTAATGTTAGTAAAAAACTGGTAACGGACTTTTGTCTCAATTGATATCCCCCCTTGGGGATACATGAAGAGGTTTTCAATCCTGTTGTCTCTCCTACGCTGGGGAAGGTGAGATATCAGAACTAAGTTTTAAAAATACAATAATTGCATTTTTGAAAGATAGAAAAATTTGAAATCCAGACTCAGGAATCGAACCCGAGACCTCCGTAGCCAAACCGGGACCAGAAGCGAACCACCTATCTGGACTATGTTACTAGATATCAAATTTTTCTATCTCTTAATGCTTGCGGGTTAGGCCCCCGTTTTAGAACTTTTAAGTACTCGTGCGTCAAGTTTCACATTAAAGCCATAAGAAAGAATAGAAGTAGATTCCTATTGAAAATATTTACAACCAAAACAAAAAAAAAAGTACAAAAACCTCGATCTGCAATTTTCCAACCCGGTTCACACATGACCGGTTTTTTTAAATAATTTTTTAAGCATAAAAAATGATTTCAAAAACTTACTAGCTTATGCCCGCCGCTCCGCCCGCCCGCCAGCACTTTACAAGTTCATCGAGATTCAATAATGCCTCCGACTTCATGAAATTATATAATTCTGTAGGGGATTTTGTTTCCATCTTTTTTGTGCAGGGTTTTTTTTTTTTTTGAATAAGGCGTCCAAACCCCCTAGACGTTTTTCAGACACCAGTAGATTGAATTGATGTTGCCTTCTCTGGATATCACCACTTCATTGTTGATCGAAACTTCGTTTTTATTAAAATGGAGTAGGCCTCCTGATTGCATAATCAAAAAAGATTTCACGTTGTTGAACTGCAAATTTTATTTAAGTATAACTATCTGATCCTGGCAACTTCGTCTGCGTAAATTTTTCCTGTTTTTGCAATTCATGCAATAATACTAAATACCTACTACGTTTTAAAAAAAACGACCTATTCTCGTACCTACCAAATATAAAAAAAAACCTTTAAATTGATCGAGCGGTTTCGGAGGAGTTCGACCGCAACCACCGTGACACGACATTTTTATATATTTGATAATGACAAGAAAATGGCGGCAAACCGAATTGTCATTATTCACATAAAGCGTTCAGTGCCAAAACGGCATGCAATAAAAAAAAATCAATCGATATATATTCAAAACTTGATACATAAATATTTATTAGCAAATACATATTGTAACTTATCTAACTAAATGGTTACTAGTATGTAAGCTTCCTGTAGTAATAAATAAATATATTAAAAAAGCTGCCTGCCCGGCTTCGCACGGGTGTATTTTATCGGCACGATTAAAGCATGTTCCAGATGGTTGGAAACCCATGTGACCAAACCTTGCTGGTTTTCAACAGTGTAGACGGCTGTTGTAAACTAAATTAATTGGTACTTACTTCGTTTGCAACAGACGTCTAGTCTGTTGGAAACAAGCAAGGTCACCTTGGTTTGTACGTTTGTTTCCAACCGTCTGGAAGACGCATTAAATAAAATCTTTTAAATGTAGCCTAAACTTTTGTCCTGACTCCGAACAATAATGAACACGACAAAAAAGAATTATGCAATTTAAATAAATCATTTTAACAAATTGCCACTTGAAATATCTATTTTATTTTTAAATTTTATTTTTATTAGTTTTACTAGCGGTTATTACCGCTTGCTTTTATTAACCGTTTTGTCCGGTATTGGCCGTTGACCTTTTCATTGTCGTCGTGTTCTTCTTCATCTTAGACTTCGAGAGACAGACTTAAAAAGAAAAACTACCAATTTGATTATCTGACACATCTCGAATTTTCTTAATAAGTTTTTTTCTTTTTCAAATTACGAACACGTATAAAAAGAATCACCTAATTCTGCCAAGCCGTTCTGAAATCATGATCTTTCATAACATAGATTTTTATTTATGGTTCTTATTATGACTTTTTTGACCCGTTGACCACTCAATATTTAATCGTAAGTAGATAATGAATGATTTGCTGAAAAAGTGTGCTTTGTGTCGTAATTCTGTATTGATTATGAATGCAATCATAGTACCACATTAGGACCACAATAGATCTTTGAATAGGATACATAACTATGTTATTGGTTATGTACATAATGTTTTTTATTCATTATCATTTTTATTGTGATTATTTAGTATTTTAATGAAATTTATTAAAGCTAATTTTTATGTTCCCTCGTATTTGACTGGCGGTAGTTAAATAGTCTCCTACCAACAGCCGCCTTGGCTTAACTCAGTTCTACACAAAATGCTGCTGGTGGCAACCTGACACCACAAATACCTACTGGCCAGATCGCCGGAGCATTTCTTGTGTTTTGGCGACATTCCCGCATGGGTAAAGCCCAGCGGCCAATGGCAGCAGCGGCATGTGTGGGCCTTCAGCCTGTGGCGCAGGAGTGAAGGTGGGGGGACTATCAGCTAAACTTTGTCGAGACTGGTCATAACCGCTCTCGGTATTTTGTGACTCAAGAAGATCATGACTGCCTCTGTGGCGCACTGGGAGTGTCTCCGACTGCTATGCAAAAGGTCGTGGGTTCCATTCCCACACCACTTTGTGTGATCCACAATTTGTTGTTCCGAGTCTACCCAGACTCGGAACCCACAAAGTGGTGTTCCGTGTACACAAAGTACCTACACAGTGCGCGGGACAGCTTGTAATAAATAATAATAATAAAAAAAAAACTAATACAGTTTTCTGCTTAGTGTAATATACACACATCAAAAGTGTCTAGGGATCAAGCATTTTTATGCGGATTTCTTGAGATTGAGATGTGGCTTTGTAATAAATTTATGATTTTATAAATTTATATGGATCCTTTTTGGTGCATTTCATAATTTGAATCAGGAACTGTGAATCAAATTCGAGTAAAAGATGAAAATCAGCTGTCAATATTTTCCCTATAAAAACATACAACGCATTGAAGACATTATTAGTGCTACTGTTTCCCTACTACTGATTAAAACCAACGTTATTATGGAGCGGCGACGTCATTTAAGCAGGGAAGAAATGCTCAGAGCCGTGGGAATGATAGAAGCTGGTTCCCGGCAACGTACTGTGGCTTTAGCTCTGAATACAAGTCAGAGTGTTATCAGTCGACTTTGGACACGTTACCGAAGCACTGGTACCGTGGCTGAGCGCCATGGAGGACGGTATCGCTGCACCACACGGAGACAAGACCGATACATTCAAATCTTAACTCGAAGAGGTCCAACAATAACCGCCATGATGTTAGCCGTGAGGCTTCATCACTCTTCAGGGAACTTAATTAGCGACCAAACAGTCAGAAACCGCTTGCATGAAGTGAACCTTCATTCCCGAAGACCGCTACGGGTACCACCTATAGCAATGCACAATCGTAGGATTCGATATCAATGGGCTCTTGAACACAGAAATTGGGCAGAAGAACAATGGCGTTTCGTGTGCTTTTCTGATGAGTCTCGTTTTGGTATGAGACCGGATACAAGACGTATACGACACTGGAGAACCCCTGGACGCCAACAGCGATTAAAATCCTGCCAGGAAGTCCATCCTTATAGTGGTAGAACCATCATGGTATGGGCGGGTATTTGGATCGGCGGAAGAACTGAGTTGATTTGGATCAGAGGCAACCTCAACGCTCAAATTTATGCTGAGACGATTGTATCAGACGTCATCGTTCCTCTACAAGTGCAAATCGGTCCCTTATTTCAGTTAATGCATGATAATGCACGACCGCACACCGCAAGAGTTGTAAGACAGACTCTCGCCGCAGCTAACATCAATGTCCTGCCCTGGCCTGCTCAGTCGCCAGACTTGAACCCGATTGAGCATGCATGGGATATGCTACAGAGAAGAGCTCTGCCGAATATGGAGGGTATCCAGTCGCAAGAAGACCTTTTTTTGTTGTTGCAACGAACATGGGCGGCCATTCCACAGCGTGATTTGGATGAACTCATTTTGAGTATGCCAAACCGATGTTCTTGTGTTGTTAGTGTTCGCGGTAGAAACACGGATTATTAATTGTTTAAGTTACCCAATAAAATTTTAAAGAAAACTGTTATTTCAGTCTTTTTTTCGAACTTTAATGTTAGTGGTTCAAATGTCAAAAATCCCTTTATTAGGAAAATGGCAAATTTCTTTATTAATGCAAAGGTGACTTGGTTTATCGTTACTGTGACAAACGAAAACACTTTATTTGATGAATCCTTAAAGAAATAAAAAAAAAAAATCAATCAGGAGAAAAGTTATTGCAAAAATATATGTTGATCCCTAGACAATTTTGATGTGTGTACTTAGTTTATTTTTACCCGACTGTAAGGAAGGGTTATGTTTTTCGCGCGTATCTTGTAATATTCTTTATTACCTGATATATCACAATCCACTGAACGGATTTATACAATTAAGACGTCGTTAGATTCGTCGTGCGTGATCGCTCATGTGTTCTTAAACATGGCGGCTGTGGGATGTCAAAATAAAGAGGTGTGAAAAAAAAAGTTGTTTTTAATACTACAATATGGGTATCGGAGATGCATTCGGAGGCACTTCACTAAGTTCATCGAGATTAATGAATGCCTCCGACTGCATGAAATTATTTAATTATGTAGGGGATCTTGTTTCCATCTTTTTTGTGCAGGCGGTTTTTTTTATTTTTATAATTTATTTTTTTATTACTGTAGTCATCTACCCAATTGGTGGAAAAGATTTTCTTGTTATATGCATGAATTTGTTACGTAATTTAAACCTAAAATAATATTATTTATTTTGGGTGTGCACGATTAAATATTAAAATTTGTATCAATTTATTTATTGATATATTTTATTTCCGCAAACGGTCACACAAAAAAGTAGTTTAACTTTTGTATTTTATTCCATTAATTTACAATTTAAATTATGCCTACTGCCATAAAACAGTAAAAATAGATATATATATATATATTTTAAGGCATAACAATTTAAATAATATATTGATATTAAATTTAAAATACATAATTCCAAATTTTTTTTCGCAATTCTGAATCAAATGCACGCAAAATTAAAAAAAAAAAACAAAATCGCGATTTTGTGATTATCATTAAAAAATATCGTAATAAAAAAGTAAAAATACTGACTACTAAAAAATCCCTGTTTTCTCGTGGTCCCATTATTTGGCTTTTTCTCGTGGCCTCATTGCTACTTGTCTACACCCTATATATAAGACTAGGGATCTGTGAACAAATAAGTATTTTTATTACACGTACAAGCATTTACCTTGCTCTGTGTGTTTGTATGTTAGTTTGTGTAGGTAATTTTTTTTTCAACACTATCTGTTTAGTTATAACTTTAAAGAAGATAATTACGTGTGCTCGTCGTTACAAGGTTACGTTGAAAAATTTTCATCAACTGTCAAATGTTTATTTTTTTTGTATTTTTTTTAAAGACGACTCCCGCATAATGGTACAAAGCCTTGTGTCGGGGGACTTTACAAACATACAAGTCACGGACAAAAAGTACACCCAGACTCGGAACAACAACGACCAATCCACGACGCCATTTAATATGTCTATTGAAATGGCCTTACTATACAAAATCTGGGTTTAAGACCTCAACTTGACAAACTGACATCGATTTTACTCCAGGGTTTCTCAGATGTGTATACTAGAGCCATTACAAACGTGCGAACTGAGTCATAAATCATTTTTATCAGACCTCTCGCTCACACTTATAGGCATATCGGAACTCTCGCTCGCACTCCTAGTGTTGTGTGTAACAATAAAAAAGGGATTTGTCGATAGTCAATAACAGGTAATGAGGGAAAGGTTAAGGAAATAATGCAAAATATTGTCTAGCATGAATTTTTTATATAAAACATACAATATATTACTCGTAAATGTTATAAAAATTAAATTAATATAGCCATACAAAACAAAGTTACATACAATATATTATAGTAAATGGTTGGTAGGCGTAGGTAATAATAATAGGTGGTAGGTAGTGAAAACCTTTTTTTTCAAAAATGTTAATTATTACAAAGTTATAAATGTTGATAAGCTTTCGCGATTTGTACACATTATAAAATTATATAAACTACGGGTCTTAATCACGTGAATAATGTAAGGTAAAATACATTGTTTATTGCCCGACGTTTCGACCGTATTGCAACGGCCGTGGTCACGGGTAGACTCTGACCACGGCCGTTGCAATACGGTACAAAGTTAGTTGGCGTAAGGTTAGTATATAAAAAATCACTTGAAGTAATTTTTATAGGCATTTCTTGCCAGAGACTTTACAAATACAATAATTGCATTTTGAAAGATAGAAAAATTTGAAATCCAGTCTTTGGCAAGAAATGCCTATAAAAATTACTTCAATATTCGGTCTGCGTCATCATAATTTGTTAAAATGCTCTCTGTAACGAAGCAATAACAAAAGCCGTGATAGTTCTTTAACTAACGACTAGATGGCGCTACGGGGGCCTAACCCGTAAGCATTAAGAGATGGAAGAATTTGATATCTAGTAACATAGTCCAGATAGGTGGTTCGCTTCTGGCCTCGGTTTGGCTACGGAAGTCTCGGGTTCGATTCCTGAATCTGGATTTCAAATTTTTCTATCTTTTAAAATGCAATTATTGTATTTATAAAAAAATCACATTATATAAAAACAAATTATTTGTGTGCGTCATGTATTAAAATCTTTTTATGTCGTATCAATCAATCAATCAATCAATTAGTCTGTATCGGTCCACTGCTGGACATACACAACACCCGGTCCTTCGCCTTCCGCATGAATTGGATTTCATTCCAGCGACTTTCTTTAAGTCGTCAGTCCATTGGTCATGGTAACCCCAGAGTGACTAGACGGGGGACCATGGGAGCTGAAACATTGCAGAGAGGTTTCTTGTGTTACTTCTGTGGCGATAATGGTGAATGAAGTTGGTAATTTAAGAAGATTTGTCCGACATACCTACACCGAGAGCCACTGGGAAAATTAAAAAAAACAAAATACTGCCTCTGTGGCGCAGTGGGAGTGAGTCCGACTGCTACGCAAGAGGTCGTGGGTTCGATTCCCACACGGGACACCACTTTGTGGGATCCTCAAATCGTTGTTTCGAGTCTGGGTGTACTTTGTGTCCGTGACTTACATGTTTGTAAAGTCCCCCGCGACACAAGGCTTGTACCCTACTGCGGAAGTCGTATTTAAAAAAAACTTATGCAAATAAAAAAAATTCCATTATGTTTCGGAGCAGCTCGTCTCGATCCGTGCGAGCTTCGTACAGTCGTACCATATACATATTCGGCCGAGCTACATGGTAGGCGGAGTGGGGGGTTTAAGGTTTTATTTTCGTTACGGAATTTCTTGATTCGGTCGCAGCGCTCAAAGCCCGAGTCGCGATAAAAGCTATACAATAGCTTAAAAAATGCAGTACACTTTAAGCATACATGCGCTACCAACACGACAAAGTTTTCTTCCTGCGTTTCAGATATTTTCCCATACCATTCGTAACATAATGCAATTTTCCAAAGATATAACATCTTTCCTCATTAAAAACGTTTATCTACAGACATTGTAGACAGTCCAGTGACCGTACAGAGGCAGTAATAGAATTTACCGTAACATTTCCTATAATGTAACAGAGAGGCAAATAGAAAGTGCAATAATAGGCTTTGAAATTGATCTTGATCATGTGCGTAAGTGTGATGCCGGTGACAGACATATTGTTAACAAAGCGAAAATGTTCGCAACATCGACAATCGAGTTGAAGTTTGTTTCAAACAAAGAAAAGTCATCATCATCATTTTCTTCCAGCCTTTTATCCTGTGAGTTACCTACCGTAAAACGGGGCTACATTGCACAGGTTTTGGTAGTTTTTTGGCAGATACTTTTTTTTAACACCCGATATTAATGATTTTTTGGCTCGAACAGAACAATGTGTCCTTTGGCTATCTGATTCATACCATTAGGAAACCACACAGACCCCTCCCAATTATATATATTTGACAAGGCTTTAAAATGCTATTTATGTTAAAGATCTAAGGTGTAAGGGTTACTTTAACATTATTTTAATAAAAAAATATTAATGTTTTATCTATTTTATAGGAAAATAAATAAAAACAACGAGGTTTTGAGATCAATCAGTCTTTTTTATTACCATTTAGGTAACATAAGCAGCATAGGAAACTGTGGCTTTGGTATTGCGCCCCGTGTTCTTGATTCTTTTCTCCAGTTATCCAGAACCTTTCGCCATTATTTTTTCAATGGCCTTTAAACACCCACATCTAGAGATTGCATCATGTGCGTCGAGTTTGGTGTTAACGTCGTAAATATATTACTACCGTGAATTTTTTTACATACCCAACATCAACCATTTAGCTGGCGAAGGGGGGGAGGGGTAATTTGCTCTTTAAAGCTAACAAACGGATCCCTAAATCGAAAAATGGTTACAACCCCAAGTGTTTTTAAAAGATCTATCTAATGATACCCCACACGATGGGGTAGGTGAGAAAAATCACATCCCTAATTTATTTATAGGGGGATTTTTTTTTATTACTAAATTTTAAAACTTTCAATAGGTATTACTATGGGTATCCATGCAAAATTACAGAACTAATAGCACTAACAGTGTTTGAGCTAAGCTACGGACGGACGAACGGACGTTTATGGCAAAACTATAAGGGTTCCGTTATGCCATTTTGTCTAAGGAACCCTAAAAATGAAAGTTCTGACTCACATTTATTCACTTGTTCGGACCATCACATCCCATTTCAAACCCTTGGACCTTGAAAGCTAAAATAATGCAGGGAATTTTGTTTTATGATGCAGAAAAGGGATAAGAAAGGCTTTCAGGAAAGCCTTACAGCCTTAACAACTTTATCATATTTTCATTGCAGAGATGTAGGCCTTATGCAGGTACAAGAAAGAATATCTACGGACTGTAGTCAATCTCACGGACATATTGCGGTGGAATTGCTATAACATTTTTCGAATTAATGTACTACTAGCTTTTCCTCACGGCTTCAAAATTAAAAAATACACTTAGGATGCAAAACAACTCTTGTGATACGTCGGGATTCTACATGTACACGTAATGCCAAGTTCGCAAACAATAGGTAAAGCCGGAGAAAAGAACCTGGCAATAAAAACTCGTGGCCACTCTTTTCAAATTGTCAATTTTACAATGAATTTGAAAGTTTATAAACTTGATATGGGGGGTAAGGTGCTGCGACTAATGCTTCGAATTATGTTTTACTTTTAAAGCTTTACTGATTATACTACATTATTGTAAAGCTTCATCTAAACTTCTTAAGTAGTTTTTGCGTCAAAGGACAACAGCAAACATCCATCTATCTTCACAAAAAAAATTACATCCTCACAAATCTATACTAATATTATAAAGCGGAAGAGTTTGTTTGTTTGTTTGTTTGTTTGTTTGTTTAAACGCGCTAATCTCAGGATCTACTGGTCCGATTTGAAAAATTATTTTTTTGTTGGATAGCCCATTTATCGAGGAAGGCTATAGGCTATAAAACATCGCGCTACGACTAATAGGAGCGGAGAAGCGACGAGAAATGTTTCAAAAACGGGGGAAAATTACGCATACGAAGTTGCGCGGGACAGCTAGTCTATACTAATATTATAAAGCTGAAGATTTTGTTTGTTTGTTTGAACGCGATAATTTCAGAAACTACTGATCCGAATTGAAAAATTCTTTCACTGTTGGATAGCCCATTTATCGAGGAAGGCTGTAGGTTACATAACTTCTCACTAAGACCAATAGGAGCGGAGCAGTAATGAAAAATGTTGCAAAAACGGGGAAAAAGTACGCATACGAAGTTGCGCCGGACGTATAGTAATATTAATAAGACTTCATTAACATCGCAAAGTTTTTTGTCCATTCCTCAGTCTAGCCTGAATGAATGCTAGTCTAGTGCTGCAACCGTTCATATGTCACTGTAATTTCTGACTGCCAACGTAAAATACGAAGGGTTTAGATGACACATGTCTGAAGCCGGCTTTCACCTGATGAATATCAATGTTTGCAATGTTGTTGCATGTCTTCACGCTCCTCAAATAGTGTTATAAATCTAAACGTATGCGTTTTTAGCCGACTGTGACGTATAATTAAATAATATGAGTTATCTACTACCTAATAACAATTACTTTTATCTTGACGAAGTGTAATTTATAGTAACAATTTCTTGGAATCATATTGAACGTAGTTTTAATGGGTGTGATACGATCTCGGTGAAGATTTTTTTACGCATTACTTTAAACTATTAAAAATTCAATTTTAGTTTACTGTGTTTGTAATGAAACTAAAGGTGCGTTTTCACTTTGTTTCGGAGTGATCATTTTGTACCCAGCAAATGTACGAGTGTGATTCGTCTGATCCTCTTTCCTAGGTAAATCTTTCTTACTCTGGAATGTACTGCCCCCCGAATTTAGGATGGAACCTAACCGCTTCAACTTTAAGACGAAGGTTCGTATTTTATTCTTCCAAGAATTATATAAGGTATGTGTGTTTGTATATATATATATATATATATATATATACACACATACATGCATCAAAAAATTGTACAAACATACATATATCTGCCTCTGTGGCGCGGTGGGAGTGTATCCGACAGCTACGCAAGAGGTCGCGGGTTCGATTCCCACACGGGACACAACTTTGTGTGATCCACAAATTGTTATTCCGAGTCTGGGTGTGCTGTGTCCGTGACTTGTATGTTTGTAAAATCCCCCGAGACACGGCTTGTACACTGCTGCGGGAGTCGTCATTTAAATATATATATAAATACAAACATACATACCTTATATAATTCTTGGAAGAATAAAATACGAACCTTCGTCTTAAAGTTGAATATACGTATGTATGTATAGGTGAGTATATTTATTTGTATGCATGTGTTTACCTACTTATATTAATCTTTAGATTTCACGTATTGTTTATAATTATATAGATTAGCTGCCGACAACTTTAGAGAATTCCTTTGTTTTTCGTTTATAGACAATGCTTTTAGCATTAAGTCCGCCTTTGTACAATAACTGTGCATAAAGTATTGTAAATAAAATAAATCAACAGTGTCAGTTATTCTTCCGTTAAATAGTACCTAATGTTACCGCATTACTGCGTTTCGGTTGCAAGTTCCGTTGCCTTTTCCGTTGTTTGCCTCTGTGGCGCAGTGGGAGTGTGTCCGACTGCTACGCAAGAGGTCGTGGGTTCGATTCCCACACGGGACACTACTTTGTGTAATCCACAAATTGTTGTTCCGGGTCAGGGTTTACTTTGTGTCCGTGACTTGTATGTTTGTAAAGTCCCCCGCGACACAGGGCTTGTACCCTACTGCGAGAGTCGTCTTTAAAAAAAAAAAAGTGTAATTACTAGGCTAACCGGAAAATGAGATTTACGAACTGATGTCTCAAATGAGGAACGTGGTGCAGTGATATTCTTCTTTAACAAACAAGGATGGGTGGCACAGATTCTGTTATGGGCTAGCGTGATGCTTGCCATCAGATGGGTCTCTTCATTTCGTTGTATAAAAAATAAGACTGAATGTTATCTATACTAATATTATAAAGCGGAGTTTGTTTGTTTGTTTTAAACGCGCTAATCTCAGGATCTAATGGTCCGATTTGAAAAATTATTTTTTAGTTGGATAGCCCATTTATCGAGGAAGGATATAAGCTATATAACATCGCGCTACGACTAATAGGAGCGGAGAAGCGACGATAAATGTTTCAAAAACGGGGAAAAATTACGCATACGAAGTTGCGCGGGACAGCTAGTGAAAATATAGGTATTACCAGTCTTAATCGCGTGAATAGTTTAAGGTAAAATACCTTGTTTATTGCAACGATAGTACACCCGTGCCCACGGCTGTTGCAAGACGGTCGAAACGTCGGGGAATAAACCAGGTATTTTACCTTAAACTATTCATGAGATTAATTCCTGTAATATATATTTTTATAATGTGTACAAATCGCGAAAGTTTATCAACATTTAAGACTGAATGGTTGCTAAGCAACTTAACAAAGTTTCACATACATTTTGGATTGAGTAAGAATGACGATAAGCAGAGCAATTGAAATATCATTCAGAAATGTTTCGGATGGACTACACCGGCCTTTATTTAATACTAGCTTTCGCCCGCGGCTCCGCCCGCGTGGATTTCGTAAAAAATATATATTTTTTTAATAAGAAGTATCCTATGTTACTTCTAATACCTCCAAGAATATGTGTACAAAGTTTCATGATGATCGGTTGAGTAGTTTTCGCGTGAAAGCGTAACAAACAAACTTACATTCACATTTATATGTATGTAGGGATTGAATTCCGTTTATTCTATTCCGGATTTCGGTACAAGATGTCCGATTTACGTAATAAATCAGTTAAAGTCATAAAGTTACGATTTTATTTTGACGCTCACGTAATCGGTAATAGGTACTTCTTTCAAGTAGGTATCGATTTTAATGCATTTTTCCGCACTTTATTTATATTGGACTTCACCTAGTTTATTTCGTTTACTCTATAGCCTTGAGGCGTAATTAATGTTAATCCTTCGTAGGTATCTATTTAAAGGCTTTACCAATGAATTGTTGGCATTTATTATGTCGGTAACACCAAGTTGGTGATTAGTAAAAAAATATTTCACTTGAGATATCTGTTGTTTACAAAAAGTTTGAAATTGAACTGGTTATTTTTGCTTCCAGAATGTTCCGCGAACGAAAGTCTATATCGGAACTATTTGGTGACTAGCTGTCCCGCTCAACTTCGTCTGCGTAAATTATCCCCGTTTTTGCAACATTTCTCATTACTGCTCCGCTCTCTTGTAGCGTGATGTTATATAGCTTATTATAAAGAAGCGGCCCTAGGAAAATGTAGAACTTGGCTGTGAAAGCATGTTTTATTCCTATTTCTAATGTTTTATCTAAGTAAACTTGAGATAAGCCAAAGTACGCTCAATTTAGATCTTAGTCTAGGACTGGCTTGCTCCAGCGGCCATCGGTTTTTCGGCAAATTTATATAATTGCTACAATCAAGCGGCATTTTTTTTTAAATAGATGATTCCCGCAGTACGGTACAAGCCTTGTGTCGCTTGGGACTTTACAAACATACAAGTCACGAACCCAAACTAGGAACAACAATTTGTGGATCACACAAAGTGGTGTCCCGTGTGGAAATCGTCCTCTTGCGTAGCAGTCGAATACACTCCCACCGCGCCACAGAGGCAGTCAACTTATTTGTCAACTTAGCGAAATAAAAATATTATTGAACCATGGTTCTCAGTTTCCTAGTTATTAGTATATTAACATATAAGATAATATTTAAATATATTTTGTAAGAGCTATTGGTGTCAATGGCCATTTGTTAGTAATTTGTAGGCTCTATCTATTGGCGCCGTTTTATTTGATTGCTTTATTTCAACGGAAAGCAATGATATTTATGCAAATTAAATGCACTAGTTTTGTATTTTATAACATGTCCATGTTAAATTTAAATAAAAAACGAATGTATCTAACCTACTTACCCAAGTAGAGTTGTTTTTACTTTGGCTTGTATTCTTCTTCTTCTTCTTTATTTTTGTGTTTATGGCTATATATATATATATAGATCTCGATTGTTGAGGTGATTTTTGTCACTGTCAAGTATTTATGAGGATTTGTGGAAATCGCGGAAAACGGATATGTTGCTTTTTTTATAGCTCCGTGTTTAACGTGTAAAACAGTATAAAATATGCTTGAATAAAAATAACTGGACGAAACGAGAGATCGAGACTTTGTGATTCAAAGAAGAAAACTAGAAAACGAGAGTTCGTGACTTTGTGATTCAAAGAAGAAAACTAGAAAACGAGAGTTCGTGACTCTGTGATTCAAAGAAGAAAACTAGAAAACGAGAGTTCGTGACTTTGTGATTCAAAGAAGAAAACTAGAAAACGAGAGTTCGTGACTTTGTGATTCAAAGAAGAAAACTAGAAAACGAAAGTTCGTGACTTTGTGATTCAAAGAAGAAAACTAGAAAACGAGAGTTCGTGACTCTGTGATTCAAAGAAGAAAACTAGAAAACGAGAGTTCGTGACTTTGTGATTCAAAGAAGAAAACTAGAAAACGAGAGTTCGTGACTTTGTGATTCAAAGAAGAAAACTAGAAAACGAGCGTTCGTGACTCTGTGATTCAAAGAAGAAAACTAGAAAACGAGAGTTCGTGACTTTGTGATTCAAAGAAGAAAACTAGAAAACGAGAGTTCGTGACTCTGTGATTCAAAGAAGAAAACTGGAAAACGAGAGTTCGTGACTTTGTGATTCAAAGAAGAAAACTAGAAAACGAGAGTTCGTGACTTTGTGATTCAAAGAAGAAAACTAGAAAACGAGCGTTCGTGACTTTGTGATTCAAAGAAGAAAACTAGAAAACGAGAGTTCGTGACTTTGTGATTCAAAGAAGAAAACTAAAAAGCGAGGGATCGAGACTTTCAGATTCAAAGAAGAAAACTAGAAAATGAGAGTTCGTGACTTTGTGATTCAAAGAAGAAAACTAAAAAGCGAGGGATCGAGACTTTGTGATTCAAAGAAGATAACTAAAAAGCGAGGGATCGAGACTTTGTAATTCAAAGAAGAAAACTAAAAAGCGAGAGATCGAGACTTTGTGATTCAAAGAAGAAAACTAAAAAGCGAGATATCGATACTTTCTGATTGAAAGAAGAAAACTAGAAAACGAGAGATCGAAACTTAGTGATTTAAAGAAGAAAACTAGAAAGCGAGAGATCGATACTTTCTGATTCAAAGAAGAAAACTAGAAAACGAGAGATCAAAACTGTGATTCAAAGAAGGAAACCAAAAAGCGAGATATCGATACTTTCTGATTCAAAGAAGAAAACTAGAAAACGAGAGATCGATACTTTCTGATTCAAAGAAGAAAACTAGAAAACGAGAGATCGAGAATTTGTGATTCAAAGAAGAAAGCTAGAATATAAAGAAGAAACTAGGTAGGGATTATGGGATGATAATCCCTACCAAATATTTTTTTTTCAATTTTTTCTTGGGACTACTCATACAACGCAATCTGATCCCAAACTAGGCAGAACCTGCACTATGGTAACTAGACAACTGTTATATATACTTACCTTTACATTTATCTATATTTATAAATCTATACTTAATATTAAAAAGGTGAAGAGTTTGTTTGTTTGAACGCGGTAGTCTCAGGAACTACTGATCCGAATTGAAAAATTCTTTCACTGTTGGATAGCCCATTTATCGAGGCAGGCTATAGGCTATACAACATCACGATACGAAAATTTAAAAAACGGGGAAAATTTACGCAGATTAAGTTGCGCGGGACAGCTAGTACTAATATTATAAAGCTGAAGCTGTTTGTTCGACTTGAATCTCAGGATCTTCTGGTTCAAATTAAAAAAAATATTGAAAAATTAGTGTTGATAGCCCATCTATCGAGGAAGGCTATAGGCTATATAACATCACGCTACGACCAATAGGGACGGAGCAGCAATGAAAAATGTTGCAAAAACGAGGAAAATTGACGCAGACGAAGTTGCGCGGGTCAGCTACTCGTAGTTACTCATAAAATGGAAGTGCTCTTTGAAATGTGTTGACCTTATAAGGCGATACTATTAATAGTTTGTGGGATATTACACAATGCGCATGTTATGACTAAAATTAAATATTTTACTGGCCACGTTACAAATTCATATTGTTATTGTTGAATATATTACTATTAATTAATATCTTTATGAACCAACGTAGTACTAATCACCGGGAAACGATTCACCCCGTTTCTCCTTTTTTCTGTTTGAGTGGGGTAAAAGTCGCGTCTGTTTGATAGCTACTGCTGTCAAAGTAAGCCAATAAAAAAAAAACAGGCAGGTGCTTGCTCAGTGTAGGGTTCCGAAGCCGTTACCGTATGGAAAAATCCGATTTGTATATTTGCACCAGCAGAAGATATTCATGGCACTTACGCCTTTATGTTGAGAAACGCAGTTTTTAGCAATAACTCAATGACGGTATATCCGATCTTGTCTGAAATATTTTTAGTTTATATTATATAGCATATTTTTTGGTTACACGGTTCAAAAGGTAGGGGGGAGGGGTGGGGCATGATCTATTGAACTTTCGGAGCGATTTTTTCCAAAAATCGCTACCAAAGGCCTGTCGAATGATGTGCCACACATTAGAGTTTGCTGAAATCTTCAAAACCAAAAATTCTTCTGTTACCTAAAAATATTTATTTTTATTATTTAGCTACCAAACTAAGTAGCGGCTACTACAAGACACCTTTTCACCAAATTTCATCGATATTCATTGTACTATACAATGAAAGTAAAATGTCGGTGACATACGGTCGGACAGATACACAGGCAAAAACGGAACCGTTATAGTTTCGTCATGTCAGACAGACATAAGGGTTCCGTTTTTGCCATTTTGGCTACGAAATCCTAAAAATTACAAAAAGCAAAATTGGTAAAATTATACACGAACCGGCATTGTTAGTAACATTGTCTCTTGGTCCTATTTCTTTTTCTAACTAGTTTTTACTGGTTCAAGTGTTTTAGACTTTCTCACACGTCATACATATTAAATAGATTTAAATAAAGCCGGTACTTAATAGAAATCAATAAAGTGGTCCGTACCCTGCCTTATTTATATGCATGTAAAAAGTAGGGTAATATTTTGTACAGATTTGACTATTGAATAATTATTGTGAAGGGGCGTCTAAACGGGCAATTTTTTACAGCAATTTGTGGCGGCACTATTGACAACTAATTGCTCGGCCAATAATGGCAATATGTCTGCAATTGTATGGCGCATGATTTAGTCTCTTAAACAGGCTACACAACCCGGCAACAATAAAATAGAGAGCGACTGCAACAACAACAAACTTGTCCGGGCAACATTGCGGAAAATCGATCGCTCAGCGATCGTCCGGCAACCATCATATCAATATTGGAGAATTGCCGGCCACCGCATTGCCACCACAAATTGCCGTAAAAAATGGCCCGTTTAGACGCTCCCTAATATTTATTTATGTATATTATGTACTTTATTATATAAAAGTTAAACACTGATGTGTCTTTGGATTGAAGGTATTGTAGCTAGATCGATCATATATCGATCTATAAAACGCTGCTCTTCATAGTCTAAGAATAACTTAAGACTTTAATATTAAAACATTACTGATATTGTTATTAATGAAATCTAGTTTAAGTATTACTTAACCAACTTAGCTTCACCTTACTTACCTTACTTAACTGTACCTTTTAACTAACGTAGTAATAAGTGGAAACGTAGTGCATTGTACTTCATCTAAGTTTTAGTGTAACATCTAAATTATGTCATTTATTATTGTAGATTGGCTGCCTCTGTGGCGCGGTGGGACTGTATCCGACTGCTACGCAAGAGGTCGTGGGTTCGATCCCCACCCAGGATAAAACTTTGTGTGATGAGCACAATGGTTTATTCTGTGTCTGGGTGTTATTTATCTATAATATGTATTTATTTAGAAATATGTAAGTATGTTTATCAGTTGTCTGGTTTCTATAGTAAAAGCTCTGCTTAGTTTGGGATCAGATAGCGTTGTGTGAGTTGAGTGTGTTGAAAGTAAAAATAAAAAAAATAGAATCATCTTAGTGATTTGTACTTTCTTTATAATTTTCAAATTTTCTTTGTTTTTTTATATTATGGATGGATGATGATTGATGGGTGGATGATTGAATGGATTAGATTTATGGATTGACATACAAAGTCGCGGCGCGCGCGCCGCGACTTTGTATGTCAATCCATAAATCGCGTGAGGATAAAATATTAGTATTAAGTTAATAAGTAAGTAAGTAAGTATTCGTACCTACTAAGGAAGTTGTGTTGTGTTGCCGTGTGGTGCCGGCTTAAGAATAGTACCACCCCATCTCTTCCCGTGGGTGTCGTCACGGCGACTAAGGGATTTCACCCCGGAGGACGGTCAGCAGCGTCCTCTGCGTACTTAAAGCCTTACTGCGATCGCCAACCCGCTCGCCAAGCGTGGCGATTATCCCAGGATCTACTGGGGAGACCCGTGCCCAGCAGTGGGCCATCATATGGGTTGATATGAAGGAAGTTGTATGTGGATATGTTGAGCTCAGTACGGTATATAGAAACACACTTTGTCGATAGAATGTTTCGCCGAAATCACCCTTGATTGACTGATGTTTTAACGAAAATACAAAAGTAACGATACATATATTTATCTACTTGTATTTTCGTAAATGCCATGAAATATAGGTAAATATAAACAATATACTAAAACACATACCTATTATTAACTAAAACAGAAACCCAATAGTAAATATATTTACTTTACTAAAGCATCACTTGCCACAATCTATCATTTAACACATAAAAGCTAAGTCCGTGCAAAAATAGTTTCGGTTAATTGCAACATTATCATAGGCCTTAGTAAACACCTTTTGTTCGAGCGGACACCGACGCGTCGTCGATGCACTCAATATGAATATTTTTTTCCAAACACCTACATTTACCAAAAAATTAAGAATTGTGTGAAGCAAACTACTATTAAAAACTATGCGTTTGCGATTACTTTTTTGAGTTATTGATTTAAGCATATTAACGGTCGAACTAATGTCTTTTTATTTTACTTAGTTTTATATTATCTATGCATGCACCTAAAAAATGCTTTTCAAACTGAACGTTTCGCCGAAAACACTCTTAGTCCATGGATCCAAATCCTTCACCAATCCGCTTGCAGGACGAAATAATTATTTGTCGACTGTTTCTTTTTATTACGTCACGCATCGTTTCTATAGTGACAAATATCCATTCATAAAATATACGACATCAAATATTTGTTAAAGAAACCATAGACACGTTTTTGCGTAAGATTAATGAAAACATAAAAACTCGTGTGGATTCCAAATGTTGGAATTGAAAGCTTATCGCAATGCCATTAATTTTATATATGGTGATGTACTATTTCTCACTAAAAATGGATAAGTTTAGGCACCTGTCCCACCGCTGGCGATGAGCGAGAAGCGAGTAGCGATTTTATACGATTATTAAACGTGCAGTTAGATTTATATTGTAGATCCCGTTCTATGGATCTACGTAAGTATGTACGTTTCTTGAGCGATAAAATGGCTACTCGCTTTCTTGCAGCTGGTGGGGTAAGTATATAATATTACTTTTTAATCATCACCTAAATTTTATTAATTACTCTATATTCACATAAAAATCAATAACCACACTAGTGCTAAGAATGTATTATTTATTTATGCTAACATATAGCCAACTTCACTTTTTCTCAAATCTTTCGTATACTGACCAGTATTTATACAGGTTTAAATAAATTATTTGACTTCGGTAAAGTATTTCTAAATAAACAAATAAAAAATTACATCTATAATAATACAATAACAATATATTTACAAAAATAAAATAAAAAAGGGAAGATACAAAACCGTTTAGGCGTCAAAGAATTCCTCCCCATCGATGTCAACTGGTAACGTACCCAGAACGCTAGCTGCATTGCCATGTTGGATGGCAATGCTAATTCTTTGTACAAATAAGATGCCATGCTTCTGGTCCCGGGAAGAACTCATGAAGCTTCGCGAAATTTCCTTAAAAAGGAGGCGGGCACTTGCGGGACAATATATAGTTACTAGCTGTCCCGCGCAACTTCGTATGCGTCAATTTTCCCAGTTTTTGCAACATTTTTCATTGCTGCTCTGCTCCTATTGGTCGTAGCGTGATGTTATATAGCCTTCCTCGATAAATAGGCTACCCAATACAAAAATATTTTTTTATATTCGTACCAGTAGTTTCTGACATTACCGTGTTCAAACAAACAAACAAGCTCTTCAGCTTTATAATATTAGTATAGATATAATCTCCAACCAGATGCGCCGTTTGAGATTCATAAATTAGTATGTTATAGATGGGTTGATCTAAATTGGGATCGTGATAGAACAAAATACGTTGCCATAAATTTGTCTTTTCATAAAATAAGTCTGATTTCATTTGAAAATGATGTAGTTTATTGAATTTTTCACATTCAGTTTCTGCTTTAGGTATTTAATTTCCGTTTCATTATATACTACAAAGTGACAACTAGTACAGATTGAAATGAGGCACTCAATTGAAACAAACAGCTTTTGCAGCTTTTCTTAAACATGTCGCTCAAAGCATTTTCACTTTCGCCATCAGAAAGTGTACATATAATTAATAATATGGTTTTAATAACACCGGAAAGCCTATGTTGATGTATATAATTAATTACTAAGGAAACTTGTGTTGTTTCACCTGATCTCATGTGAATAACAAGGACAGGAAAAGGATAGAAGATTAGAACTTGGACATAGATTATACGTGTGAATATTATGTTAAGATTTTATCTTGTCAAAATAGTGTGTATGTTTTTTCTTATGTTTCTGAATAATTGTTAGGTTTTGGGATCTTTATAATGTTTTGGGATCTAAAAGTTTTATGATATCATCATCATCAGCCTATCGTAGTCCACTGCTGGACATAGGCCTCACCTATTGCACGCCACTTTGTTCTATCTTCGGCTTCTCGCATCCAGCTCCTGCCAGCCGTTTTGCGTAAATCATCACTCCACCTGGCCTGAGGGCGTCCTACTACGCGGTCTCCACTCAAGAACTCGTTTACCTCAACGGTCGGTTCTTCGGCTAATATGGCCAGCCCACTGCCACTTTAGCTTGCTAATCCGGTGGGCTATGTCGATAACTTTGATCATATAATACTCGTAATTTATTTAGTATACCTAACATACTATTTGGTTTCGAATAATTAAAATGTACCTACCTATGTTGGTTTTAAATATCTTCCAGTCTTTTTATTAGTGGAAACACCAAAGATATCATTGCAAATCAAATGGACTCTTTACAAAGTTTATTCTACCGGCAGTGAAAGGGTTTTTTAGGGTTCCGTAGCTAAAATAGCAAAAACGGAACCCTTATAGTCATGTCCGACTGTCTGTCCGTCCGTATGTCACATTATATAAAATATAAAAGGACGACTCCCGCAGTGGGGTACAAGCCCTGTGTCACGAGGGACTTTACAAATATACCTACGTCTCCCTAGTGGTGAAATTTCGAGCATAGGTGTTATTTACTTGATAGTTAAATAATAAAAATAAAAACTTGTAGGGGGGCACACAATATTTGAAACAGATGCTAAAAAAATTTTTTTTCATGTAGTGCATTTATTTGTAATGACGGCTGCGGAACCCTGCACTGAGCACGGTCCGACATGCTCTTGCCCGGCTTTTCAATAATACCGTAATCTTATGCCAATCTTAAAATATTCATATAGGTACTAATATTAAATTACTTAATTAATTTAATGAGACACTCAATCGAATTAGCATAACATTAAGCAAATTAACTGTTAATAACTAGATTTGTTTATAATATCTATTACACAATCATTTGACGTTGTTATTACTCTTTAAAAAGTCAAGGTACTGCTATAGGTTATACTAGAATCCTGATTTTGTTTGTGTTTAAATTAATGTCTGTTAACAAATTATTTACATATATTTACAAAATAACAAAACCAAATTACTAAAAAAAGGCAAGACCCGCTTACGCGTCGAAATATTCTTCCCCATCGATGTTGAATGGTAACGTACCCAAAAGGCTGGCAGCATTGCCACTTTAGATGGCAATGCTTTTTATTTGTGCAAAAAAACAAAAAACCAGCCCTCTGGTCACGTGAAGAACTGATAAGCCGATTTGAAATGTCTTTAAAAAGAAGTCGGGCACTTGGACCCTGCGGTCCCAGAGCGTCTCGACCCCAACGGCTCAAATATATAATCTTCAATTAGATTAACATATTTGCGACATTTGAGAGTCTCCGCTGATGCAGCAGCAGCGCAGGCACAGTCTGAGGTGCTTGAAAGATGGGAGGGCGCAAGGGTATCGACACAAGTTGCGTCCCATACCAATTGCCTCCCCATCCTCTATGGCAGCAATGTCATACCATCCGGTCTCTTGCCATCGTCGCGCGCCATGTCTGTTATCAGTAAGATAGTACCTATAATGGAGTCCAAATATGTATATGTACTTGAGGGCAAATTTACTGATTTCATTTTTGAAAGATTGATAAGATATGAAAGATTGAAGAGAATTATGGAGTCCAGACCCAGGAATCGAACCTTTACTTAAACCTTAACGGAAGTTTAGTTCCGTATGCCATGCCGGGGCCGGAATCGAACCATTTATATTAACTAAAGACTAGCTGACAAGCGCAACTTCGTCTGCGTAATTTTTTCCCGTTTTTGTAATATTTTTCATTGCTGCTCCGCTCCTATCGGTCGTAGCGTGATGTTATATAGCCTATAACCTTAATAATACTCGATAAATGGGCTATCTAACAGAGAGAGAAATTATCGCGTTCAAACAAACAGCTTTATAATATTAGTATAGATAACCTAAATCTGTTTGCTCGTTAGTGTAAATTTTGGTAATCTAAAATTTTCATAAAACACGCTTTCTGACTCAATTCACATTAGAATGGCAGCGGCCACACGAGCGGCCACGCGCTAATGGTAGAACAGGCCGCGATGGCTCGTGTCACCTACACCGCTAACGGCCGCTTGTGGCCGCACGTGCCCTATCCGGTCCTAACCGGATTAATGAATATGAATGCAGTTTGCAGAAACACTGTGTTAACAGTTAGCATACAAATAGTCATTACCGTTGAACGTTTGACCTGTGTATCAATAACATATTTGATTAATTAATTACCGCCACGTCGCGGAAATCTATTTGAAATTGAACAAGCTAAATTATTGTTAAACAAAGAACCTGACTGAAAATTAATAACATAAATATTTTGTCGCTAAAAATTCGCCATTTTTAGGACTATACTATCCAACAATCGTGTTTAATGTTACACGGGAATTTAGGGTAGAATATGCGAAAAAGGGTTCAGCCCAGTATAACTAGCCCAAAGAGTTCATCTAGTAGATGATGAGAAGAAATTTAAGGTTGTGTCTTAATACTAATCTTTAAAAAAATTGCGTAAACATGCAAAAACGATGATTTTTCGTAATCTAACATATGTACGAACGAATATTCGACTTTATTATGACATGTGCTCCTGCGCACTGTGAAGTAATGGTTGTATGCGGGAGAACGAAGCGGGTGCCTGTGTCGTTGTGTGCGTAGCGCTAAATGAATAATTCGCTTGGCGTAATTCCGCCATAACGCGCATTATTTACCCTTAAATTGCTTGACGTTTCCACCAGGTTGCACCGGTGGTCACAAGCGGACTAATCCGCTTAAGAATGAAATCTGTTATTCATATATTTTCGTCGAGTTGACACCCCTTGCATGCTTGAAATCAAAAGCCACCAGAGTTTATTGGAATCAATGTTCTGTCACTTCTGAATAATGTTTGTACGTGGTTTGATAAATCTATTGATAATACTACAACCATATCATGTACCTCTAGTGAAAAAGGAGTACAACTCCAAAAATGTACTTTACAGTAGGCCTCAAAATGTTCAGAGTGCTTAAAATTTAAATATGATTATCTATTTTTTTTTCTTCTAAGGCTTAGAAATGCACAAACGAACATAAGAATGGCAAACACGAACATCGAACACTTAGTTCGCAAGGGCGTACTACTAACGAACATCAAACTGTGTTCCACAAAAATGTTCATCGCGATCCGCTTTGGTCGTTCTGTATTTGAAATTTGATGCAACATTGTTTTTGTTTATTGGCTAGTTCACAGTCGACCACTTCCAACGGTGAATCTATGGTTGTGTTGTGTGTTCACAGCATGTTTGTGTTTGCTTCGCTAATTTACGTCCATATGTACGAACCAAATGATCCGTGATCGTTGTTTGTGTTCACCATGTTTTGTTCGTTCGTGCGTACACGGCTCAATCTCTCCATTCTTAAAGATAACCTAAATATGTTTACACCCAATCTATACTTATAGCGTATTTTTATCAATTTTTTTGCATACTGTCTAGTCCTAGTTAAATATGGATAGACAACAATAACAATTTTTGCTAAGATTAGTTACAATTGAGAGATTGACATACGCGCTCACTCGACTCGTTTCGCTTGCACATACAGTGCAAGCGAATCGAGTCGAATGGGCACCTAATTATATAGATACGTGGACGACTTAACGAACTTTGTGGTGGACGGGTTCCAGTTCCGCATCGCGCGGGGTGTGTGCGATAACACATACTCAACTTATTTAAAAAAAAAATAGACTTATACCCCTTTTATATAGAGGCACAGTACCTTGATCTTTTCCTGTTTATTGAGTCCATTTTCTAGCGTTAAGTTTAATCGGTTTATAAATCAAGTTTAACATATGAGTTACGGAATATCAACACGATTGATAAATTGATTGTATTTTATTTAGTGTATTAGTTTCTATATTCAAATTATTTTATAGGCCTCAGGCTATAGTATTTAAAAATGCTATACTGACATAAGCATCGTTAGTTTAGCATACATATATATACATACAAACATACCTACACTCGCAATACATAACCCTCCTTTTTGAGCAGTCGGGTAAAAATAAACTATGTAGATACCTTACTGTTTATATATGGATTTGCGTACTAACAGTGATTTTCTTTATTTTCAGGTACGAAAACAAAATTCGTCGTAACGGAGCGGCACGTTGATGCGTCTGCGCAGACTTTGCTACCAAGTGAAAGTAAAACTCGGCCGGTTACTGTCTAACAGAAATACGCTTAGAGTGCCGACCTCAGATAATAAGCAGGCAACTAAAAGATTACGGAGTTAGGGACAGCACAAACGTTGGAATCCTTTTTGAATCGATGAAAACCTATGACACCAACATGAACGCTAAGTCATGTCCCTCTTTAAACGAGGTTTAAACGAGGTTCTAAAGAGGTTTAAAGAGAGTTTTTACTCCACGGTAGGCAGCGGCTTGGGTGTGTCCGGGTTACCGCTTACCATCAGGGCGCTGGCTTGTCTGTCAACCAAAGGCAATTAAAAGAAACATGCTGGTGGCATGTCTGCGATATACTCGGGATTAAAGACATTGTAGGAAAATAAACGGATGAAATACTTTGGCAATAACTCAGTCGTGTTGCTAAAGTGCAAGAAGAAAACTTGTTTATTTGTTGAAATGTGCAAAAACTAGCTTGTTATGAATACTTGAGCAAGCTGGCAAGTATCCGGCTTTATAGTACATATTTACTAATCCATACTAATATTATAAAGCTGAAGAGTTGGTTTGTTTGTTTAAACGCGGTAATCTCAGGAACTGCTGGTTCGAATTGCAAAATTATTTCACTGTTGGATAGCCTATTTATCGAGGAACGCTATAGGCTATATAACATCACGCTACGACTAATAGGAGCAGAGAGCAATGAGAAATGTTGCAAAAACGGGGAAAATTTACGCAGACGAAGTTGCGCGGGTCAGCTATTTAGTTAGAAATAGCTTTCAGTCGTGCTTTGTACATTTCGCCTTTGTTTTTCCCTGACTTTCAGATGGAGGATAATATTGCTATGTTTAGTTATGTGTGCTCATTTCTTTAGTACGCTTTACAGCTTAAACGAATTGACAGATTTTATCCTATGAGGTAGTCCTCATGGAATAAAATTAACGGCAATTTTTGTATTCTTGTAACTTTGGGAGCGAACTCAAATGCGCTCGCGTCAAGTATGCATCTCAAGAGCGCAGTAACGACATTCTTTGATAGATCTTAAAGTTACAAGAATACGAAAAAGGCCGTTTTAATCAAAACTTAACTGCAACTGCATTGCTTTAAATACGTGAATTAACCCCCAGGTAAGATCAATGGCTTGTGTTAGGAGCGCCAACTGCTTATATTTAATTATGTAAGTAAAAATTGAATTGGAAAAACTGCAACTGCACTGCTTTAAGTACGTGAATTGGCCTCCTGGAGGGGTTAACAGGATTGCTAGTAATGTGGGACCTGCAACTCCATCCAAAATGGTTGTCTGTAAAGTCGGTTTTATTTATTTATTGTCACCCCCAGTTCGAAAATACTAATTGCTATATGAACCCGCTAACTACCCTGCCTCCACCTGATTTTAATTAACTGCTATGCAACTAGCATACACGCTACAGTTCTGTTTTGCTGGCATGTATATCTTCGGCCGATAACATCGAGCTAGTGTGCTGCGCCTGCGCACACGTCGTGCGAGAGATCTGTCATACGTTGATTACTTCCCCATTGGGTATCGTCTAATAACGTACAGCGTTGTGAGTTTGTTGGCAAATATCTATTAATAGAACTGATGCTATTAAATGCCATTATAAAGCCGGGACACTACTGCATCTTGACTACCAATTAATCAAGTAGATTATAAGGGAGGGATCCCACCAACGCTCCAAAGGTCGGTGCCAAACTGTCCTGAGGATGCCTCGTGTAGAGGCGAAACACGTGTTGAAGTTTCACTTCGTGGAAGCGGAATATTGCAAGTCAAGGGTCCGGAGGTGCCTACCACTACTCGACTTGGTGAGAGTACCTGTCACTAAATTTCTTTGTAGCAGGTATCTCTTTTTGAGTGCGGTCTGTCAATCTATTTCGATTGTTGTATTAAGGGCATTTCCTTACTGCTTCAATCGTGGTGATTCACAGATGAGTGGGTGGTGGGAACTGGGGGACCCTTGACTTGCAATATTCCGCTTCCACGAAGTGAAACTTCAACACGTGTTTCGCCTCTACACGAGGCATCCTCAGGACAGTTTGGCACCGACCTTTGGAGCGTTGGTGGGATCCCTCCCTTATAATCTACTTGATTAATTGGTAGTCAAGATGCAGTAGTGTCCCGGCTTTATAATGGCATTTAATAGCATCAGTTCTATTAATAGATATTTGCCAACAAACTGCGATCGCCAACCCGCCTGCCCAGCGTGGCGATTATGGGCATTACCCCAAATGCACAAAGCACTAAGGCCACGGCCCCCAGTTCCCGGCAGTCACGCTATTCCTGGACATGGTGGCGTCCACGGTAACAGCGTGGCGGGGGGTAAAAAGAATCTCCGGGCTACGGAAGGCCACCACAACCGACTGACCCTAGCGACGTATAACGGACGCACGCTACGGCTAGACTCGCATCTGGCACAACTTGAGGTGGAACTTGGGAAGATTAGGTGGCATATCCTCGGGTTAAGTGAAGTCCGAAGAGAGGGAGAGGACACCATAACCCTCGAGTCAGGCCACCTTATGTACTTCCGCGAGGGAGACCAAAAATCTCAAGGTGGTGTTGGGTTTCTGGTAAATAAGTCCCTTTCTGACAACGTTGTGGAAATGTCTAGCGTGTCGAACAGGGTAGCGTACCTCATTATCAAGCTCACCGAGAGGTATAGCCTCAAGGTAGTGCAAGTGTACGCACCGACCTCGGCACATCCAGACGACGAAGTGGAGGATATGTTCGATGACATATCGAGGGCCCTCCACTCAACCACTAAGACCCACTACAACGTTGTTATGGGGGACTTCAACGCTAAAGTGGGAGTACAAAATTGCAGCGAATTGGTAGTAGGATCCCATGGATTTGGAAGCAGAAATCATAGGGGGCAAATGCTAGTCAACTTCCTCGAACGGGAGGGGCTCTTCTTGATGAACTCCTTTTTCAAGAAACGGCCCCAAAGGAAGTGGACGTGGCAAAGCCCCGACACTATGACGAAAAACGAGATCGACTTCATCATGACGGACAAAAAGCATATATTCAGAGACGTCACCGTGATCAACAGGTTTAATACCGGTAGTGATCACCGACTTGTCCGAGGCTCTCTGAATATCGACCTCAAGGCGGAACGTGCCCGTCTGATGAGGTCCAGGCTCCGACCTACTTTGCTCCAAACCATGATAGGATCCGAAGCGTTCCAGTCAAACCTGGATAACCGATTTGCTGCCATGGAAACCACAACAGACGTAAACCAGAAGCTCGTAAATGTGGTTCGGATACTCAGGGAAGAAGGTACGAGATTTTGTGAAATGCAGCGTAAGGGCAAGAAGTCAAAGCTTTCGGAAAAGACTTTAGGGCTAATGAAGGAGCGACGTGAAAACCCACCCGTCACTTCGTCGGAAAAGCGCGCTCTAAACCAAGAGATCAACAGGCTTATACGACACGACCTTCGGTGCTCCAACACTCTTTTGATTAAAAGAGCGATCGAGCAGAACCGGGGGTCAAAAGTGTTCGTACAATCTCTTGGAAGAAGCCACCTGACGAAGTTGACCACAGCAAGTGGAGAAGTCGTTTCTTCGAAGCCGGCAGTCATCTCCGAAGTGGAAGGCTTCTTTGGCCGGTTATACGCTTCGCATGCATCTCGACCTGATCCTGAAAATGAGGGTCCTAGAGCCACTCTAACACGCCACTACACCGAAGACCTGCCAGAAATCAACATTGACGAAATCGTGCTGGCTCTTAAACAGCTGAAAAATGGAAAAGCCCCTGGAGAGGATGGCGTTACAACAGAGCTGTTAAAAGCTGGAGGTAAACCCGTACTGAGGGAGCTCCAAAAGCTTTTTAATGCTGTCCTGTTTGAAGGGAGAACTCCGGAGGCGTGGAGTAGAAGTGTAGTCGTCTTGTTCTTCAAAAAAGGAGATAAGACCCGGCTGAAGAACTACCGACCTATTTCTCTTCTAAGCCACGTCTATAAGCTGTTTTCAAGAGTCATCACGAACCGTCTTGCGCGAAGACTTGACGAATTCCAACCACCGGAACAGGCTGGATTTCGGAGCGGATATGGCACCATAGACCACATCCACACAGTGCGGCAGATTATACAAAAGACCCAGGAGTATAATCAGCCCCTGTGTCTAGCATTCGTGGACTATGAGAAGGCCTTTGACTCGATTGAAATCTGGTCCGTTCTGGAGTCTCTGCAGCGATGCCAAGTAGATTGGCGATATATCCAAGTGATGAGATGTCTCTACGAAGCCGCCACCATGTCCGTCCAAGTACAGAATCAGCAAACAAAACCTATACCATTGCATCGAGGAGTGAGGCAAGGGGACGTTATTTCCCCGAAACTGTTCACAAATGCAATGGAGGATATGTTCAAGACGCTGCACTGGAAAGGGCGGGGCATCAACATCAATGGTGAATACATTTCTCACTTGCGATTTGCAGATGACATTGTCATAATGGCGGAAACGCTGCAGGACCTGCAACGGATGCTGAATGACCTGGCTGACTCCTCTGTACGCATCGGCCTACGGATGAACTTGGATAAAACCAAGGTCATGTTCAATGAACATGTACTACCGGAACCGATAGCGGTGCACGGCGCCGTTCTCGAAGTTGTTCAAAAATATGTGTACCTCGGGCAGTCTTTGCAGTTAGGTAGAAACAACTTCGAGGACGAGGTGAACAGGAGAATTCGGTTGGGTTGGGCAGCGTTTGGTAAGCTACGTCAAGTCTTCTCATCGTCGATCCCACAATGTCTAAAGACTAAAGTCTTTAATCAGTGCGTCCTACCCGTCATGACATATGGAGCCGAAACGTGGACACTGACGGTACGGCTGGTCCACAAGTTCAAAGTCGCTCAGCGGGCTATGGAAAGGGCTATGCTCGGAGTTTCTCTTAGGGACAAAATCAGAAATGAGGTGATCCGGCAGAGAACCAAAGTTATCGACATAGCCCACCGGATTAGCAAGTTGAAGTGGCAGTGGGCTGGCCATATTAGCCGAAGAACCGACAACCGTTGGGGTAAACGAGTTCTTGAGTGGAGACCGCGGCTTGGCAAACGTAGTGTAGGACGCCCTCAAGCCAGGTGGAGTGATGATATACGCAAAACGGCTGGCAGGAGCTGGATGCGAGAAGCCGAAGATAGAACAAAGTGGCGTGCAATTGGAGAGGCCTATGTCCAGCAGTGGACTGCGATAGGCTGATGATGGGTGGTGGGATCCCTCCCTTATAATCTACTTAAGATGGATTTCCGCCGTGTTACGCCTACACGCCCGATTCAATCGGTTACCAATTAATCAATTATTTAATCAGTATTTATCAATCACTGCTGCACTAGGTTTATCTCCGCCTCCCATAAGTCTTTAGTTTTCTTTGGACTAGACGAATGCCTGGATGTAATGAATAGGAGTGTAAAGAAATCCATAATTGACTGACTGGCGGATCTATTAAGGTACAGCTGAAATGACTGGATGGATGAGGTTAAATTTAGCACACATATAGTTATATGACGTAGGAATCTGCTATGGATTACTTGAAAATGTAACCACTGAAGGGATGAATGAGGGTTCAAATTTTAATTAACATAAAAAATAACGCATGAGAAGCTGTGGAGAATAGTAGTAGTGGCAAAGAAGTTGATCGTATCAGGGTTGGACGCGCAAGCCGTGGCACGCGCCCTGGGCGCCATATGACATGTTGTGTACAATGGTGTACAAACAAATTGCTACGTTGCATGGGACGCCAAACACACACCATATTAGACGACTGGCATCTTGACTTCAGCCCAGACCTTTAGTATTTTAGGCGTATCTTCTTCATCTATACTAATATTATAAAGCGGAAGAGTTTCTTTGTTTGCTTTTTTTGTTTGTTGGTTTAAACGCGCTAATCTCAGGAACTACTGGTCCGATTTGAAAAATTTTAATTATTTTTGTTGGATAGCCCATTTATCGACGAAGGCTATAGGCTATATAACATCGCGCTACGACTAATAGGAGCCGAGTAGCGACGTGAAATGTTGCAAAAACGGGGAAAATTTACGCATACGAAGTTGCGCGGGACAGCTAGTCTATACTAATATTATAAAGCTGAAGAGTTTGTTTGTTTGAACGCGGTAATCTCAGAAAGTACTGGTCCGAATTGAAAAAATCTTTTTTATTAAGGAAGGCTATAGGCTATATAACATCATGCTACGACCAACAGGAGCGGAGCAGCAATGAAAAATGTTGCAAAAGCTGGGAAAATTTACGCAGAAGAAGTTGCGCGGGACAGCTAGTTTCCAAATAAACACGAAATCCAACTTCTGGCCTGACCAATTGTGCGAATCGTTGGAGAAATAAAAGGCATCGTCACTTCAAACTACCGCAACAAATGCCATGTCAACAAAATCTTTAATAAGTTACACTAACCTATATATTGCTGGGCTAAACCACTTCCGATATGACCTGCCGGGTCAAATCGTTTGTATTCACGTACAAACGTTGAGTACATAGTCATCGATTGCTTTGTCAGACGATCTTTATTTCCGTTTTGACTTGCAAGTTTTGTCGATACTGGTTATATGGGCAAAGTGTGGACTTGGCCATATTTTTGGTTAGTACTTTTGCACGCTTGCATGGAGAGCAATGCAGGAGTACTCTTGATGGTGTTAGTATCCACGAATAACGCCTTCTAACGTCTTTAGAAATGAAAAATAATAGCGTCTCGTTCGGCGTTAAGCCTTTTACCAGAAAACGTCAATAGCCTGTTTCTTAGGTTAACAAAAGGTTAAAAAACCTAGGTTAAAAAATACTAATTAGTAAATAAACCTTACATTTAAACTGCCAACAGTAAGTCCCGGTTAAATTTTGTATTAAATTGGAATTATTATTATTGATCATATCATAAAAAGAAGTGATTTGACGAGAAAAAAATAGTGACGTCATAGACCGCTATTTGTATGAGATTTCCATATAAAATCTACGTTTTGACATTTCTTAAAAAGTTGTTATTTTGACTAGTTGGAAACTAGAACATTTCTGGGCATTTGGTGACGTTTGTTTTGGTGGAGATATAGTCATCTACAATTATTGTATTGGCAACAAAATAGGAAAAATTGCCTTTTAATGCAGGCGCTACAATTTGCGCATGCTACGAGTATCTTTGCTAATTTTATACCAAGGTTAAAATAGTTTCCTCCAATATTTAGTATAGACGACCAATGGAGATCGTCGAAACCTACTAAAATTAGCAGATTTTTTTTTTATCTTACCTGGTACTAACTTTCGCCCGCGGCTCCGCCCGCGTTTATGTCGGTTATCGCGTTAAAAACTGTCCTATGTCCTTCCCCGGGACTCAAACTATCTCCATGCCAAATTTCATCTAAATCGGTTTAGCTGTTTGAGCGTGAAAGCGTAACAGACAGACAGACAGGTGTCAGTGACATTGTTTGTTGGTTTGAACGCGGTAATCTCAGGAAGTGATTCGAATTAAAAAATATTCTTTTCTTGGGTAGCCCATTTATCGAGGAAGGCTATAGGCTATATAACATCACGCTACGACAAATAGGAGCGGAGCAGCAATGAAAAATGTTGCAAAAACGAGGAAAATTCACGCAGACGAAGTTGCGCGGGTCAGCTAGTTTATAATATTAGTATGGATGATTCTCAAATAAATTTAATATTGATCCATGATACTGATGATTCGTTTTGCTAGGTCCACACTTTGACCACACAAACCGTGACGTTGTTGATGTGTCAGTGCGAATCTACACATAATGAGTATCAATTACGTAAGTCGTCCCCATAACGGTGCTCTGCGAAGTCGATGACGCCGCACAAAGTACTTATTGTTCCGTAAATGTCCAATACTACTGGTTATGTCATACTGGTCAATACGGCGAACTGTTACATCGTTATTACATTTGTAGGTGCTGAAAGTACTATAAAAGAGTATGACTGGTTTGCCCCATTTGTTTGTTTAGTCAAGTGGAGCGTATCGTATAGCCAATGTATTTATAAGATAACTACCAATGTGGGTTGCATACTAGTAATCTTGTTAACCCCTTCAGCTTGGCTATATTGTTTGGGTTACGAGTGAGTTCATGCCGATGCCAATAAAGCAATGCGTCTCTGGTGTTTTTTGGGGTTGCGTATATATTTTCATAATGTGTACAAATCGCGAAAGTTTATCAACATTTACTTCTCTAGAATTTAAAGAAAATGTAAACGTATTTTAATGGCCTTGATATGGTTCAAAACCTTAAACATTAAAGGTAATGAAACATCATATATGCATTTTGCATTAGTGGAACTTGTAGAGGTACCCCGTCTACTACTCATAGAGTATGAACCTATGCCTCTTTCTGTGTGTCGCTAACGGCCGGTCTCAATACTCTAACTATCGATGGATTTGGCTACTGGAGTTATACCTATATTTGACATAAGCTCATACAAAATATGTCAAAGTTCTACCTTTGTAGGCAAATCCATTGATAGATATATTGAAATCGGCCGTTAGCCAAGGCTGAAGTGTCTCGCCCAGTTTATGCTGAGACGACCTGATGACTGACTGCTTTTCGTCACGGTCTTGCGGTGTAGCATACCTAATTGTATTTGTTATATACTTAACTAGCTGTGCCCCGCGGCGTTACCCGCGTTTTATTAGCCTATGTGTTAATCTAGGGTGTCAGCTAACTCCAGACCAAACTTTATTAAAATCGCTCCAGCCGTTTAGACGTGAAGAAGTAACAAACATACACACTCACAAACTTTCGCTTTTATAATATTAGTATGATTATCACGTCTACGCTCGAAAAAGTGTCACGTTATTGGTTGCTAAGCAACAGGTAATGGCGATTGCAGTGACATGACATGCCATACAATTGGAACTAACATTATTGATTGGTGGCTAAGCAACTCGAATGGCGATATGTCATCAATGTTTTCATATGATGTTATCACGTAAAATTATTGTCCGTAAACCGACTTTACAGACAACCATTTTTACAAAAATATATCTAACAGACTTCAATCAGGGCTGATTTTTTGGCCTTTATTTGGCAAAGATCGGACCGCGCCATTTAAGACATTAGTTCATAAATTACACTCAAGTGCCACTAGTATAAGTGAGTTCCGCGCCTATGTAACCTCAATGACTCTAACAAAGTAGCGGGTTACAACCAGTCATAAATAAGATATTAAACAATTTACTATACCTTTCATTAAACTATGCTTCCCCATTTCTAAGCACATAAACTGTAAATAACAGGCACATTTCATCTCAAATTACAACTTTGTTTTCGAGGAAATTATAGCCAAGTGCTGTCAAATGTCACACTAAAATGACATATTATTACGTTGACTAGCTGTCATGCGGACTGGTGCACATACAAAAAGGTGTCTAAAAAAAGGTCACGTTATAGATTGGTTGCTAAGCAACAGCGTATGGAGATTGCAGCGACATGACATGCGATACAATTGGAACTTACGTTATTGATTGGTTGCTAAGCAACGCGAATGGCGATGTGTCATAAATGTTTTTTTATATTACGTAAAATTATCGTCCGTAAACCGATTTTACCCACAGACAACCATTAAACATTCTTATATATTTCTAAATGCGTGCATATTACACCCAGACATAGAATAAACCATCGTGCTTATCACACAAAATGTTATCCTGGGTGGGGATCGCACCCACGAACTCCGGCTTAGCAGTCAGGGTCACTAAAGTAGGGACAAGATAATAGGTCACTTTTGACAGATGTCAGTTTTATATTCATAGTGAGGTGACCTGCTTAAAAACATCGATTAAATGAATGAATCGAATGAATCGATACAGACTTGAAACATATGTGAATTTTAAAAATGATCATGCGAATCCCTGTCCCATTATTATTTTTTCTTTCATAAATTAAAGGAGCAAAATAAGACAAGTACCTACGTAATTTAACAAAAAAATTGCTTTTATTCACTTGAACTATCGGAACTGCTATCTTCATCACTGCTGTCAGCACTCAGAGATATTATTAATTCATTTTCAATAATATTGTCTATTCTCACATCTCGTTCAAAATCTTGTAAAATTATTTTCTTTGTCTTCTCCACGACTTTTCGCCAGTCTTCTATAGTGACTTCTGCACATGCAGTTTGTAGCAGAGTCATCATTTTAGCAGTACTGAAGGGTGGTTCAGTATTGTTCCGCGCTGCATGACCCTTTATTTGTGCCCAAATAAGCTCGATGGCGTTATACTGGCAATGGTAGGGAGGCAATCGAATAACTTCGTGTCCATGCTCTAGGGCTAGTTCATCGATTACATAGCGGAGCTTGGACGGCTTAGTTGCTTTTACCAGATTTAACAACTCAACTTTTAATAAAGTTGGACTTGCCTCCACACCATTTCTTACCAGCCACGAGACAATTTCTTGCTTTTTATTTGCTTGAGTTGGTGGTTTATCAACTTGTACAGAATGATACGGAGCATTGTCCATTATAGTTTTCGATGGGTTTTCTAAGCTGACTAGCAGCTTCTCAAACCACTCTTTAAAAACATCAAAGTTCATTTCCTCATGGTAATCTGTTGTAGTTTTAGAGGCGAATGCGAGGAGGCAGTCTGGAATAAAACCTTGAGAAGCTGATCCTGCGTGACATATAATAAGTCGGGCTCCTTTTCCCGATGGAACTTTTGAGGTGGAGGCCGCTGTATCATCGGTCCATGTCCGCGCAACCGTATGGTTCGCATTCAACCATGTTTCGTCAATAAACAGGACATTGTCCCAATCCGTAATTTTATTTACCTGACGTAAGAATGTTATTCTCTTCAAAATAATATCGTAGCGTTCTAGCAGGATTTTCCGCTTGTCGGATTTTTTAAATCTAAAGCCAATCGATTTCAAAACCTTTGATAGAGACGATTTGCCTCCAAAAAATAAGCCTGCGCCTTTTAACGAACTCAATAGCTTTTCCCGTGTAGGATATTCTTTTCTCGAGTAATATCCATAAATGTGGTTGCGAATTGCAGCAGCATCAAAATTATCAACGTCAACAATTTTCTTGTCCCTCTTTCGTTTTTTCGGTGTACGTAAAGTATTATCTTCTGAGCCTGATGGTCCGTATTTCTCTTTCAGAATTTGAGTTCGCGTTTTAGCGCGAGATTGACTGTTTAGAGTTTTCCCTCGTTTCGACATAGTAAGACTGTAATGTTTTTCTTGTTTAATAATCGTTAAGCAATCGGAGTCCAATTTATAGCCAGGTAAACGTAGTCAGTAAGATCAGTTCAATGAAAAAGCCGGATCAGAAAAAAATAACAGAGAGCACACCAAAAACGCACAGTCACTTCGCACAACAACAAAAGACTGCGTCATCATCATGTTATGGCGACATGACATGCGTCATCGACAGGCACTGGTGTTGCCAGCAACATCCACCTAAATTGCACCCAACATCAATGACCTTTCTATTTAGTTATTTTTTTGTATTTTCATAGTTAGTTAAAAGAATAATAAATATGTATAATTAGGTTTTATTATAATCACAACGTGGTTATAAATTTATGGTGATTTTCTTCACAAGTAATCATTGCATTCGATTCAACTTACAATCCTATCAGCTTTCGATTTTTAGAGTAACATCCCTAGTGTTTAAAAAGAAAAAGGGTTGACTGACGCAACATTGTAACGACGTTTAGTTCTTTAGATCAGAAATTGTTTATTATGTTTAGAATGGTTTATTAGTGAAAGCAAATCGTAAAATTACTCGTATCGGTCATTATTACAATAAATATGTAAACGTAATTGAAAAAAGTTAAGCAATTGTGCAGTTCTTATTTTATGCCCGCCGTTACAAGGTTACGTTGTTGAATTTTGATGAAATGTCAAAAGTGACCTATTATCTTGTCCCTACTTTAACCACTATACCAACAGGCCAGTCAACGACTAAACAACTACAGGTAAAGGTGTTGTAAAAACCGGGCAAGTGCATGTCGGGCCACGCACAATGTAGGGTTCCGTAGCTACTGAGCACAATAATGTGATATAAGAAGTGGGGTTTCTGTTGTTGATTTTGTACGAAAATTTTGTTACTTCTCACTTGGTCTGCTGTTACTAGTAAATTGGTAAAGCCTACTTAGCTGTGATTAGAATTCCTTTATCTGTACTAATATTATAAAGCTGAAGAGTTTGTTTGTTTGTACGCAATAATCTCAGGAACTACGGGTCCGAATTGAAAAGTTATTTTACTGTTGGATAGCCCATTTATCGAGGAAGGCTATAGGCTATATAACATCACGCTAAGACTAATAAGAGCGGAGCAGTAATGAAAAGTGTTGCAAAAACGGGGAAAATTGACGCAGACGAAGTTGCGCGGGTCAGCTAGTTTAATTATACAGGGTCCCGATTTAGTCAGTCGAATCCTTACAGGGGCGTGATCAGACCATGATACTAAACCGAAATTTTCGAAAAAATAACCTTAATTTTTTCATGAAAATGTTAATCAAAATTCGTGTCATTGGATTTGAATTATATGATGGTGGCGGAGTCCTACATGTCTTATGTTGATAAATACCAACTCTTTTCGCTCAGTAAAGTACTTGAAATGTAGGTACATGGTGACACGCTGAAGTGCGGTAACTGTTGTCACGGGTTGAAGCGCAAATCATGGGATTTGTATTTTTATTAACATTTTTATGAAAAAAAATATGGTACTTTTATACTACTAGGTAGGTACCCTAAATTTTTCTACCTGGTAGGGGCAGGGGGCGACACTTGACTCTGACAAAAGCTTTAAGGTTTTTTTACACACGGATCCCTAAATCGAAGGTGATATTCACAATCCCTAAATATTTTTGAAAGAGCTATCCAACAACACCTCACACGAAAAAATCACATCCCCAATTTACGTGTAAGGGAGGTACGCGGTTTTTTTTTAAAGATTTTATTCAACATTTTGTCGGCGTAACTTATATGTATATCCATGCCAAATTACAGATGTATAGTCCTAAAGTAGTCTCTGAGCTAACCAGGGGACAGACATACGGAGAGACGAACGGCCGGACAGAGCGAAACTATAAGGGTTCGGTTTTTCCGTTTTGGCTACGGAACCCTAAAAATGCCTTTAAACTGACTGTCATCATTTTCACAGCTCCGCGTATAACGTGTCAAATAAAATACTTGACTTATGTGAAAAATTCGTAAGACGAAGTCTTTGTGCCGTAAAAGTGTACAATAAATATTTGACACTAAATTGCCATCAACTCAAAAATAAGAAGAACTACAGTAAAGGTGACGCCATCTATGATTATTTTCACGAACTACGAAAATATATACTTACCTTTTTGCCTTGGGAAAGTATCAACAACGGTTAACACTTTGTTTCCATAGATGGCGTTGTTGGTATCGATTGTGTAGTATATGAAATGTATACGACTGGTCTATCGGTAGATTATAGCAGCTACACAACACTAACTTCTAAGCCAGAGGTCGTGGGTGCGATTCCCACCCAGGATAAATACCTAAGGGTGCGATCAACGCGATTGTTTATTCTTTGTCTGTGTATAATTTTATCTATTATTTGCATATTCATTTATTTGATTGGAATCTGTATACAGAGATAGAGAAAAGAGAGAAAAGAGAGCTCAGCTCTTGGCAATTTGGCCAAATGAAACGTAGACTCTGCAGCACCTACTATGGCGAATTTAAGGAAGACCTAGTTGAACCAGTGGGTATATTATAAGGCACTATCTTAAATTAAAAGGTTAAAAACTTCACACAGTTTTATTCCATAATTTATTGGTAGCGTTTGTATTTACAATAATTACAACATTATAATTATTTAATCAAAACTTAAAATACGGTAATGTAGTGTACTGTTGATTATACAATTTATTTAGCAGACAAAAAGCGGGAACGTGTTCAAACGGTTTACATTCACTCGGTCTTTCGTTTTATGTTCCGGTTGATCGCTGCCACTAAACACCGAGAGCACAGTAGAAAAGTCTCATACTCAACGCACACATATGCATTATTCTGGACACGAAATCTCGAAACACTTTCAGAACATAGTGGTCCGAGATATCCATGAACGATGTATATATGTACCTACGGTTCTTGAACGCGCGTTATATCAAGCCTTTCATCTGTGAACTTACGGTTTTTTGAGAATACGTTATGTGACCGCGGTCCCACTGACCTATGTACTACTGACCGCCGATAAAACAAGCCTTTCATTTGAATTTGGCATTTGGACGGTCATTTTACAAAATCAAATTTAAGTCTATACTCGTGGGACAAGGATGACAACAACGGCCATTTGATACTCGTATAAGTCTCAAAAAAGTTCACAGGACGGTATTTCTATTCGGCATTTGAAATTGCCGCGTGGTACCGGTATGAATAGTACCACTCCATCTCTTCCCGTGGGTGTCATCAAGGCGACTAAGGGATTTTCACACCGGAGGACGGGCAGCAGCGTTCTCTATGTACTTTAAAGCCTTACTGCGATTGCCAACACGCTTGCCAAGCGTGACGATTATGGCAAATACTCTCAGGATCGATAATAAGTAGGTTCTATTAAGGAGATCCGTGCCCAGCAGTGGGACATCATGTCCCCCATGGGTTGATATAATTTGCAATTGCTGTCACGTTGTACTGGGTAATCAGATCAACGTACTAGTGTGCACTATAGAGGCCAGTGCCGCGAGCCGCTAGAACTCATGACCACTTTCCGTCTGCTTTAACTTTCAAATTACATCGATTGTATTTCCTAACAATATGTCTATTATATTCCATTTACAACAACGTCGAAAAAGACTAGAACTTTTAGCGGTAACTTTACTTTCAACAGTGAGGTCATTTTGTATTAGACATTACATCACTTGCACCTATTTTGTACAATCATCCATTCCAACTTAAAATATAAGGATAACTCGTTAAAATAATCTCAACAACACCTCAAACTTAACTATTTGTTTACATAGGATTCATAAACAAATAGCAAATATTTCAATGGGCGATTTTCTTTTTTAAACTTACTTTTTACTGTAAATTGTGAACAAAACAAACTAATCAAACCCACCACAAACAATTAAACAAAGCATTACTATTGCGCATAGTTTTATCAAAAATGTAAAACTGTTGCTCTATTCAAGCCAATCCCTTTGATTCCAAAACCAAAGATATGGAACTAGCCCTCTAATATTCAGTAATTACACATACTGTAACCAACATAACTCTAACAAAAATCAGTTAGAATATTTGGAGACATCATTATCATAATTTTAACGAATCACCCAACTGATACAGTTCATTTAAAACAATTATAACTAAAATATGGCTTAAAATTCATCACTATTACAACCTTTATCACCTTTTAGTACCACAGTACCTTCTTAACTTACTTTTGAATCCTAAAAATTCAAGTCGTGTACATTCTATAGATCTACGAGTTCTCTCACTACTCCTCTTCTGAGGTTTTGGTAACCAATCTTCCTTTATCATGTCGGCTCCCTTTTCACCTATCATCATAACCGGAGCGTTGATATTACCGTTAGTTATCATAGGCATTATACTTGCGTCTATGACACGAAGACCTTCGATTCCATGCACGCGCAATCTAGGATCCACAACAGCCATTGGATCACTGCTAGGCCCCATCTTTGCCGTACAGGACAAGTGATAAATCGTCATGGTATATTGTCTGATATAGCAGTCCCAGTACTCGTCCGTGAATGGAGGTAAATGCTTGCAATTTGGTACAGGTTTACTATGGAACCTGGCTCCAAATCTCTTCATAGCTGTTGTTTCTCCCACGGCAACCGCAGCTTTCACACCTTCTCTTAAAACATTCACATCGTCGGGATGCGTCAAGTAATTGTGAACCATTATTGGATAGTCCAGAGGATTCTTTGTTCGTAGCTTAATAAATCCACGACTCTTGGGCCTCAGCATCATAGGGAATACACCAAATACATCTTTATTATTGACTTCCGCAAAAACTTCGTTGTAAAATTCATCGGTGAGACTGTGGGCTTTCTTTACTTGGGTACCTCCATCAGATGGAGTTGAACATGACGTCATCATGAACTCCATATCTGGCCAATCGTCAGATGCATTCGCATATTTAGTATTTATAAACGCAACAACTTCCAAACCAATACTAGATGTTAATGGCCCATCTTCGGTCACAGCGTAACGGAGAGCCGAATTGATATTGACCAGTCTATTCATCACCAAGCTTATAGGATGATCTATTCGGAAAATGATACCACCAACTGCGATGTGATCCTGTAAGTTTTTCCCAACTCCAGGAGAATCCTGGATTACATTGACTCCAACTTCTTGCAAATGTTCTGCTGGTCCTACTCCAGAAAGCAAAAGTAACTGAGGTGAAGCAACGGCACCAGCTGACAAAATCACTTCTTTTGATGCATAGGCTACTTGTTTTTTCCCGTATCTGAGGAATTCTACTCCAAATGCTCTCTTTGTGTCTTTGTCTATGAGTACTTTGGTAACGTGTGAGAATAGGGCAATGTGAAGGTTTTGGCGTAATCTGACTGGTCTCAAGAAAGCTTTCGCTGCAGAGCATCTAGTTCCTCTGCGTATTGTAAACTGGTACCAGGCGTACCCGGTTTGCTGTGCTCCATTTATATCCACGAAGTCATAGCCCATTTCTTCTCCTGCTTGTAGTAGCGCAGCTCCTATCGGTGTGTTGTATGGTGAATCTTGTATGGTCAAATATCCCCCTGAAAATGTAAAATAACGTATGTTAATTTGCTGTATTTCACAGAAGTTATATAGTGTTGAAGAATAAAAATGATGCAAGTACTTATTAACATAACGTAAATCTTATTTGGAGTACTCCAATTAGGATTTTAGAGATGATATTTTAATTAAACTTAGTCTCTCTGTGTATCAATATGTTTATAAAAAAGTTTTTTTGTAAATTATTAAATATATTATTTTTTAGTCAAACCAACAATAATAAAAAAAACTAAACGTCAATAGGCAAAATTTGATAAAAATCGTTCGCACACAATAATGGCTCATTTAAATATATTAGTTGAGCTATTTTACTGTAAGGGTTCATCTCAAATCAAATCAATAGTTTTTACCTAAAAATAATAATAAATTACAACCCCAATATATACCTGTGGCATGATGTCTTGTATCTTTCGCCAAGTACGGGTTTCGCTGATCTTCTGACTTCTTAAAGTACGGAAGCACATCTTCGTATCCCCATCCAGGGTTACCAAAAGATTCCCATTGGTCGAAATCGCGTTTGTTGCCCCTGACGTAAAGCATGGTGTTCAAGACTGAAGACCCTCCAAGAACTTTGCCTTTTGTCCAAGCACAGCGTTTGTCTATCATCGCTTGGCAGGCAGTATCTTGAGGTTGCGTTCTGGAATATATAATTTACAGGTTAAGCTGATACGGTTTATTCAACCTTTACCAACCGCTGAAAGGCCTTGGTTATCGATATTATGTAACGGACGGCCTGTTAGACAGTCGTGCTTGGCTTAGTCGTAGAAATTTGTCGTAGCAGGCAAAAATCGTATTATTGGGTGCATTTTAAATTATAAGGTTTCACAGTCCATCAGCATATATTTTTTAAACTTAAAAAAGGACTAAGTGACTGATTAATCTTAGCCGAACTCATTGACGAAAGCCAGAAAAAAAAATGGATATTAGATCCTTTTAGCAGATTTTTTAAATACAAATTGTTGTTAAAAAATCTGAGGGGGTTAAAAAGGTCATAAAGCGTTATTAAGTCATTTTTTTTAGAAGATTACTCACCGGTATTTCCAGTCCAATTTACTTTTATGCAGATACAAAGATAGTAAAGGAACATCACTTATATCGGTCTCATGTCCACCTGCTTCCAAAAGCAGTACATTCCAACCTTCAACTTCCGACAGCCTATTGGCTAAGACCGAACCGGCTGATCCTCCTCCTACTATTATGAAGTCATATTTCTCCCGAAGAAACTTCTGGTTAAAAGGTCTTTGTTCAGGGTCTAGGAGCTCGTAGTTGAAGTAAGCCATTGCTGCTAACATCATGGGGATAAATGTTAACTTGCTGATGCCGCCGATAGCCAGAGCTGACTTGGCAGCAGCAGCTGCTACTGATACTATTCCCATTGTTCTTTAGTGTTGCATTTTCAGGATCTGAAATTAAAGAATATGTTGCGTTAGTCTCTTTACAGCTTGCATTTTTAAATGGGTAATGTATTTATGCTTTGTCCAGAGTACTCCGTTGTAGAATAGAAAGATTTTTATTTAGTACACAGAAGACACATAGACATTATTATAATTAAACAGGGAAAGTTATGCAGAAGATAAACAAAAACAAAAAAAAACAGGAAAATGATAAAAATAACAATAGACAAAAAGAAAATAGGCACAAATAACACAAATTAATAACAGGGAACAAAATAAATAAATAAACAGAAACAATACACAATTTAACATTAGCCGCGTACCATGTGCCACAAAGTGTACCAAATAGGACCCAACTCAGCTTTCTGTCAGACACCGAAAATAAGAATTTAAATAAGATTTTTAATATGACGCGAGCAACGCTAATTAAACACGTCATATGTCCAGAAAAGTGTAACATTTAAGTTTTTGCACTAATTATCACCCTACACAATTATCCCGACATAATAAAATATTGGGTTGTAAAAGCATACAATTTTGAAAAGTAACTGAGGTGAAGCAATAATAACAATACTTACACCATATTACTATCAACATAATAATAATCTTTTTTGCGATATTATAAACTGTCAACTATCAATCAATATTTAAACTGTGTTAAAATTTAACATATTGTCGTCATTGATTGAAATTATGAAAAATATGTCATTATTGTAAATTGTTTTTTATATTTACGATTTCTCGTCAGTTTATAATAATTAATACATCATATTTTTTTTCAAACATAATATCTCGGGCTACTATTAGGTACACCTATATTTAGATATGGTTTTCTATATGGATATGGATCCTTTTATTTTTAAAATAAACTTAGTAACAAAGAGCTAATAATGACACCTACATTTGTAGTTGATGTACCAGGGTATTGAGATAATTAAAATTGAACTTAATCAATTACTACTTATAACACAGCGGTAAATACTCACGTCACTAAGATTTAAGGTTATTTCGTGCTCACTGCAGATATAATCGCGCACACAAAAACGTATTTGCTCAGGGCGATGATCTCCTGGCAATACTTCGTGTGGTGTTCGTGCTTCTTATTTAATATATTAAATTAATTGCTGCAATTCTGGAAAGAACTTTTTTCGAAAACTGGGCACATATCTCGAGGCATCTATTCTGTAATGACCCTTTGTGACTAAGCTTTCACCCTGGAAAAACAAGTACAACAGCTTTTTTTGTAGCGGGAATGGCCAATGACTACCCCCCACCGCTTGGGACTGCGTGGGACCTGTCCCCACTACCGACCGCTTTCGCGAGGTGGCCACCGCAATTTCTTACAATCACAATGTTTGCCTACATTCTACTGGCAGCACTACATTGACATTGCAATAATAAACTTGTCCGTGATTTTCCTAACTCTAATGAAGCATAACTGGGTCGCTGGAGTTCATCAATTAGACGGATGATCGCACGCGCCGGTCTTGAAACGCATAATTATGCATTATTAGATAGTAATGCATAATTATGCGTTTAGTTTAGGAAATGTTACAAAGTAAACTTTTACGTTTTATTGTTTCCGGATATTGTAATAATTAGTTTTGGGAAGTGGAAACCTTATTTCACTATTGCTGTTTAATTGACTGGATTAATTTTAGGTCTTAATCAATTGGAATAGAGGATGTCTATTACTCAATTTGGTCCTACCCGCTTAACAGAATTAAATTAAACTTGGGGTCATTTTACTTTGGCGGTATCGTACACACAAAGTTGTGTATTATCATGTAGAAAATAGAAAACAATATTTAAAGAATTCGCTTCGATGACTTGGTAAACTTTAGACTGCCTCTATGGCGCGGTGGGAGTGTGTCCGACTGCTACGCAAGAGGTCGTGGGTTCGATTCCCACACGGGACACCACTTTGTGTGATCCACAAATTATTGTTCCGTGTCTGGGTGTACTTTGTGTCCGTCACTTGTATGTTTTTGAAGTTCCCCGCGATACAGGGCTTGTAAACTACTGCGGGAGTCGTCTTTAGAAAAAAAAAAAACCTATAGATAGATTCAATGCACATAGGTACATCACTCAGTTTTAAGACCGTTTACTCTCATGCTTGCACTTAGGCTTGGTTCGCACTAGGTCCAGACCGACAACAGTTGAACATATGACGGTGTATCTATGGGTCATGTAACCACGCCACTAAAGCGAGTCTGTCTTTACGGCAGCCCAATGGCTACGCGCTGCCAGAGCGAGTGATTGCCTGCTAAAATATTTCAACCGGCCTGGTTATCACACACACAGCCTGGCTGTCTATTGCACACTTAGCCCTAAACTTAACTATGTTTATTGAAATTTTATAGTATGGTGGAATTATACTTATTAGAAAAATAAAAAAAAATCACTCACATTGTTGGCAATAAATAAGTAAATAATTACTTTATTATGTATCATTATTGTAGATGGAAAATGTTATGTAAAGTATTACAGCACAATCAATCAATGACTGCGAATGCAGAACGAATGACAATTACAGATAGGGCTGTCAAACTACAACTTTTAGGGAGAATAATTCAATTTTATCATCGTGTTTTGAATAACACAAATTCCTTCACAAGCCCTGTGCAGTGGAAGACAAACAAATGGCAGATATATAGTACACTATTTATGGGTCTCATAACGTCAGTATCATGTAATATTTGAAGACACAGCCTCTTGCATCCTGCGCTACCCAAGCGGTCAATTATTATGAAAATATAAAAATCATGTTGAGCTCATGATTTTCTCATGAAGTCTCTTTGAACTATTAAAGGTTAAATAAAAATTATTAACAGTACTTAGATAATGATAATGAGCGGATTTCGCTTCAAAACGCACTGTATTTTCAGGCAAATTTAATAGACATGCATACAGTTCTCCAATCTTATAACAAAATATTGAGAAAAAATCTTAGTTTACGGATGTTTTTACAATGTTTTTTTACGCATAAGGAATCAGTAAGTTGACAGCCCTATCTACAAATAAGAGAAACAAGGGCAGGGTGCGATACACTCCAAAGCGGACTTTCCAAACTGGATCGCTTGTGAACAGATCTCGGAAACAGACATTTTGAAACAATTAATAACATGTAATACACATTATTATATAATTTTAAGCTCGTAATTAAAGAGAGGCATGAAAGGCAGACTTGATCCAGTTTTTAACGCCTTTATTGCTTGTTTTGGTATTCAGGCGAAAATTATATAACGTAATATGTTGTTTTTGGTTGTTTATTCTCAGAAAATATCTTTTCCTGCTTCCTATTCACTAATCTATGACCAAAAATTTGCTTTTTTATCACATATTCAGGTTGAAACTACTGAATGTTTGATTTGGTTATAACTATTTATTTTACGGGAATTAACGCGCATTGTTTACCTTAAAATTGCTTGACGTTTCGACCAGGTTGCACCGGCCGGTTAATTCCCGTATAATAAATAGTTATAATCTTGCAACGCGAAAGTTTAAATGTTAGTTTCAGGAGATATTTATATTTTGTACTAGTTGATCCGTGCCCATTTCGTTGGGCGGTAAACATTTTTTCTGTTATGGAAGGCTTTTCATTTTTCGAATTAATATAGACAGTCACAAATAACGTGGCTTTCTATTGGTAAAAGAATCTTTAAAATCTGTTCAGTAGATCCAGAGATTACCCCCTACAACCTCACAAACTCACAAACTTTATAATATTAGTATGCTATGACCAAATGTAAGACACAATAATTAAATTGCGATCATGTTTCGAATCCATCTACATCTACACTAATATTATAAAGAGGAAAGATTTGTATTTTTGTATGTAACGAATAAACTCAAAAAGTACTGGGCCGATTTTAATAATTCTTTTTTTTGTTGGATAGCCCATTTATCGAGGAAGACTATAGGCTATATAACATCGCGCTACGACTAATAGAAGCGGAGAAGCGACGAGAAATGTTGCGAAAACATGGAAAATTTACGCATACGAAGTTGCGCGGGACAGCTAGTATAGTATAAAGATACAGAGTGAGAGACCTTTTCTTATTCTTATTTTTTAAGGTGATGAAAATCTGGCCAATATTCCAATCAATTTCTGCCAATAAGAAGTACCTAAGAATCAAAAATATTGTACATTTTAGCTGCACAAAGACTCGATCTTATGATTTTTTCTACGTATTTCATGTATATTCACACGTTAACTGCGCTTAAGGTATGAAAATACGTGTTTTATTTTTTTAAAGTATGAAAATAATAACAGCACAGTATTCCCACATTTTCACAGCTCAGTGTTGTCATATTTTACTAAATAAATATACACGGATACTTGTACACATATATCCTATTTGTGATTCAACAAGTCAACATTGTGTCGTAAAATTCCCGCTATAACATAACTTAAATATTATTGCAAAGTTAACAAACGTAGTCAGTTTCTGCGCCGATATTAATCATCGTAATTATTGGTAAAAAGAAGACTTTCTTATTCAATATCTTTACATAGCCGTAGTATACTTTAAGGTTATAGTATAAAACAAAATAGCTTTCCGCTGTTTGTTTCTTAGATCTTCTAAATTACGCAATGGGTTGTGCGGTTTACACTATTATTCAGATCATTTCGTTTGGATAGTTTAAATGTATAATACATGCATATTAAGTATATATATGCTGAGAAAAGTCCGTGCAAAGTCGGAGCGGGCCGTTATTTAAAAAATGGTTGTCTGTAAAGTCGGTTTTCGGACGATAATTTTACGTGATAACGTCATAAGAAAACATCGATGACATTGTAATAAACAAGCCTGTGAGAGCCTGAGTTTTAAAATTTTTGTTTATAATTTCCAGTTGTATTGCATGTCGCTGCAATCGCCAAATCATTGATGACATTGTAATAAAATATCCGGCGGCCACAATACTTCAGCCTATCAGCAGGCGGAACGCGACGGACTGTGACACTTTTTCTTGCCTGCACTCGGTCATCGATTTCTAAGACATTATCACATCATAAAAAAATCAATCTGATCTATACTATATTACTGTTATTATATATACGGATATATACTTATATATATGACAACATTTGCCACGTAGTTTTACTGTTATGTAAGAGTTATTACGCAAGGAGAGAACGCAAACCGTTGTCTTGCGCGTTTCGAGTCATCCTCAGCATTTGTTTACACACGTTAACTTTTTAATGTGAGGTAATGAAGGCGACAATGCGTGACAAAGGTGTCAAGCCTAACATCATTGACATGAAATATGTACTCTATTTTTTTATGTTGGAAGTTAAGCTTGTACGGTCAGCGGAAGAAAATGTTTAATATTTTATTTCAAATTTATACTAATATTATAAATTATAGAATTTTATAAGCTACGGGTCTTAATCGCGTCTTTAGACTTCCCAGTCTACCCGTAACCACGGCCGTTGCCATACGGTCGAAACGTCGGGAAATAAACAAAGGTATTTAGCCTTAAAATAAAATATTTACGTGATTAAGACCCGTAGCTTATAAAATTCTATAATGTGTACAAATCGCGAAAGTTTACGAACATATAATATTATAAAGTTCAAGAGTTTGTTTGTTTGAATCTCAGGTTGCTACATCGATCATACAGTTTAAGGCTTGTTTTCCACTAAAAGTGCAGAGAAGTTGAATGAAGAAGCGACAAATGATACGTAATCTCTCCATATAATTTACTAGCTGAACCGCGCAACTTCGTCTGCGTAAATTTTTAAAAATTTTCTCCATTTTTGCAAAATGTTTCATTCCTGCGCCGCTCCTGTTGGTCGTAGCATGATGTTATGTAGCCTATAGCATTCCTCGATAAAAAGGCTATCCAACACTTAAATATTTTTTTCAATACGGACCAGTAGTTCCTGAGATTAACGTGTTCAAACAAAGAAACTCTTCAGCTATGTAATATCAGTATAGTAGACTAGCAGACCCGCGCAACTTCGTCTGCGTAAATTTTCCCTGGTTTTTGCAACATTTTTCATTGCTGCTCCGCTCATAGTAATTGTAGCGTGATGTTATATAGCTTTTAGCCTTCCTCGATAAATGGGCTATCCAACAGTAAAATATTTTTTCAATTTGGACCTGTAGTTCCTAAGATAACCGCGTTCAAACAAACAAACAAACTTTTCAGCTTTACAATATTAGTATGGATAGGTACCTACCTACTTCTAAATTATATGGAGGGATCACGCCTCATTTGTCGTTAGTATATCTTGTGTCAGCTAGCTTTTAATGATGTTGCTCCGCATGCTAATTGTCATACAAGAGCTGAGATGAGGATGTGAGAAAATGCAATACACAATCATAATATCATGATAATTCGACTGGCCTGTTGGTCTAGTGGTTAGTGACCCTGACTGCTGCGCCAGAGGTTGTGGGTTCGATCCCCACCCAGGATAAAACTTTGTGTGATGAGCACGATAGGGTATTCTGTGTTTGGGTGACATATAATATGTACAAGCTCTGCTTAGTTTGGGATCAGAGAGCGTCATGTGAGTTGTCCCAAAATTAAAAATAAAATAACAAAAGCGAAATTCACTCTTGAAAATTATTATATACTAGCTGTCCCACGCAACTGCGTCTGCGTTTTTGCAACATTTCTCATTGCTGCTCCGCTCCAATTGTCGTAGCGTGATGTTATATAGCCTATGTGAGATTACCGCGTTCAAACAAACAACCAAACTCTTCAGCTCTATAATATTAATAGAGATGGGTGATGGTAAAATACCTTCTTAACTTTTTTTGCCACTTAGCGTAGGATCTCGCTCAGCACTTTGTGGAAAGCGAACCTAAGATCATTCAGTCTCCATGGCATATACAGAATATCTACGTTTTAGTGCATAACTTGCGGTTAGTTCATTTATAAATCACTTGCTGCCTGCTGCGGCTTCGCACGGGCGTCATATTATAGTTTTTTATACCTTGAGTTACATTATTGTAATTTTCGTAGGGATCTCTATCTTTTTGGCAATAAAATATACCCTATGTTACTCCACGATGTAGCTTTCTAATGGTGAGAGATTTTTATAATCGGTCCAATAGTTTCGGAGCCTATTCAATGCAAACAAACAATCAAATCTTTCCTCTTTATAATATTACTAGTTGTCCCGCACAACTTCGTCTGCGTCAATTTTGCCCGTTTTTGCAATATTTTTCATTGCTGCTCCGCTCCTATTGGTCGTAGCGTGTTGTTATATAGCCTTCCTCGATAAATGGGCTACCCAACAAAAAAAAATTCGGAATTCGGACGAGTAGTTCCTGAGATTACCGCGTTCAAACAAACAAAAACAAACTCTTCAGCTTTATAATATTATTTGTAGATCATGAAAAGGCATGCACGAAATAGATGAGTTTAAGACGATACTCCGCCGCTGAATTATATCGCGGTTCACCCGACAGGACTGTTTCCAATATATTTACACAGAAGTTATTTCGTAACATAAACTACTTTTATTTAGACCCGACTTTCACGCGAACGAAGTCGCGGGCACAGCTAGTTAAAACAATAATAATATATTTTTTTCTATATTTGTCGCATTGTTAACAGAATACCTTCGCAAATTACACGTTGTGGATATTGACAATGCTTACTTATGACTATATTTTTTGTTATTTTTCCTTAATAAATGTGGCGGCTATTTATTAGCAACTAGCTATTTTTATTCCAATGTATTACTAGTTATTCTGCTATTCGGGATGGAGACAAATCCAACAAATAAAAGATCATGCAAATTAGCTCACCCGTTGTTGAGTTATGAATGGTTTACTAACCCGATTTAGTTCCATTTAAGTCTATAGGTTTGTTATTATTAGTAATGTCATTATTTATATGCTATTAGTCTGTAAGCTTGCTTAAAACAAATAAAATAATTAATCACTAAACCTACATGCAAATTAAGTATCTGACTTTATCGACTTAGGTAAAACTAAGTAGTGCAACACAGAAGGATGTGGGCTTTATATTTTGATCCGGGCATTATCGAACAAAAGCCAATAGTTAATGAAAGACGACATAAGCCGATTACGGTGAAATAAAGTAATAATATTAATTGAACTCCCGCGCAGCACTTTCACAGAAGGGGCATTCGCGCATGCGTAGTTGCATCAACTTTCTTAACCCGGCTCAGTGTCGCGGCGGACGTGCCGACGGACAGACGTTTGGTATTCAGGCCAAGTTATGCAAACTGTTGTAACGAAGTACAGCATGTTATACTGCTACAAAAGTAGCTTAATAATTGAAAATCTTCTAACTCCCTCTTAAATTACAGTAGGCCACTGTAATTTAAGACGAAGTTTCGATCAAATATAAAAGACGCTACGCTAAGTGCCATTAAAATGATATACCATCTTTGGTTTCGAACTCTATATGCTTGTCCAAAAATTAATTATGTTCCAACAGCCTAATGGCTAAGGCAATCGGAATCTAATCTCGAATCCTACCTATTATATTACCGACGTGAACCCACTCCTAACGCAAGCCATCAGCTTAGCTGGAGGGGTTAAAAGGATTGCTAGTAATGTGGGATCCACAATCGCACATTGCTAAAAAAAAATATAATAGAAAAAATTGCAACATTGTAATTATAATAATATTATCTTGGGACAACTCACACAACGTTATCCGATCCCAAACTAAGCAGAGCTTGTACTATGCAAACCAGCCAACTGATAAACATACTTATATATTTCTATGTACATACATACCCGCGCAACTTCGTATGCGTCAATTTTCCCCGTTTTGGCAACATTTTTCATTGCTGCTCCGTTCTTAGCGGTCATAACGTGACGATATATAGTCTATACTAGACGAGCCTTCCTCGATAAACAGTAAATTATTTTTTCAATTCGAACTAGTAGTTTCTGAGATTATCGCGTTCAATCAAATAAACAAACTCTTCAGCTTGCTGAAGAGTTAATGAAAGACGACATAATCCGTCTTTGTTTTTTTGTTTGAACGCCATAAGCTCAGGAAATACACTACGATTAATAGGAGTGAAGCAGCAATGAAAATTGTTACAAAAACGGGGGAAATTGACGCAGACATTGTTGTGTATTGACTACTTCACTCGACCATTTCCAACGATAAATCTTTATATGTTCGTAAACTTTCGCGATTTGTACACATTATAGAATTTTATAAGCTACGGGTCTTAATCGCGTCAATATTATCTTTGTTTACTGAACGGTTGAGCGCGAACAGAAGTAGAACTGTGTTCGCTAGGTGTTCGTGTTCGCTTTGTTAATGTACTCGTACCTCCACACGTATAAACCAAATATTCCGTGATCCATGTTCGTGTTAACCATGTTAAGTTCGTTCGTGCGTACAGGCTTTACCTTCTGTATTCTGTATTTTGTCAAGTGTGGTCTGAGTGACAAGTTAGCGTTTTCCATTCACTATCACTGGTATGTTGACTGCCGCAGTCTTTTGACCTTTTGAAGTGTGATGAAATGAAATAAATTATAGTACTTAAACGTGGAATTGACAATCGGAACTCGTGTTTCCTAAGCGATGCTGCGACTCGCTGTGGTATCGGTATAAGCCGGTATATAATCGGAGCCTAGAACATTAATATTTGGAAGTTAAACTTGAATTACTTCTATTATTTAAGCCTTCTTGGGACAAGTACTTATACGCATTTGTAACCCCCGACGCATTTTGACTGCTTTCTGTGTGTGTGTGTGTGTGTGGTATCTGTCTGGCACCGTAGCTCTTAAATGGGTGGACAGTAATAATAATTTGACTGCCTCTGTGGCGCGGTGGGAGTGTATCCGACTGTTACGCAAGAGGTCGTGGGTTCGATCCCCACCCAGGATAAAACTTTGTGTGATGAGCACGATGGTTTATTCTGTGTCTGGGTGTTATTTATCTATAATATGTATGCATTTAGAAATATATAAGTATGTTTATCAGTTGTCTGGTTTCCATAGTGCAAGCTCTGCTTAGTTTGGGATCAGATAACGTTGTGTGAGTTGTCCCAAGATATTATTATTATTAATAATATATAACATCACGCTATAACCAATAGGAGCGGAGCATAAATGAAAAATGTTGCAAAAAACGGGGGAAAATTGACGTAAACGATGTTGCGCGGGTGAGCTCGATATTTATAAAGATAGCAGTTCTCACGTTAAACCATTATGTGCTATTATCTACAGTTATTATTATACGAGGCATACTATAAGCCTATTACAAGCACTTACCATATGCATATGGAATTATTAAAACGATGCGTATTATTATCAATAATATGTAATAAATAATCAATTATTTTGCCACTTAAAGTTAATTGTGTAACTTATAGGAAGTAATACGTAAGGCCTATAGATCGAAATACCTTCACTTGGTACAGTTAGCAGAAAAGTTGATAGACTAGTTAAAAAAGGAAATAAAAAATTATAACTTCTTTACGTAATAGTTAAGAGTGTTCTTATAGCAAAGTGGCTTTTCATAAGTTTAATTGAGTGTTATATCTGGGGGCCTACTTGTATGTATATTTTTTCCATCAGTCCTCTAATATGGTGTATAATATAATGGTGGCAGCACCTTACCTGCATATACAGTTTATAAACAGAGAAACATTGTAAACATTGGCAATTTGAAAAGAGTGGCCACGAGTTTTTATTGCTTGTTCTTTTCTCGGGCTTTACCTATGTTTGCGAACAGGCATTACAAGTAAATGTAGAATCGATTTTTCACAAGTGTAGTATTTTGCTTCCTAAGTGAATAAATCATTTTTATTATTATTATTATTTAACGAAAAGCGAAATTCGAACTTAAATTTAATAAATGAGATAATAAAATACAAAACTTGTCAAATGAATTCGATATTCTATTCGATTCATAAGTAAACAGTAGGCCTACTCTGCATACTGTTACGCAAACAATAAGACGCACCAAGAATAACAGAATATTCAATAAATAAAAGATACTATTGTAGACATTTTATAGAATTGCATAATCCTACTGAATGTAAAATTTTGATGACGATGATTTTCTAAACAAAGTTGGAAATACTCTTTTGTTTTTGCCAAAATATTGTATAATAATAGGCCCCTCATGTCACCTCATTTTTTAATAACGATAGACAACGCAGTGCAAGCTTACTTTAACAAAAAATGTGCTTATTTTCTTTATGATTACTTACTTTATGAACAGTTACACACGCCACAAAGGCAGTTTGGACTGCCTCTGTGGCGCGGTGGGAGTGTGTCCGACTGCTACGCAAGAGGTCGTGGGTTCGATTCCCACACGGGACACCACTTTGTGTGATCCACAAATTGTTGTTCCAAATCTGGGTGTACTTTGTGTCTGTGACTTGTATGTTTGTTAAGTCTCCCGCGACACAGTGCTTTGTACCCTAATACTGAAGTCGTCTTTTAAAGAAAAAAAGAAAATTAAACATCATTCAGTTTTGATTAAACAAAAAGGGACATTAAACCTTACACTGCCACCGATAATATTATAGTAGCGACAGAAATACTTTTGAATTGGTGAGTATTCAGAGATAAAGATATTAATGACTTCAATGTACTATTCTTATTAAAATTGGTAGTTAGTAGTTGCAAAAAAGGCACGAAGTTGAATTGTCATCATTTTCATAGTATCGTGATTACCGTACAATATTTGTAAGATTTAGATTAACACGAGACTATTTTTAGATTAAAAGTTTACAATTAAGACATCAAACACAAGTAGAGGTAGGTTGCCATTGGGAACATGTTACCTCTTGGCAATACGAGTATCTATTGTAGCGAATTGTATTCCCCGTCGAAATTATTTATTACATGAAAATTTAGGGGATTTTGTGCTCGAGTTTATTTGTACACCGTACTGTCAACAATTACATATTATCATCTACTTTTTCTCGAAACGAGAGCACCGTTCAGGAACCGGTCCGTATTTTGATCTTTAGTGTCAACCACGGTAATGTAACTTACTTGTTCCGTTAGCACTCTTTCTTGTTTATTTTGTCTTTTTATTCTCTTATTGTAGTCGTTTGAACGGTTTTTTAAAGATAATACGATGATGTCTGTTTGAAAATATTATTGTTTTGATATCGTCAAGTTGTTTCTTTCATTGGAATGGGAATTTGAAGATGACGGCACCGGATGTTTTCTTTACTGGGGTTTTACAAATGATGATTTCGTTTTTTGACATAACCGCAGTAACTATATGTGTGTAAAGATTGAACACTTGCGCAAATTAGGGGCATTCAGCGTTTATCACTTGCAATGCTGTTCGCATAGCATCTTCGAACTCATTAGCGAAATCCTTTCATTACCCAACTGCAAGGAAGGGTTATGTTTTTCGCGCGTTTCTTGTATGTGTGTAATATTCTTTATTACCTGATATCTTTCACACCACAAGATTTAAACAGATAAGACGTTGTTAGACTTGTCTTGACCGCCTAAGTTTTCTTAGATATGTGACATTTGAAAAAAAAAAACATGGTGACTTTGAGATATAAAAAACAAGTGGTAAAAAAAAGTTTTTAAGAATACCGTTATATGTATATTAAATTAAACGGTGCATCGTAAGCATTTCAAAAAGGTATAACATGATTATGACTGTAATGCTAAAAAAGTCAATTAGCAACCTTTTTTCAATTTTCAATACTCGGCAATAGCTGTGATGAAAGTTAGTTGTTACATCGGTTACATTCTACAATCACTACAAAGTATTAAATAAAAAAATAGTTTCAAAAATAAAAACCCGCCTGCTCAAACAAAATGCAAACAAGAACCCTTACTTAAGTGATATTACTGTCGGGAGCACAGTACTAATCACACCAATAAGGCACAATAATAATCTTTTTTGCGCAGGCGGTTTTTTTTTACGATTTTGATATGACTGACGAATTTGTGGGAGACTACGCGAAGGTTCGAGGGAGATTCGCACATTTGATATATATCAAAACTATCACTGTTTGTAAACTTCACAAATTGCTTATGAATGCGAATATTCGCACTAATAGCTACATAAAAAAACAACTCTCACACTACGGTATAAGCTCAGTGTCGTTGTATGTCACATAGAACTTAACGGACATACAGATAACAGACAAAGTATTCGGTAGACAGAAATATGAAATACAAAGGACAAATTCTTGCACGAACCTACAAAACCACAGTGTTAAAAGTGAAAATTAAGTCTATTTGCTAGGCAATTACGATTAAAATCCTCAAAATCAAAGAGTAAATATATACGGAATGAATACCTAGTCTACAAACTTGAATTTTAGGGCATAAACTATGTTGTCAGTGGTGAAGTACCAAAGGGAAATCCAAGTGCACTGATGTATTACGAAACCTAGACGAGCGAGAAAATGCGGATTTTCCTTTTCCGTGCGAATTTACTTTAGTCTTTAATGACTGGGCATTAGGTAGGCAGGCATTAAAAGTAACTTGAGTACGGATTTTGGTTGTTATTACACGCGTCTATACGCACAAATTTACGTAACGTTGTAAAACCTTTATACCTATTTGTATATTTTCCGAGTTATTAAAAATCCTAAAACTATGCTTTCTATGGAACTTAATAAAATTCACATAGGCTACATTTTACCGCAAAAAACTAACATACATACAGGAAGAGTCGCAAATACAGCTAATTTGACATAAATCCTACATTTTACCGTAAAAGTAACATACACGCTGGAAGACTATCAAAGACAGCTAAACTGACGTAAAAACTATACTTTACAGCAAAAAGTAACATATAACATGCAGGAAGAGTCGCAAAGACTGCTACTCTGACATAAACACAACATTTTACCGCAAAGTAACATACACGCAAGAAGAGTCGCAAAGACACCGAATCTGACATACAAACAAAATTTTACCGCAAATATTAACGTAGGTACACGCAGGAAGAGTCGCAGATACGGGTAATCAGCATAAATGCGCAAAAAGTTACATTAGTACATGCAGAAAGGGTAGCAAAGACATCAAATCTGAGATAAAAACTACATTTTACCGCAAAAACTAACATACACGCAGGAAGAGTCGCAAAGACAACTAATCTGACATAAAAACTACATTTTACCGCAAAAACTGACATACACGCAGGAATCTGACATAAAAAGAAAGATTACAAACATTTGGTAACGTAGTAATAAAATATCAATTTGGTGACATTTACATAATTATTTGCGAGGCTAATTTGATATAGCAGTATTCTAATCCCGCAGAATGTTTCGTTATCAAGGTCGTATTAGGTAAACTTGTTTGACCCACTAACTAACCATTACCACATATAAATATAAGTAGTAAACGCAATAGTATGACTGTACGGTTACAAAGAAACGAAGCGGATCGGAGCTGAGCGATTTAGTACCATTTAGTGTGTATTTTTTAAGACTTTGGACTTTACAAGTATTTTATAATTGGCATCTACATAACCTTACCGAGAAAGAATATTATGAACAGGTAAACAGAGAATCTCTATGGAGACCAGTGGCGGAGGGTCCATAGAACACCATTCTTTTCGGTTTCCTTTTGAGTTGTAGTTACATAATATTTTAGGTGCAAATAACCATGTCCACCAAGATGGATATATGGGTCGGGTTACCTTAGAATTGTTTTTAACCCTTCGCTACTGATGGAGACTTACATCCAACCTCGCAAAGAGTTGCTACACTGATAATACGGCCGGCATCATTCGGCACAGGCCGGGCGGTAAAATCAAATATATGTGAATGAATGTTCGGGAAAAAAAGCGAACAGGTACACTACGCCGGGTGATAACCTGCAAGCACCACAGCTATAAAAAGTTATAGGCGTTACGGCTCTACACGGCCCCAACGTCGATCCAAACGCCACTCATCCAACGTGTGGATTTAGAATAACGCTCGTCCCAACCTTGGCGCCAATGCTATTTCCAAATCCACACGTTGAATGAGTGGCGTTGGGGCTGACGTTAGGGCTAACGTTTAGAGCCAGCGTTAAAAATCTATCAATTTTGATTATAATATCGATTTTGTCGGCCTGAATGGACTACCCGATCGGCACTTGTTAATGAAGCCGGGCATGTATAGTTGTTTCGGGTCGGCTTTTTTTAGGTTGATGAAGAGGCAAATACTGCCGAATGTGCCGACCCGCTTATGTGTCTTTGAATGTTGAACATACAGATAGAAGAAAACGGAGAAGAAAATTAATGGGTCAATTTAGATGAAATTTGGTATGGAGGCAGCTTGAAGCTTGAGGAAAGTCATAGGCTACTTTTATATAAGCTATAGGCGACCAATAAGAGCGGAGCAGAAATGAAAAATGTTGCAAAAACGAGGAAAATTGACGCATACAAAGTTGCGCGGATCAGCTAATAATATAATATAGGGCAACGTGAGTTGCTCCAAGATATTACACGGCCAGTTTATTCTAAAATAGGCCATCTAAAGTCCCTCCCATCGTAGATAAAATGGTGGAAAGCCATATGAGATCGTATGGCCATCTAACACGACGGGACGAAAAGGACGTAAGGAAGGCCCTAGCTACCGAACAGAAAGATAAGTAGAGTACCACCGCAGGCCACGTGGTGGAGAACCGTTGCTAAGGACCTAGCGGGCTCAAATAGACGAGTAGACAACCCAAGACTGAAGGTCTTGGCGCCGTAAAAGGAGGAGAGCCGACCCCAAATAAAAGGATAATGCACGGAAGAAGAAGATTTGATTCTAAAATAGGCCAAGCTTGCACTATGGCAATCAGACAACTGATAAACATACGTATTATATTTCTAAATACATGGGTAAACATCATATTATAGATAAATAACACCTAGACGCAGGATAAACAATCGTGCTCATCACACAAAAAAGTGAGCCAATCAAAATCGACTTTATAGTTCCTATTTTATACGTCTTCTACTCCATTATTATACATTGCTTCACGAATATTGGCATAACACCACATTTTAACTCTCCAATCCAATGTCATAATACATCATTTTAGCAATAAGTTAGCATTTGCTAATCAGTTAAATTAATTATTAATCCGAACTTCTTCAGTAAGGAAGTATATTCAATCAGCTGAACACCTACTTTCTTTATCTACCTAGTTATCATAACGATGAAGCTGGTTTTCGTAATTTTTTTAATTAGTTAAAACCAAAAAGTCGATCCAATCGGTGGCAGATTACGGCCAGTACCTGTGTCTACGCAACAAGGACGATTATAAGGCTGGTCATAAAACATATGTGCATTATCACCACAGAGGCCATCAATTGAGCTCTACTTCTAATATACAAATTTCTTGATCTCTTTCAACGGTTTTGGAGAATGCTGATAGGTTTTTTTTTTTAAGACGACTCCCGCAGTAATGGTCAAGCCCTGTGTCACGGGGGACTTTACAAATATACAAATCACGGACACAAATTACACCTAGACCAGGAACAACAATTTGTGGATCACACAAAGTGGTGTCCCGTGTGGGAATCGAAGCCTTGCGTAGCAGTCGGACACAGTCCCACCGCGCCACAGAGGCAGTCATAATCATAGTGAAACGCTTTTACCATCCCTCATCAGCAACCATCAAGCCACTAGGATTCACTAGTGCACATCAAATTATAGTCTTAATTGAAGTATGATTTATTATTGATTTTGATGGCACTTCTGCTGTATTACGGTCTTACATCTGACTGAATTGGCGGCTCAAATAAAGCTACAGATCCCTGTCAAGAAATGAGACTTCATTGTCATATATAACATACAAATTGACTATAAGGCAAATAATCGGGCAAGAACATGTGGGGTCATGCTTAGTGTAGGGTTCCGCAGCCTTCAACAGTTGCATCAGCGGAAAAGCGTATGTTGATGACACTTACGCCCTTTTGTTGAGAAACGCAGTTTTTCGGCAATAACACAATGACGGTATATCCGATCATATCCGGAATAATTTTAGTTCAAAGTACTTATTAAGCGCAATCTTTGTGATTTTTTCATATTTTTTTGTCACACGGTTCAAAAGTTAAGGGGGGGGGACACGATTTATGCAACTTTCGGAGCTATTATTTCCAAAAATATTCACTCAATCGAAAAAGTTTATTAGAAATCTTAAAATGTTTTTATAAGACCTGTCTCATGATGTGCAAAACATTAATGTTTGTTAAAAAAAAATTAAAACAAACATCATTTTCATTAAGATTCATTGAGTAGTCTTTGAGTAAAATGCCTGTGACATACGAACAGACGGACATGACGAAACTATAAGGGTTCCGTTTTTGCCATTTTGGCTACGGAACCCTGAAAACTGTGGTCCTTATGCCAACTATTGGCAACTAATGATAAAGTTCAACATGAGTAAATTGCAGTAAGTATGAAGCAAACGAAGCAATTATAAAATGAGATCATTAACCCACAACTCTAGTTTGTCTGTATGTGTTTTTATTGCTTCTAATTCTATATTTGTTATTAAATATTACCTAAATAAGTTAGTCTTGCAGATGCAATGACGCCATCTTTTCTTTTCGCAATCCCTGTTGGATCTAATACATAAGGACTGATGAAAATAAAGCCCAAGCGTTGCTGTCCTACACATAATATTTGTTTGATAATAACATCTATTTCGTTTGACTCCGGGGCCAACGAAGTTTAGTTAGTGCGATAGTGGTACGAAGAACTGGGTACGGTAGGTCACTTTGTCCGCGAGATTAGAACGTTAACTGCTAGATAAGAACCGGAGGGACACTGGCAGACAATAGCGGCATCTTACAGCAAGTATTCAATAGTAAACAGTGCCATATTGGTAGAAGTGAAAGTATTCTGGCAAGCCCTTTATCTTACTGTACTAGCATAGCATACTAAACAGAGCAACATACGGTTGGATCAATGTAACTCGGTCGGATTGAAGTTGGCGACAAGTGGTTGCGCAGATGCATTTTTTGAAAGTAAATGGTGACAGGAAGCGGGGTGCGGGGCGGTAAATAAACCAAGAGAGATGCGATTACGCATTATATTGTCATAATTAGTATTACTAACTCATGTTTTTTGTGATTATTTTCGTAAAGAAATTGTTTATCAAACTTTCTTTAGTATTTACTGTAACTGTTCTAAATTTATACTTTTATGAACTCGTATAAATTGTATTTTTATATTATTGAATTTATATTTTGTAAGTATTTTTAATCGATTATATAATTATTCGTTTTCGTAAGTCATTTTAGGGTCGTATCTCTATGACATTAGTGAAAGTGATATGAACCTAACTAATCCGGCCGAGTTACATTCATCCAACTGTAGTCTTGGTTATAAAAACATATTTAATTTAGAAATTCCTCACATTTGTATATTGACAAATGTTAAAAGGTTTGTCTAAATGTTTACATTGTTGATAAAGTTTTTATAGTGTGTGATGGGCGAAACTTGACGTGTTAATTAGTTTGTGCCTCCATCACTCTTGCGACTAACACGGCTTAATATTTGTCTTTTCACTTCGCGACTTTTAGTCGGGGAGTTGGTGGCGCAGTATATGGTTGTAATTTTCTTAAGTATTGTGTTTGTATTGTTACAGGTATGTCATGCAATGGAAATGTTAATTACTATACTTCGATGCCCGGGTGCCTAGTAAGTTCAATTTTAAATTTTTTTGAAATGAAAATTTTAGCATCGTTGGCACTTTTGGGATGGATAAAAAATGTTAAACTCGCGTTAGGACACGTGACCTGATCGAAAATTCGTTAGACGGAGGGAGAGCAATGAAAAACTGCTACAATATGGTTCGAACACGAAGGTAAATTTCGCCACCATCTACAATCTATACTAAACTATACTAATATTATAAAGCGGAAGAGTTTGTTTGTTTGTTTGTTTGTTTAAACGCGCTAACCTCAGGATCTACTGGTCCGATTTGAAAAATTCTTTTTTTGTTGGATAGCCCATTTATCGAGGAAGGCTATAGGCTATATAACATCGCGCTACGACTAATAGGAGCGGAGAAGCGACGAGAAATGTTTAAAAAACGGGGAGAAATTACGCATACGAAGTTGCGCGGGACAGCTAGTGTTATTATAACTCAGGTGGGAAATCGGGCGGTCCAGAAACCAGAAGATCCCAGTTCGAGTCCGAGTAACGATTATTTTTTTCCTTTTTTTATTTTAGATCTTAATTTTTTGATTTGTTAATTCATATTTTTTATTATTATGTCAGTAAGATCGAAAACTATTATTCAAACTTCATCAGTATGTAATATAATATTCAAATTTTCACTTCTGCCGGCACTCCCGGAGTGCAATCCGTTGTTTTTTTTATTGATTTCTTTAAGAAACATGTTATACTCCCTGTGGATTATTCTACAAATTTATTTATTACAAAAAAAAAACTATGTCATTTTTAAATTAATCAAGAGTTAATCTATACTAATATTATAAAGCGGCAGAGTTTGTTTGTTTGTTTGCTTTGTTTGTTTGTTAGTTTGTTTAAACGCGCTAATCTCAGGAACTACTGGTCCGATTTGAAAAAAATATTTTTTTGTTGGATAGCCCATTTATCGAGGAAGGCTATAGGCTATATAATATCGCGCTACGTCTAATAGGAGCGAAGTAGCGACGTGAAATGTTGCAAAAACGGGGAAAATTTACGCATACGAAGTTGGGCAGGACAGCTAGTGATTGATAAAAGAAAGACACCTTAGCAATATCTGTAATGGAATGTTCACTAGCAATAAAACTTACACAAGTCAGCATGGCGAGTCACTTGCATTGTGTAAACACTCGCAACTAGTGATTTCCTATTTCTGATTAGTACGCTTAAGAGTGACTGTATGCGTAAAGCGGAGCACCAAATATCGTGGCGTAAATCTATACTAACATTATAAAGCTGAAGGGTTTGTTTGTATGAACGCGGTAATCTCAGGAACTGCTGATCCGAAATGAAAAATTCTTTCACTGCTGGATAGCCCATTTATCGAAGAAGGCTATAAGCTATAAAACATCACGCTACGACCAATAGGAGCGGAGCAGCAATGAGAAATGTTGCAAAAACGGGGAAAATTTACGCAGACGAAGTTGCGCGGGACAGCTAGTTAATAATATAATAATATCTTGGACAACTTACACAACATTATTTGATCCCAAACTAAGCAGAGCTTGTACTATGGCAACCAGACAACTGATATACATACTTATATATTTGTAAATAGATATAGGTATCTATATTATATTCATTATAGATTGAAGATATAGATTTCAAGCGGCGGTAGCTTAATGGCTATGGCATCGGTCCCGCAATCGAGAGTTCGCGGATTCGAATACTACCCATTATACTACCGACGTGAACCCACACCTTTTTTTTTTTTTTTTTTTTTTTTTTTCTTTTGGCGGGAAAAATTCCTGACGAACACCCCCACCGTCCGGGGAAGACGGTGGAGGTAGTGTGGGGTTTGCACCCACTAAAAAACCCGCCGTGTATCGCTCGCCACCTTCGCGAACGGGCCGCCGGAATGTGTTATACCGTCGGCGGCCCGCCCAGTGGCAATGCCCGGACGCGATGTTGTTGCGTTCCGGGCATTTCACACCCACGCGGCCCCTGGATACACACAGGGCGCCGCGCCTCCACGGAAGGCCGCGGGCGGGGCAGATTACCCCGTACGCCCGCTCGCAGCCCCATCTAAGGCGGACGTGAACCCACTCCTGACACAAGCCTTTGAGCTTGGCTGAAGGGGTTAACAGGATTGCTAGTAATGTGGGAGCACTATGTCACATTGCTAGTTATCTTTTATTAAAAAAAAAAAAACGATATGTTACACCCAGATACAAAATAAACCATCGTGATCATCACACGGAAGTTTTATCTTGGGTTGCGATCGAACCCATCACCTCGGGCTTAGTAATCAGGGTCACTAACCACTAGACCACCAGGCCAGAGAGTATTATCTGAATGATTGATACTGATATCTGCAAAAAGTTACAAAAATAACTCACTAGTGAATTACATATGATACTTGCCACTACCTCCCTAACTATATAGTGTTGAGCGTAGTAGTGATGAACAAAGCGGGGTACGTATAGTCATCAAAGACGTCTTCAAAGTGACAAGTCTTTTGTCAATGATTAATTAATGTTTCCTGTCACATACGTGACGTAACTGATGTAACTAAGATGTGTACTAGAGCATTATTTACATATGCTATGTTATTATTTTACAGTTAACCTGATTTGAAGTTCATAACTCTTATGCCTTTTTTTGAACCTGGGTTCTTATATATGATCTTTATTACGTGTCCACGGCAAGCCCGTGCAGAACTGACAAAATCTTGCGAAGGTGTGGTCATAACTGCATCAGGGCGTCTCTGCCGCGCATTTGCATTTGTTGCATTCTTATCGCAATTCATTTCATGCATTTCTTAGCGCAACTTTCCAATTAACAATAGGGAAAATTTTGACAGTTGGCTTGCCGTTAGCTTGCCGTGGACACGGAACACATCGTGAATAAGGGTCCTGATTCTGAATGGCTTCTAGCAAAACCGAGTTACCTTAATATTTATATCATAGTTATTCGATTCCGAAATAAATATGATATTTTCTGCATAAATATAAAACTTAACAATAGTTAATGAATTCCAACGCAAAGAATTTTGCGCGCGTTGAAGCCTTTTAATAAGCGTAATTAAAATGACTTGCAATGGAAGTCGATTTTATATTGCTTTTTCATATCTTGTCAATTTAAAAATCATCAAAGTATGTGAAATATATATCGCACTACTTTACGCCCGCGGCTCCGTCCGCGTGGATGCCAGATTGTTACCAAAATATTTTAACGGCAGTTTCATACTAACTTTGTACCCCCGTTTTACCCCCTTTGGGGGTTGAATTTTCAAAAATCTTTTCTCAGTGCCCCCCTACGTTATAAAAGAAACCCCTATGCAAAATTTCGAGTTTCTAACCCTATTATTATTATTTTTTTTCGTTATTCTTACAGGGAGTTTAGGAAAATAGTTATCATATTAAAACATGGATTTAAAGAAAGACAATTTTAATAGTGTCAATTTTTTAATTCATAGTTACCTACTAATTAGTGATATTCTCATAGTAACATTACATATAATTAGTTGCATAATTAGTTTCATTCAAGCTCTTTTATCTAAGAGTAGTCGCGTGACGACTGCCATTAATTTTAGTAGTCAAATGCAAATTGGACACGACATGTGTGTCATGTATTTAATTACTTTTTACTTCTGATGAAAATAGGGTTTATATATAACTACAAGATGTCCCGCGCAACTCGCGTCTGCATAAATTTTCCCCGTTTTTTACAACATTTCTTATTGCTGCTCCGCTCCTATTAGTCGTAACGTGATAATATATAACCTATAGCTTTCCTCGATAAACGGGCTATCCACCAGTCAAATATTTTTTCGATTCGGATCAGTAGTTCCTGAGATTACCGTGTTCAAACAAACTCTTCAGCTTTATAATATTTGTATAGTTAAACATCTACAAATAAAAAAAAATAATTTGGACCAGCGGAACTATTCAATAGTAAATAGTGCGGGTTGCGATCTGAGTACCGTGTTCGATACCTGATTCTTCGCCTCCATCATATCATGTAATGGAGCTGATAGTCTAGTATCAGGTCAACTTCTCAAAAATCGACGGCCTTGTATCGCAAAACGCAACATTTTGTAAAAGAAATGAGCTGTTTAGATTTGTTTACAGTTTAGGTGATTGTAACATAAATCAACTACAAACCAATACACTAAAAAGTAGGAAACAAAAACTGTTTTACAGAAAGCCGACTTTTAATATTGTAACAAAAAACCAAAAAATAATATACCTTTCCTTTCACCAACTTAAAAAGGTTTAATTATTTTTTGTTGTTGTACCTATAGGTATTATTTTTTTGCTTTTTAGATACCATATTTATTTTGGAAGTCGGTTTTTATTTTATTTGTAAAAAAGTTTTTATTGATCAATGTGCTAGTGTTTTTTTTGTAATATGTGTATGGATAGTATTGTTGAAAGGAAGCTGAAGTAGCCTAATGGTTTTGAGAAGAAATACGTAACATCTATCATAGTCATCGTTACGTGAACTTGACATTCAGCGGTCACCTTCCTCACGACAGAAACAATATCAAGTTCTTTCATTTTAATAATTTGTCACGATCTTTGACAGTTGGGTTGCACAATTTGATGAATTTATAAATGATATATTTACTCAATCCTTCATATTCCAAAGCCATCTCACCGTTGCAGTGGTAACGTTAGATATATTTCGGGACTTAATCGCGTGAATTATTTAAAGGTACGAACCTTTTATTTACCCGACGTTTCGATCGAATTGCACCGAGTCGACCCGTGACCACGATCGGGCAATTAAGTCCCGAAATATTTGTACTAATATTATAAAGAGGAAAGATTTGATTGTTTGTTTGTATTGAATAGGCTCCGAAACTACTGGACGAATTTGAAAAATTCCTTCATCGCTGTGAAGCTACACCGACCCCGGGAGACATAGGCTATTTTTTATCCCTGTATTCCCACGGGAACGGGAACTACGCGGGTGAAACCGCGAGGCGTCCGCTAGTATCTAATATGTATAAAAATGTAAAAGCGGTAACGTTGTTAAACCTAGTTTATCTCTTGAGTTGCTCGGTCGCCAGAGAGTCTCCCGGCTGTCTTATAATTAGTCAATAAGATGAAACGAGACGACAAGTATCAAATGTCACACATACATCAATCACACTAACCTACTCTTAACTAGGGAAATAGGTGTAGTTGATCGTGAGACCATGATCTACGAACCCCGTTCCCACAATCTTGCCTACGCAACGTGCAATTAAGTCAGCTGTTTTTACTACAAGTAGTGTTGATATTTATCGCTATCTTTGATTTTATTGTAGTCTTTTTGTAGACTACGAGATTAGTAACATTTAGCTAGCGTAACCAGAAGTAATCAGTAGTGTAATCAGACCAGGTGGAGTGATGATCTACGCAAAACGGCTGGCAGGAGCTGGATGCGAGAAGCCGAAGACAGAACAAAGTGGCGTGCAATTGGAGAGGCTTATGTCAGCAAGAGCAAGTGAAGCAGTGGACTGCGATAGGCTGATGATGATGGAAATAAAGGAAAAGCTTCTATTAGAAATATTAGTTGATCAATCAGATGTGCTGAATGACTTATAGAAGATTGCTTGGATGGACTGGACACGGAAGGCGGAGGATCGAGGGTTGTATCCCAAATTAGGAGAGGTAGATCTCCAACAGTGAACCAATATAGGCAGATGGAGATGATGATTTAAGCTGATCTGAAATATTTTTGGGCTCGGTTTCAGATGCATTCTATATGCTTCTTTTATATATATGTATCTCTTATGTACCGTTTAAGGTTTTTTTACCTGACTGTAAAGAAGGGTTATGTTTTTCGCGCGTATCTTGTATGTATGTTATATTTTTTATTACCTCATATATTTCAAACCACTAGACGGGTTTAAACAGTTAAGACGTCGTTGGATTTGTCTTGACCGACCAAGTGTTCTTAGATAAGTGACGTTTAAAAATCAAACAAACATGGCGGCTGTGAGATGTTAAAAATAAGAGGTGTGAAAAAAGTTCTTTCGAATACCGCAATATGGGTACCAAATTAAAGGGCTCATTGCAAGCATTTCAAAAAGGTATAACATGATTCAAATAAGTCAATTGGAAATTATTCGTTTTCAATTTTCAATACTACGCCATAGCTGTGATAAAAGTTAGTTAATAATGAAATAATAAATAAATAAAAAACCCCTGCGCAAAAAAGGATTCAAACAAGATGATGACAGATGTAATATCATGCTGTCGGAGGCACAATACTAAGTTCATCGAGATTCGTTAACGCCTCCGATTGCATGACATTACATATGGAGGGGATCTTGCTTGCATCCTTTTTGCGCAGGTGGTTTTTTATTTTTTTTTGTCTGTGAAATCAATATTTCATTTTTTCACATCGGTCACACGATTATTTATTTTTAATCCCTGAAGAAAAAGAGACATGCTATTTGTTCAGCCGTTTTAAAGCTATCAACTTCTTGTCTCATATCTGAGGGGTTTTAGTGGATCCATTCGTTAAAGATGGATAGACTGTGTGAAAAAAGACATTGCAAGAAAATGAGTGAGTATAAAGATGACGTGTGATAGAAATGTAATAGTCTCCTAACCCATGTCGGTTACATATACATACATATCAACCCATATGATGGCCCACTGCTGGGCACGGGTCTCCCCAGTAGAACCTACTAGTATGTAGATCCTGGGGGTAATTGCCATAATCACCACGCTTGGCGAGCGGGTTGGTGATCGCAGTAAGGCTTTAAGTACGCAGAGGACGCTGCTGCCCGTCCTCCGGTGTGAAATCCCTTAGTCGCCTTTACGACACCCACGGGAAGAAATGGGGTGGTACTATTCTTAAGCCGGCACCACACGGCATGTCGGTTAAGGCGGCCAATCTCAGAGTCAACTACGTAGGAGATATTACAGTGCAAAAGTACATGCGCAGATACAGTTGCACTCTCTTTCCTCACTCTCATAGCCCGATGGAACAGAAATCCGACACGACCGGAAAGATTGAGCGCAGGACCGACGTTTTCACGTGCTTTCAGAAGCACGGTGACATTTGTCGATAATGGTCACCCATCTATGAACCGACAGTGGTATCGTTACTTAACCTCGCAGATATCTTGATCTACTCGATTGCCACTGATTCAGGAACCCATGTAGAGCAATAGATGTGTATGAATATAAAGTATATATTGCGTTGACTCCAAATAACTTTTAGAGGATTTTAATCTATACTAATATTATAAAGAAGAAAGATTTTTTATTTTTGTATGTAACGAATAAACTTAAAAACTAATCGACCAATTTAAAAAAATACTTCACTATTTGGAAGCTACACTATCCCAGGGTGACATAGGCTACTTTTTATCCCTGTATTCCCACGGTAACGGGAACTACGCGGGTGAAACCGCGAGGCATCCGCTAGTGTAACGTAATCTTCTTAACATTCGTTTGCAATGTAAGGAACAATCGTTGTGACACGTAGATTATTCCCTACTTTACAAATTCATTAGTATTAGACATTATATAAGCATGTTGACTATCATAAGAATTAACAAATACATTACCATAACTTGCCTATCATCAACATAATTGGCTTAGCAATTAAAATATTGCACGCAAGTGAATTTTATCTCGCAACATGTATCTTCTCGGAATTAAGCTCACGCAAACCTGAATTCCACACCATACACACATATTATACGTATTCATGGTGAAATTTTACAATCATCGAACATAATACTGTGCCCTACAGCTATCAGCTGGCTTATGTTTTTAAATGTAACGCGCGGTAGGAGTATTTAATTTTATTTAATCCATAATTATGTTTCCTATTTTATATAATACTAATCTTTCTCAAAGTTTACGCTTGCGTTAAATTTGATTTCGATTGCTATTTGGATTCGCCGTTGTACTTGAGACCAAATTTTCATTTTTGGAAAATTTTGGCATGTGGCAATACTATCAGTGTAAATTTTAAGCACTATATTGATATCATTTATATAGTGCTTAAAATTTGATTTAAAATTGATTATCGACTTTAGCTCTCAATGAGTGCAGACGTATTGTTCATTTAGTAAAATTAATAAATGATTAATTGCTGAATCGTGGCCTAGTTTCAAGTAATAACGTAATCTGTACATATGTGCTAAGTATTAAATATCGGACCAATGTTTAGTGTGCAATACACTGCAATATAATGGATGATAGTCCATTAAACTGGGGCGGCAGGACGGCTTGCTCCCCTTCTCCTGCACCTGCGCCGGCATCCCGATCACTGGAAGTCATCTCGACACCGGAAATTCAAAACTGGATGACAGGGATAGAACAACAACTTAATGAGATATGCGCTATTTCGTCGGAAGGAAAATTGAACAACGAGCAGAAATTAAGGATCAGTAATTTATGTCGGAAGGTGAGTCATGGCACATCGCAGTTAGTAGTGCAGTATCAATCTGTCAAGGCGAAAGCAATCCAAGCCCACACTTACATAAATACTCTACGCGACCAACTCGACCTGTCCCAAGACCTGAAAGACCTTAAAACGAGCATTGAAGATTCTCCAAAACTGACTACGACAGGCTCTTTCGCTGACATGGTCAAAAAAGGAGTCAACAACTTTGTGCAGCCAATGAACCTGAGCTCAGTGGCTATCTACCCTAATGACAAGATGAAGTCCAGTGAGGAGACAAAAACACTTGTTCAAAAAATTATCTGCCCTGAACAAATGAGACTGCAGGTTAGAGGTGTGCGCGGGACAAAGAATGGCGGTGTTATAATCAGCACAGACACTAAGGCAGACATCGACAAACTAAAACAATCGGTGCAAATAAAGGATTCAGGCCTCAGGATCGACGAGCCACTTAAACGGAAGCCGAGAGTTGTAGTCATCGGAGTGCCCTCATCTATGCAAGAAAAGGAAGTTTTTACTTGCTTGTACCACCAGAATCTTGCCGATAAACTGCACGATATGAAACTGGAGAAGTTTATGACATCCATCAGACTAAGTCATAAGTCAGGAAAAAAGGACTCCGATTCTTGCAACTACATTATAGAAGTGACAACAGACGTACGTAAAGCCCTCATAACGAAAGACAGAGTCTTTGTGAATTGGTCTTCTTGCCCTGTAAGAGACTTTACCTTAGTCACACGCTGCTATAAATGTCAGCAGTACGGTCATGCAGCCAAGTCATGTCGGGAGCCAACCTATATCTGTGGCCACTGTGGCGATCAAGGACACTCAATAAAGGACTGCACGAAGAAGACAGAGGAGTCAAAATGCGCTACATGCTTTCATTTTAAAAAACCTAGCAACCATAAGACCGGTGCCGCTGATTGCCCTGCAAAAATAATGGCTGAAAGGAGGTATATTAACTCTATTGACTATGGAGGCGCCTAAGAGCGCCGTTAACTGTGAGTTTATTTGACCTGTAATTTATTTATTTTTTAGTCTATATTTTAGTTTTACTGATAGTTTAATGAATACTTTTATTAGCGAATTAGATAATTTCTCGGTATCTGAGTCCAAAATCTGTGACGTTGAAAACTGCAAACAGCTTATCTCCTCCCACAGCAATCCACTAACAATACTAACACAAAATATACGCAGTGTTTATAAGAATTTTGACGATTTCATTATTTTTCAACAAAGACTTAACTTACATTGTGATATTATAGTTTTAACAGAATGTTGGCTTGCTCAGCAATATAATTTACCGCAATTAGCGCAATACAATATACACAAGAGCGATACAATTTATAATCAAAACGACGGGCTAATAGTTTATACAAAAAATCTCCTTAATGTATCCGTCGAAGAACCAAATATTCAAGATTGTAACAAATTATTAATTAAAATCGGATTGGAATTTGCAATACTAGCAATATACAGGCCTCCTTCTTTTAGAAACATTAGCAGTTTTATTAATTCTTTAAATACGACCTTACAAAGTTTATCATCCTACAAAAATATAATTTTGATTGGAGACATTAATATAAATATCCATCCAGAAAGCTTAGACACCACCGCGCAGGAGTACCTCAATTTATGTTCCTTTCATGGCATGCTACCCGCACATACGCTACCTACACACCAAAGCGGTTCTTGCTTAGACCATATCATACTTAAATCAAATTTTCCTTCAATCGCACTTGTTACTAATTCCACAATAACCGATCACAATGCTGCCCTACTTAGCTTAGATTGTAAATTACCTAAGCAAAATATCGCACGTACAATTTGTAAATTAAATATGAATAAATTTGAAGACGATTTATGCAACGTCAGCTTTGACCCAGTCTACAATTCCGACGACCCGCAATCATGTATGTTATATGTAATTGAAAAAGTGCAAAATGCTATGCAGAAAAATACTTCCTATATTCGATTGTGCAACAAAAATTACAACTTAAAACCATGGATAACAACAGGTCTTATTCGCTGCATGAAACACCGAGATAAACTGCATCAAAGGTCTAAAGCCCATCCAGATAATTTTATGTTGCAAGTTTCATACAAAAGATATCGGAACTTTTGTAACGATCTTTTAAAAAAACTTAAGATAAACTACAACAAAAACGCACTAGAAAAGGCAAGTAACAACAGTAAAAAAATCTGGCAGCATATTAAAAACGTAACACATACACAAAAACAACATAAGTCGTCTTTAGATTTATTACAAGCACAGTCATCACATTTAACTTCTGCCAATATTGCAAATAACTTCTTTGTGAACATCGGCAAATGTTTGGCCGAGAAAGTTCAAGTTCAATCATATTACGATACAAGGGCATGTGCTTCGGATAATACTACTTTAGAGTCTTTTGTATTATTAGATACTGACGAACAGGAGGTAGATACTATAATAATGGGCCTCAAAGAAGACTGTGCAGTCGGTTGGGACAATATATCAAATAAAATTATTAAACAGTTCAAGCATATTTTGGTGCCTCCATTGACCTATATTTTCCGCTTATGTTTATCCACAGGACATTTTCCCAAGTGTCTTAAAAAAGCTGTTGTCGTTCCTGTCCATAAATCAGGTAGCAAAAGTCTAGTCACAAATTACAGACCTATTTCTCTACTACCTTGTATGTCCAAAATATTGGAAAAGATAATAAACAAAAGACTAATACATTATTTGGAAAATAAATCCATTCTGGCAAAAACACAGTTTGGATTTAGAGCTAAAATGTCGACTGCCGATGCCGTACATCACCTGACTGACCATCTAGCACAAGAACTTAACAAGGGTAACCACACAGTGGGAATTTTCCTGGACCTCGCGAAAGCTTTTGACACAGTTTCCATCCCGATCCTATTGCGTAAGCTTGAAAGTATAGGTATAAGAGGCGTTCAACTTAAACTTTTTACTAGTTATTTAAAAGAGCGGACTCAATGCGTGAGGATTGGTAATATATTGAGTAATGATGAGAATAATACGGCTTTTGGAGTTCCCCAAGGAAGTATTTTAGGCCCTAGCCTTTTCTTAATTTATATAAATGACTTGTGTAACCTGAAGTTAGACCATGGCATAATCGTATCGTATGCTGACGACACAGCTCTTCTTTTTTCAGCTAGCTCTGAAAACAAAGCTTACATGCATGCGCAATATGGGTTTAACAGAGTTAACGAATGGCTTCAGCACAATTTACTAACACTAAATGCGGAAAAAACAAATTTTATCTGTTTTTCAATGCGCAAAGTCCCGAAAACACTAACTACCCCAACATTATTTGCTCATTATTGCAGAATCACCACTGAGACTGAATGCACTTGTCCCGCCATTAAAAGTACAAATAAAATAAAATACCTGGGTGTTATTTTAGATGAAACCCTTACATTTAAATACCACATAGAAGCTTTAAATAACAGAATCCGTAAGTTAATATTTGTTTTTAAAAAGTTGCGTTATATTGCAGATTCTCAACTAACTAAACAAGTTTATTTTGCCCTATGCCAGTCACTATTAACTTACTGTATTACCACATGGGGTGGCGCTGGTAAAACATTGTTATTAACAATTGAGAGAGCACAGAGAGCTATCCTCAAAGTTTCTACGTTCCGCCCTTTTCTTTATCCCACTAACCTGCTCTACCAATCTTGTGAAGTACTAACAGTTCGACAATTATTTATTATGGACATAGTAACAAAGCAGCACACTTGTCTCCCCTTCAGCACTGCATACATTAATAAACGAAGAAAAGATATAGTTTGCAATAGAGAAATAGCAATAAAACATGCTTTCACTGCCAAGTTCTTCATCTTCCTAGGACCGCTTCTTTATAATAGGCTAAATGCGATTGCAAATATTTATTCCATGATCCTAGGAAATTGTAAGAAGAAGCTTAAGGACGTCCTCCAAAATATGTCTTACGAAGATACAGAGAAATTATTAATTGTACTCAAATAAATATAGTTTTTATTATATTAATATTAATTAATTTAATTAAGAAACTAATTATTTACAGCTTTCGTTTCATTGATTTATATGTTCATATAGTGTTGTCTAAATATTATATCTTTATTCTTTAAAACTCACTCATAGTTATTTTTTACTTTTAAATGTTTTAAAATGTGATTATAGTTGTTTTTAGGCACTATTCGCCTGAAACACAGGTTTTCCTAGTTCAGGCATAAGTATTAAGCTAGATATTTAAGTAAACATTTGTAATAATTGTAATATCTTGTTATCTTCTGTATATGGAATAAATAAATTGAAATTGAAATTGAAATTGATTTAGTCATGGTATCTTTTTATATACAGATCCGTAACTTAGTTTTGCAATCATCGTACTTAGATTGTCCATAATAGTTACATTGATAGCTTAATTTTATATATTTTATTTTAGTAAAGTCGCTTTCTCTGTCCCTATATCCCTCTATGTATGCTTAAATCTTTAAAACTACGCAACGGATTTTGATTCGGTTTTTTTAATAGATAGAGTGATTGAAGAGAAAGATTTATATGTATAATAACATCCATTAAATAGTGGAGAAATAGGAAGCGGAGCAGCAATAAGAATGTTGCAAAAACGGGGAAAATTTACGCAGACGAAGTTGCGCGGGTCAGCTAGTTTTATATATTTTATTTTAGTAATTTGTTCTTATTAGGTATGCTATTTTTTCATAGTTGAAACTGTTCGTACTAAACTCGTATCTTATTAATAAAGTGTTTACTTCCAGTAAATGCTTGGATAGATACTGTATAACAGTGTACCTAGATAATTGAAATAGGATAGAACTTAGTTTATTTTTTGATCACAGTTATATACAAAATTTAATTCAGGATTTATTTTTTTAATGAATTTTCTTTTACAACCACATTATAATTGCGAAAAATATGATTTTGATAATAATTTAACGGGTAACCTTTTCGTGATTTTTCAAACATTAATAAACGCGAAAACAATCCAACCAAAAACAATAACAAATACCACAACAGAACACATAAATGTCACAATATAACCATTAGAATATAAAGCAATATACCTCAAAAAACTTGAACACAGATCACAGTTTATAACGAAACAGCACTTATCACAACACTTTGTAGATTTCCATTCACTGTGAGGCTGAGCCAGTGACTGCGCATACGACGGTACGCTGCGCCCACCCGGTTGCACAACCAACAGGTTGTAACAGCGGTCAATGTTAATGGGCTAGATATGAATTAGGACGGCTGTTTAGGCTTGTAATAGTGATTAAAGTATCACACGCAAATCATATGTATGAATTTTATTAACGAGGGAATTCATCACTTACCTACTCTCCTAATGATTAAAGTAGTAAGGAAATGATCTCAATACAACAATTGAAATAGTTTTGACGTGATAACGTCTTATAAATTGATGACCGGGTTTACGCACGAAAAAGTGTCACAGTGACGTTCCGCCTGCTGATAGGATAAAGTATTGTCGCCGTCGGGCGCATGTGCCTTGGTCCATTAAAGTTGTCACAGGCATGGTTGATTCATGTTTTAGCGATTGCAGCGACATGCGATACAATTGGAAATAAAAAAAGCTGTCACAGGCATAGTTGTTTATTACAATGTCATCATTGTTGTCAATAAATGGGCTATCCAACAGTAAAATATTTTTTTCAATTCTAACCATTAGGTACTTCCTGAGATTATCGCGTTCAAACAAACAAACTCTTCAGTTATATAATATTAGTCTGTATAAGTCTCATTAGCCCAGTAATTAAACTTACTTAAATGCCATTAATATAAAGAGATCAAATCGAAATTGAAAAGAGACAAAATCTGCAACGAAGGAATCTAGTGATAGGTGCATGAGTGCAGTCAAAGAATGACAGCCTAGTGGCTGTCATTCTTTCCTGAGTTCTAGTAGCCTAAGCTCAATTGCTGCCGAACTACTTACTACTTCAATCGAACTCACAGGTCAAGGGTTCTATCCTTAAAAACCAATTTAAAATGTATGGATGGATACTAGCTTTAACCCGCGGCTGTGAACGCGTGACCCCTGTGCTTATAAACACGGAATACCTATTGCACAACGTATCCTTGAATGATTGTGAGCCATAACTCATTCCCTAAAGGGATTTAATAGAACAGGGTTTTACGGAACCCAAGGGAAAGGGAAGTCCTTGGAAAAATTACCAGGGTTTTCAGCATTTTTTTCATTTTTATCATTTATTTTTGAAAGTAACCTGCTTGCCTGTGTAGAAAGAACAAACTACTACTAAATTAAATGAGAATCATAACTGGACATTTGGTAAACCTACTACCTGGGGGGAGGGGGGTAGCTAGTACCCTCCTATCATGAACTTGGGGTTTCATAAAATGAAAGGTATTTGGTGGGTATTCTCTTATGTTAAAAGTTTGGAAACCCCTGAAATGGAGGACATTATTTTATTTCTAAACTGACCCGCGCAACTTCGCTTGCTTCAATTTTCCCTGTTATTGCAACATTTTTCATTAATGCACCACTCCTAGTAGTCATAACACAATAATATTTTTTCAATTCGAACCAGAAGTTCCTGAGATTATCGCGTTCAAACAAACTCTTCAGCTTTATAATAATAGTCTAAATTAGTCACTTTTTCGAGTTACAAGCTTTGGCTAGCTAGGTTAACTCGTTTCTGTCTAGAATAGCCTGACGAAACTGAAGACTAAAGGATGCCATAATAATATGATAACATACTCGTATATTTGCATATGGCAAAAACCTTACACAATTAGGAATATTGCAACTGCATATTACAGTTTAGTTTCTCAATAAAGTGATGCATAACATATTGCGAGAATGATCTACTTATCAAAACAAATTTTGGCCGAAACAAATTACAAGACGCGCTAGACATTATAAAGCTGGCTCTCGACGGCACTTTTTGAGTTTCTGAGTCGCTCGGAATCACTTGGTTTGGGACCAGATTTGCGCGTCGCTTATGTTGGCCCATTAAGAACTTCAAGCAAAAGATGTCAGGCGCTCAGATGTCTTCATAAATGTTCTTGATTAACATATTTATATAATTGGAACGAAGTTCTTTATCGCGCGTTGTGAGAGGAAAAAGAGACGGAAAAAATTCTCACGAAAAGTTGTAACGACACTTTTTGACACACACAAGCCGTACGGCGTGCGCGTAAGATATGAACATCTAATTTGACGAAGAAGTCACCTGTCGATTTGGTCTAGAGGCAGTATTGATGACAATTGTGTAGTTGTGGGTTCGAGCCTTCGGTATACAATCGTCTTTTTGTAAGTTATTTTCGTTTCGTCTTTCTATTTCGCATTGAACAGTGTGGTGTTGCGATGATTATAAAAAAAAAAGTTAAGATAAGAACTTCGTTCCATCCGGGTGTCCCTTGACACCTGTCAAGTTTCTTATAACTAGCTTTCACCCTAGGCTTATCCCGCGGGAATGTCGGATATCGTAATAAAATCAATCCTATGTCCTTTTACGGGTTTAGCGATTTAAGGGTGAAAACATAACATATAGACCGACAGACTTACTTTTACGTTTGTAAAAAATAGCGGTCCCTATTGCAGGTGGGTGCCTTCAAAAAGGAAAGAGAAATGTCTGCTGTCTGTCTGTCAGTCCGTCCGTATGCCACAGGCATTTTACTCAAAGACTACACAATTAATATTGATGAAATTTGGTGAAATGGTGTCTCGTAGAAGCCGCTACTTAGTTTGATAGCTAAATAATAAATGTAAATATTTTTAAGGGAGTGCCCGCATACATGTAACAGATCATTTGACATGTCTTTAAAAACATTTTAAGGTTTCTAATAAACTTTTTAGATTAGTAAATATTATTGAAAATAATCACTCCGAAAGTTGCATAAATTGTGTCCCTTCCCCTTACCTTTTGAATCGTATGACCAAAAATATTAAAAAAAAGGTAGAGTTTAACAAATGTCATGTACAAAGTGCCATGAACATACGCTCTTCTGCTGGTGCAATTATTCAAATCGGATTATTTCATACGGCAACGGCTACGGAACCCTACACTGAGCATGGTCCAACATGCTTTTGCCCGGTTTAATTTTCTTTTATATCCAATTATTGTATAAATAAAATCATAGACAAGAATTGCATATAAAAATACTCTATTGTTTTATATTATGTTGCGGTACAAAAACGTACCATAATGCTAACCACAATATGCCTCTTGCCAATAACGTCAGGATTCATACAAAAGATGGCATGCGGTCAGTTGTCTGTTACATTCGTTACGTTAGAAAGACCACACATTAGCTCCTGACGTGTGATCTGCTCTTGATGACATCTGCAGTCATCGTGTGTCCGCAGGCTCTCGATGACTCTTCATGGCTCTTTGAGTCGCTCGGAATCTCACTCTCTGTGACTAAAAGCACGCTTCACTAGTGCTGGCTCATAGGAATTTCTAAGAAAGAGATATGAATGTATTTTTTTGCGTTAGAAAACCGCGAATCAAGTACGTCGATCTGCAACCGCTCTAATATACTCGTATATACCTACTAAGCTTCGCTTTATAATAAAGCTGAAGAGTTCGTATGTTTATTTGAATTGCAATAATCTCAGAAACTACTTGTCCGAATTGAAAAGTTATTTTACTGTTGGATAGCCCATTTATCGAGGAAGGCTATAGGATATATAACATCACGCTACGAGCAATAGGAGCGGAGCAGCAATGAAAATTGTTGCAAAAACGGGGAAAATTTACGCAGACGAAGTGGGGCGGGTTAGCTAGTTTTAAATAATTACACATTATTTTGACATTTTTGTACTTAAAGCTTAATGATGATGATGGTGGTGACTTACTTTACCATAATAGTGTAATATAACAAAAGAACAATACAGTAATAAGTACATCGGCCTCCATGGGCTACTGAGCTTAAGGCCTAATAGAGACGACGCATATTTTATTGCCCTGTTATTAAACACAATAATTTTATTATAGTTAAAAAACTAAAAACATGCGTGTTTGTCTTATTCTGTGGGTTATGTGCTTAGGTCTTTTTAGACCTAAGCACATAACCCACAGAATAAGACAAACACGCATGTTTTTAGTTTTTTCTCACGCATGTTTTTGGTCTTTTTAGACCAAACACATAACCCACAGAATAAAACAAACACGCATGTTTTTAGTTTTTTAACTATAATAAATTTATTACACTATTATACACCCGTTGAGAACTTATTTATCTTTTGATAAATAAGTTCTCAACGGGTGCCAACCAGGGTCCTTATTCATGATCTTTATTCCGTGTCCACGGCAAGCCCATGTGGAAGTGTCAAAATCTTGTCGTAATGGTAAACAAAAAGCAGCGCTTAAAAATGCATCAACGCGCATCAATGAGCACACCTCCCCATTTGCCATGATGACAAGATTTTGAAACTAGCTTTCGAAAACTATCGTAGGGAGTTAGTCTATCTCTATACCAAATTTAAAAAAGAAAAAAAGCGTGGAACGCTAAGACAGATCTCTGTCTGGCTTACCTTTTGCTTATTTTTTTTTAAATTTTACATCTATAGTGTAGGACGCCCTCCGGCCAGGTGGAGTGATGATTTACGCAAAACGAGCTGGATGCGAGAAGCCGAAGATAGAACAAAGTGGCGTACAATTGGAGAGGCCTATGTCCAGCAGTGGACTACGATAGGCTGATGATGATGATGATATTAGTATAGAATATAGAGTATATAATTATATTTTTTTAAAAACAACGCCCGCATACACCCTGTTTCGCTGGGGACTTAAAAACATACAAATCGCAGACACAAAGTACACCCAGACACGGAACAACAATTTATGGATGTGAATCACACAAAGTGGGAACCGAACCCACGACCTCTTGCGCAGCAGGCGCTCACGCTCCCACCGCGCCACCGAGTCGGCAAATTATGGTACCTATGTAATTATTGTAATATTAGTTATTATAACTCTTATTATTCATTCTCGATTAGTTTCGCTAGATATTTCCTCATGTTATCAAGTATTTTATAATTCGCATCTTACATAATTTGCAATACCTAACTTATGCTTAGTCAACATTAAACAACAATGCAGCGTCTGGTGGTAGTCTGACATTTTATTCAAATTAGCTAATGGAATATGACGACGGTAACGAACTCGGTGTCACTTAAGAAATTAATGTTATTTTGTTCTTGAGAAGGCCATCAGTAGTTTGGCTTCCTAAATTGTAACATAGTCTTCTTCAAATAGACACTGTAACCCAACGACCATATATGGTCGTTGCTGTAACCATTTAAACGGACAATCTGTATCAATTAATTTTCGTCTATTCAAGAATACACCATTAGAAAAATGGCCATTCTAGGGGTTGACGTTCTAGGAATGGACATTCAGGGAAGTAGACGTTCTTGAAAAATACGTTCACGGAAGTAGACTTTCACGGAAATAGACGATCCGGGAATGGACGTTCCGATAAAAAGACCAAGTAGACGTTCACGGAATAAGAACTAACGAACCTGAGGGGTTTTCGACTGCCTCTGTGGCGCGGTGGGAGTGTATCCGACTGTTACGCAAGAGGTCGTGGGTTCGATCCCCACCCAGGATAAAACTTTGTGTGATGAGCACGTTTCATTCTGTCTGGGTGTAATTTATCTATAATATGTATGTATTTAGAAATATATAAGTGTGTTTATCAGTTGTCTGGTTACAAGCTCTGCTTAGTTTGGGATCAGATAGCGTTGTGTGATTTTTCCCAAGATATTATTTATCCGCCTCACAACCTGGTCGAATTTAGGTGACGAGCTTCTTTCACTCGGTCAGACCATCGTGTTGTTACCGGCCATGTTCGCCTTCAGTATTGTCCATAACACTAGGGTTCTTCAACTTACAAGGTTGCACTCTAAACCTGTAAGGTCTCACACGTTCCGGTTTCAATCCGGTCCGGCGCAAAGTATCCGGCACGAGGTGTATGGCGATGTATGGTAGCTTTCACACGCTCCGGCGTTCATACATTCCCCACGGGAGACCTGGTGCCGCCGGTAGCTGGATCCGGATTGAAACCGAAGGAAAAAGGACCTAACTGTGTTTCTCATTATCAAAAAAAGCAATGAATAACACTGTGACATTTTGGGAATTTTATCTACATGAGTAACACTATTGGTTTAGGTTATCCTGGATAGGAATAAACCGCTAAAATACTATATATTAATTAGTACTTTTGATTACAACGTATTAACTTTCGGAAGGAATTTGTAGAGGCCAAGTGGTCTCAAATATTAGTAATATCTAACTCATGCGATTATGTAGTTAAAGAGATGGTAGCACATTTAGACCAGCATACACCGATGCGTGACTAATCGTTAGTAGGTGTTTAAATATTTTTGACGTGATAAGGTCTTATAAATCGATGAACGGATGCACGCACGAAAAAATGTCACAATCACGTTCCGCCTGCTGATAGGCTGAAGTATTGTAGCCGTCGACGGGTGCACGCGCGCGCATGCCCCCGGGTCCACTAAAGCTGTCACAGGCATTGTTATTTATTACAATATCATATTTTTTTTGCCGATTGCAGCGACATGCGATACAATTGGAAATAAAAAAAAATAAAAAGCTGTCACAGACATTGTTGTTGTCATCAATGTTTTCTATGACGTTATCACCTAAAATTATCATTATATAATGTTTTTTTTAAATCTGGTTTAATCATTTCTCAAAGGAATGAGTTTTAAAATGGGTTTTAACTTTCGAGTTAGGAGAGGTCTTTTTCCAGGTTTTTATGTGGCGATTTAATAGATTTTAGTCATCTAAAAGTATATAGTTTTATTATCTGTTTAGATTTATGAATGGAAGTAAATTTTTGTTTGACTGACTCGGGGAAGGGGGGGAGCCAGTAGAGAAGCAAGCACAAAGATTATGACGACTAAAAGGCAATATTTGCCTGCCAGCTAAAATAGACTGACAGATAAATATATATCTATTGCACCGACTCCAAATAAATTGAGATAAGGGCAGAAGGACGATAACACTAACGTTTGTGAATTTGCCTTCGATTCTGTACCTTAGTGCATTTAGTCTACCAGCTCCCCAACTATCATGTACAGGTGTAACATGTGAAGTAATAAATGCGTAATTATAGAACAGGATTTATAATTCAAGGTGCTACGTTTGAAAGTAACGTTACTTCTAACTTTATAGACTAGCTATGTCCGCGGCTTCGTGCGCCTGAAATTGCAGTGCTGCTCACTGCCTATAGACGTTAGCGTGATGATAAAAGTAAAGTCGAAATTAATCCTTGCAACATCAGCTGCTTAACAATGAAGTCCTATTAGAATCCGTCCAACCGTTTCGGAGATTACAGCCGGAGCAAACAGACAGACAAAAAAAATTAAAACCATGTTTTTGTTATAAGTACCATGTAAACTTTTATATGAATTTAGTAAAAAACTGTTATTTGGACATTATAAACAGACACTTCAATTTTATTTATACAAATATATAAAATATGACTGCCTCTGTGGCGCAGTGGGAGTGTGTCCGACTGCTACGCAAGAGGTCGTGGGTTCGATTCCCACACGGGACACCACTTTGTGTGATCCACAAATTGTTGTTCCGGGTCTGAGTGTACTTTGTGTCCGTGACTTGTATGTTTGAAAGTCCCCCGTGACACAGGGCTTGTAACCTATTGCGGGGACGTCTTTTCTAAAAAAAAAAAAATGATACATGTCGAATATTGGGACAGTTTTTATCTTGGCGTTTCTCAGTAAACGTTGTAGGCAATAAATATTATATGGATGTGGCCCAGAACACGGCCATGTCAACTGCGTTGTCGGAGACAGCCATTAAGTCCTTCCGTGTGCCGATGGTTGGGTATGATGCAAGTGATAGGTCAATAAACTACAAATGTTATATCTAGTCATCGTAGTAATATTCCTTATGATGAATCATAATCAGTATAACTTGTAACAAAAATGTATGGTGAAATTTCAGCAGCAGACATACATATATGGGCAAGCATTAACATACACCTCTCTTGTGCTTAATCCAATTGCTTTGTTATGGTAGAAATGATTATTAGTACCATTATATTAGTACTATAATATATAATATCTAATAATATTTTGGGACAACTCACATAACGCTATCTGATCCCAAACTAAGCAGAGCTTGTACTAAGGAAACCAGATAACTGATAAACATACTTATATATTTCTAAATACATACATATTATAGATAAATAACACCCAGACACAGAATAAATCATCGTGCTCATCACACAAAATTTTATCCTGGGTGGGGATCGAACCCACGACCTCTTGCGTAGCAGTCGGACACAATCCCACCGCGCCACAGAGGCAGTCAGTACTAGTTGACCCGCGCAACTTCATATGCATAAATTTTCCTCGTTTTAGCATTGCTGCTCCGCTCCTATTGGTCGTAGTGTGATGTTTTATAGCCTATACCCGTGTCGATAAATGGGCTATCCAACAGGAAAATATTTATTATTTCGTAATAATTCGGGCTAGTAGTTACTGAGATTATCGCGTTTAAACAAACAAACTCTTCAGCTTTCTATTATAGGTATAGATTATTGTTTTTAAACTTTCGCGATTTTTATACATATTAGTTATATTTCGGGTCGACCCGATCGACCCGTGACCACGATCGGTGCAATTCGATCGAAAATAACGTAAAGTAAGTCCCGAAATATAACTAATAGGTATAGATTAATTCATATTTTTCTACACTAAAATGCGATTCTCTATTCCTTCTTTTTTTATGCATATAGTAATATTTGCTCTACAATTTTTATTTAACATAGCTCTATAAGACTTTAATTATTTAAATATATAATATACAAGCCGCCCGTCCCGGCTTCGCACGGGTGGACACGGGAAACCTCATTTCTTTAGTAATTGCGACTATAAATTGAAATGTAAGCTATCCTATCTCTCAAGTTGGACCAAACTGCATATTGCGTGCAAATTTGAACGAAATATGTTAAGCGGTTTAGGAGTCCATCGCGGACAAACATCGTGACAGGAGATTTATATGTATATATATTAATTTGATAGTAGATAAGAAGTGCTTCCTTCGACCTCTAAAAGAATATATGATCTAGTTTTCATTGTGTAATTGTTGGATTTCATTAAAGTATGTAAAAAAATATTTGTAGGTTTAGTACTTAATTTATTTGTTTTGTTTTTTTATTTTTTTAATTGATAAAGATAACAAAGGTATTGCGAAATGTTAAGGGACTTATACAGGATGTTTATAACTATTTATTATAAAATTGCTTGACGTTTCGACCAGGTTGCAACGTACAATTTTAAGGTAAATAATGCGCATGAATTCCCGTATAATAAATAGTTGTAATTATACAGGGTGATTTGTCAAATACTAATAACTAGCTCGTGGCTTCTTTACATTACACTCAATGAATTTGTAATATCAGTATTGAAAAAGATCTATTTTAACCCTTATCCACCTACCACCTACTTTTGTCACACAACGACCATACGTCTGTGAGACCTCGGAGTAAAAACGTCATTTTTTGTCAGGTCTAGGGCCCAAACTTCACAACGAACCACGATTTTAACCGGTAAAATGGTCTGTAGGTGGTTATGGTTATAACTTCAAAAACAGGTGGTAGGTGGTTATGGGTTAAAATCTATACTAATATTATAAAACTGAAGTGTTTGTTTGTTTGAACGCGGTAATATCAGGAACTACTGAAGCGAATTGAAAAATTCTTTCACTGTTGGATAGCCTATTTATCGAGGAAGGCTATAGGCTATATAACATTATGCAGCAATGAGAAATGTTGTAAAAACGGGGGAAATTTACGCAGACGAAGTGGCGTGAGACAGCATATTATATATTTTTAAAAACTGATATTACAAAGTTGTTTAGTGTAATGTAAAGAGGCCACGAGCGGGAGGTTCAAATTCAAATTCAAATTCTTTATTGCACACATAGAAAAAAAATATACAAACAATAAATACAAAATAAAAGTAATTATGTACAAAGGCGAGCTTAACTCAAAATTGAGTTTTCTACCAGCAAACCTTTGAGCTCTAGAGTAGAAAGATATACTTATAGAAGTAGTCGGAAGTGTAACAATAAAAGAAAAAAAAATTGAAATTAAACCATATGTATAAATAAACAGTAAGTACACACTTACATACATAAACGTATGTTATTTCAAAATCATATAATATACCTAAATAAATACACACACACATATATATATATATATATATATATATATATATATATATATATATATATATATATATATATATATATATATATATATATATATATATATACCAGATAATACATACAATTAGGTATATTACAAAACACCCTGTACCCAAAAGTAGGTAAGGGTCGTCACCTTGGAGTTTGACCACACCTTTCTGTTAAACATTGAACGTTATTAATGCATAATAACTTATTATGCACCTAACCTTAAAATCATTTATTTATTAGGGTTCCGTAGCCAAAATGGCAAAAACGGAACCCTTAGAGTTTCGTCATGTCCGTCTGTATGTCACAGGCATTTTACTCTAATACTATACAATGAACATTTATGAAATTTTATGAAAAGGTGTCTTGTTTAATAGCTAAATAATAAACATAAATATTTTTAGGGGGCGCACTCCATCCAGACATCAACGTGTATAACCTTATTCGACAGGTCTTTCAAAGACATTTTAAGGTTGCTAATAAACTTTTTTGATTGAGTGAATATTTTTGGAAATAATCGCTCCGAAAGTTGCATTTTTTTTTTAGCAAACATCAACGTGTGGCACATTTATCAATAGGTCCGACATGCTCTTGCCCGGTTTTTAATCATTTGACAGATTTTAGTCTGACCTTAAAGTCCTTTAATCGATCTAGAAATTTCATATTACTCTAGTATATATTTTTTTAAAGACCCCCGCAATACATAATGCGCTTATTACACTACACTCAATCAGGGACTCTAAATCCTTAAAAAGAGCGGTGTAATAAGAGTTAGGGCCCTAATTCTGTAACAAATTTTCAAGGCCACCTCGATTTAGGGCCCTGATTCAGGGTAGTGTAATAGCCGTTTAAGTCCTTTGCCGCGGGGGACTTTACAAACATACAAGTCACGGACACAAAGTACACCCAGACTCGGAACAACAATTTGTGGATAACACAAAGTGGTGTCCCGTGTGGTAATCGAACCCAACTCTTGCATAGCAGTCGGACAAACTCTCACCGCGGCACAGTGGCAGTCATTTCGCACTATCTTAAAATCGAATAAACTACGTTACTATGACGAAACACTATAGACTGTAATGTAACAAGTGTGGTCTACGTGAGTCTGCGCACACGCATCGTCCGTCACCATAGTCGATTGCGCCGAAATATTTATGTCGAAATATAAGAGTTACGCTTCGGTATTTTCTTTATAATGTCAATAGTTAGTAGCAAGGGCATGATGTTTATCGAACAATTTTGACTGGGCATCGAATCAGCGAGGTTAAGCAATGATGCCATTGCCACGTTATTAGATGGGTGAACATTTTTTATAAAAGTTACACCCTTAAATTCTCTATCTTAGTGCTTACAACATGAAAAGAAGAAATAATATGTTTTTTTTTATTGCCCTATGAAATTTCTGATAATTTATTTCAGAGACTGTAAGGTCTGGTTGCTATCCGGCGCCGGATTGAAACCGAAACCGGATGGTACCCGGCGTGAAATGTATGGCGATGTACGGTAGCTTTTACATGTTCCAGCGTCCGTCCGGTCGGTCGCCACACATACGCTGACGGGAAGCCGGCGACCGGATACCCGGCGCCGGATTAAAACCGGAACGTGTGAAAAGGACCTTGGGCTAAATATCACCAATCACATCGCTTTTCACTATCGCTATTTTCCTAGCCAAATTCATTTTGGTGCACTTTCAATTGTCAAATGTCAACTGAACTGACATTACTGGCCTTATATTTTCGCCATATTGATGACTAGCTTACGCTTGCGACTTCGCCCGCGTGGATGCCAGATTGTTACCAAAATATTTTACCGACAAAGTTTCATACTAACTTTGCATCCCCGTTTAACCCCCTTAGGGGGTGAATTTTCAAAAATCCTTTCTTAGTGCTCCCCTACGTTATAAACGGAACCCCTGTGCAAAATTTCAAGGTCTTACCCTTATAGTTTAGGCCCTGCGTTGATATGTCAGCTGTCAGTCAATTTCTCCTTTTATATACAGGGTGTAACAGAAAGGTGTGGTCATATTCAAGGGTCGTCACATACACATGATAAATAGCGTGTGTACCTAATCTTATCAAAATGTAAGAACCTTAAAATTTTACGTCATTTTTAATCAGTCCATAAATTATTATGCAAAATATCGCCACGAATAATGCTACATCACTAACCAATCATTCAAGATTTTCATCGTAGTATAGTAGTAGTAGAGAGTTCAATTATGTTGGATGACCCTGCACAATGAACTCTTATGTATCACTGCGCGCCTGGTACCCGTCACGCGTCTAACATACGGACGTCCGCGCGTCCGTAAACCAAAGAAACACAGGCAAACAAATTAATACCAACTAACTACTAACCTCTGAACGTTTTCCGTCGCCACCGGCTTTCACGACGACCACATCGAACGGACAAATGTTAATCACCATCTCACTGTTATTGGTACCTACTTTGTTATCTGGTGGACGATCATTTGAATGCACTTCACGGTACAAAATAACGTACTAGGTACCTACGTTCGGCTTTTACATCCCTACATTTTTGATATTAATGTTTTTAGGGTTCGGGGAAGTACCTACCTACCGTTTTTGAAACTTCAATAAGAATGAGATTTAGGTATAATTACATATTTTAAGTTACGAATACACAGTATCACAAATCACAACACATCAATTTAGCACTAACTTCAACGCGCACTTGTTTGTTCGAATTGATAATACCTACGTAATGAAAATAGGCGCGAAACTCGGTGACGCTTCCCCGCATTCCTGGCACCACTACATAACTAAATCGGTACCTACCTATCGGACAAAAAATATTTGTTGCGTTCGCCGAAAGTGTTAAGTACCTACGGGTTACGGGTCACGCATTACGGGCCACCGTTGGATCCCATAAGGTACGTTTGTCCAGGACCGAGCAGACTGTTTCTATCAACTTACTTGGTACCTAACCTACATCGCGTAGATTACGATCGCGTCATATGCAATTAATACACAATTTCGAAATTATTCACTATTACTAACTTAAAACAAAATTTCTTTATCAATTTCACATCACTTCCACAAAGAAAGACAAACAAAAACCAAGAAACGAAATAGATCGAACCGCTTCGGGCTCCGCGTCGAAAGCACTGACGGACAGTGACGGAATAAATAAGCAACACCAAGAATGAAGCAAAGAAATGAAAGTGCCTAAAAACTTAAAACTTCTAAAATTACAAGAAAATGTATGTAAATTATCATAGAAAAGTTTTAATTTAATTAATGGCAATATCAAATTATTTTATGAATCATAATAACAACAAAAGAGTATTAAAAACTCATTTTGAAATTACAATGACTTCCGAATATTTCTGCCGAGCTTCCGGTCAAATACCGAATTATTTATTGCACAGTTGCACACGTTTTGTTTATGACGCCACGGCCTTGAAATGTTGGTGTCTCTGTCTAACTAGGTAATAAAACCAATAATCGGTCAGTTTGAGTTTGAGGCACTAATATTTGTTTTGAATAATTATTTTGTTTGGAAAGCTAATTTCCATGCATTTGAAGTTTTTGAAAAAATCTTTACGTGTTTAATGCAATAAGTTGTTACTTACATGGCGTGGGACAAATAACGCGGGACTTCGCCATGAGTGTTCGAAGTTGAGCCGTGAGTTTACGATTTATTTTTGTTGCAAATCAACTGTTCACCTGAATGTCTGTGTGTTTGTCAATTACTTTTCAACACAAAATAATGAATATCGATTGAGATTGTAGATTGTTTTACTGTTTTGGTATTATTTAAACTATTAAAAAACTACATTAATACCTCAATGATTTTAATCCTACAATGAAATAAATTGTTGGATTTTGTGAAATTATGTAATTCTTTTAACGATTTAATGTAAAAGATTTAAAAAATGTTCTCTGACAATAAAAAAAGACCAAAACGATGATTCATGTGAGTATAGCATTTTAGAAATCGGTCACCCATCTATGCACCAACTGTGGTAAAGTTGCTTAACTTACGCAAACATTATATCATAATAGAAGTTGGTTCAACTTTGAGGTACACCGACAAGTTACTATAAGAATAACAAATTCGTATAATGTAAACTGTGTGTCGTCGCCGACTAGGGTCAGTAGGTACCTTTGTTTATTTGTGATGTAATACCTACCTACCGTACCCTGGAAGACTGGGAATTTGGGAAGAAAGTTCGAAATTATGGTGTGAGCGGTGATGTTCAAGTTACAAATAATGTACGGTTTAATGCTGCCTGAATTCGTTACCTTGTCAACAAAATCAATGAAAATATTTAAATGACTTATGTATCATATTTTATTACGTAGGTAATTTAAAGTGCCTTATTTAAAGCAAGAGTTGGGCGTCAGGCGTCATACTTGTTGTTCCCAAGTACTCCTCACAATGTCTGTTACCTTGGTACACCGAACATTGGTTTTCGGGTACTACGTATAGTGTTTCTGTGTGTGTGTCTACATTTGTGTGAGTGTGTAGGTATACACACACTCACACAAATGTAGTCGACCAGATAGATTATTGTGTGACAGAGATAAATGATTTTTATTAATGAAAACTGCATTTATTTTACTCTTCGTCCCTAAACAATGATAAAGAACGAGAGGCAAGCTACGGAAGAGTGAAACAAGATGCCAAAGGACGAATGAGAGTTAAAATGATAGAACGAGACTAGCTTGTCTCACTCACACATCATCACTTGTTTCATCTTTGCAGGAACAAAAGAGTGAAACAAAATGAAAGTGGGTGGTGATTTAAGGTCAAACCTGAAGTTCATTGCAGTTCATTGGAAACAGCTGATTATCTGTTAGTGTTGGGTACCTATCGGTAAAGTCGTATTTTCAGTATGTCGATGTTACGCACTCGATATGAAAGAAAATTCTTTATCTCAGTCATACTAATCAAATCAGAATTGGTACCCCCGCAGATGTTATATTTATACCTAACACTGTTCATTGCTGAAATATGACCACACCTTTCTGTTACACCCTGTATATATAAGATATCAAGGGCATATGCTAAGGACTGTCTAGGAGCTAATCACAATGGTAGTCTATGTCTTCCAATTAGGAGAGAGTTAAGGTAATAGAGACTATTGATACTTGTATTTGCAATAAACATTTTGACGTGATATCGTCTTATAGATCGATGACGCGCACGCACGAGAAACTGTCATATAGCAACGGTCACGTTATTGATTGCTAAGCAACGGTTATGTTATTGATTGGTTGCTAAGCAGTCACGTTATTGGTTGGTTGCTAAGCAACAGCGAATGGCAATTTCAGCGACATGACATGCGATACAATTATAATAATAATATCTATAATATAATATCTTGGGACAACTCACACAACGCTATCTGATCCCAAACTAAGCAGAGCTTGTACTATGGAAACTAAACAACTGATAAACATACTTATCTAATATATAAAATTCTCGTGTCACAGTTTTTGTTGCCATACTCCTCCGAAACGGCTTGACCGATTTTGATGAAATTTTGTGTGCATATTGGGTAGGTCTGAGAATCGGACAACATCTATTTTTCATATCCCTAAGAGTTTGTTTGTTTGTTTGAACGCGATAATCTCAGGAACTACTGGGCTGCACTGAAAAAATATTTTACTGTTGGATAGAGCCGATTTATTGAGAAAGGCTATAGGCTATATAACATCACGCTACGACATATAGGAGCTGAGCAGCAATGATAAATGTTGCAAAAACGGGTAAAATTTACGCAGACGAAGTTGCGCGGGTCAGCTAGTATATTTTTAAATACATAAATAACACCCAGACACAGAATAAACCATCGTGCTCATCACACAAAGTTTTATCCTGGGTGGGGATTGAACCCACGACGTCTTGCGTAGCAGTCGGATACACTTCCACGGCGCCACAGATGCAGTCAATTGGAACTAACATTATTGATTGGTTGCTATATGTTATCAATGTTTTCTTTTGACGTTATTTCATAAAATTATCATCCGTAACCGACTTTACAAACAACCAAGTTTTACTTACAAAAAGAACGTGAGAACACACGCAAAATCATAAAGAACTGCTTGAATTCATACCTCTTCCTTTAAAAAACTGGTTGTAATTACTTTGATGACGAGTTTCATCAAAATATATGAATGTATCCGTGAGATATATAGTCATGTCATAACATTTCGTATTGCAAAAGTGTGGCGCAAGACCACGGCGCATCTTCAAGGTAACCCTAGCAGTGATGTAAGTTCTTGTGGTATACGGTACTAAATGATGTAGGACAGGAAACTGTTGTATGTTGGTTTGGTGATACTTAAAGTACCATTTTTGGGTTTCCGTGTTTGAAGAGTGTATGGTAATTGGTTGTGAAGATTTCACATTTCCTTCGTGAGAACATGTAAGAGAAATTTCTAGGACTGAAGTTGGTGTGTATATTAAAGACTAGCTGTCCCGCGCAACTTCGTTTTTGTAACTTTTCTCATTGCTGTTCTGCTCCTATAGGTCGTAGCTTGATGTTATATAGCCTATAGCCTTCCTCGATAAATGGGCTATCCAACAGTGAAATAATTTTTCAATTCATATCAATAGTTCCTGAGATTACCGCGTTCAAACAAACAAACAAACTCTTCAGCTTTATAATATGTAGGTATATTAAAGATCCCTCATAAATATGATTATACGATAAAGAAATATAAATTTGCTTTCCTATGAACGTGGCATATCGTGGACGTACAATCAGCCTGTATCGGTCCACTGCTGGTCATATGCCTCTCCTAACTTACACCACAACATCCGGTCCTCCGCCTTCCGCATCTAATTCGATCCAGCGACTTTCTTCAAGTCGTCAGTCCACCTGGCTGGGGAACGTCCTACCTTACGTTTACTGAGTCGCGGTCTCCACTCTAGGACTCGTTTGCTCCATCGGCCATCGGTCCTTCTGCAACGGCCAGCCCATTGCCACTTCAGCGTGCTTAACCTGCGTGCTATGTCGGTAACTTTGGTTCTTTGTCGGATGACCTCGTTGCGAATTTTATCATTCAAAGAGACTCCAAGTAACAGGTAGGACGCGCTGGTTATATACCTTGGTCTTCAGGCATTGCGGTAAAGGCAAAGAAAGACTCAACGAAGTTTGCTAAACGCTGCCCAACCCAATCGGATCCTTCTGTCGCCTTCTTTCTTGAAGTTGTTTCTACCAAGCTGAATAAACTACCTACCTGCCCTAGGTAGATATATTCTTAAACCACTTCGAGTATCGATCCTTCGACATGAATTGGTCTCGGCATGACATGTTCATTAAACATGATTTTGTTTTTTTTTCAAAATTGCTGCCGAGACCAACACGTCTAGAGGCTTCATTGAAGCTGTGCAGCATCACGCTAAGCTGCTCCAGCGACTCCACTACTATGACGATGTCGTCGGCAAATCGAATGTGCGAGATGTAGTCACCGTTTGCCACTTTTTTTTATTTATTTAGGGGGTTTTTTGTACACATAAGAGACTTTTATATGCAATACAAGAGCTAAAATGTGAAGCTGTGTCTACAGGTAAACCTACATATTGGCCAACTGACCCTCACAAGATTCCAGATTTAATAGACTTCTTTGTGTGCAAAAATATATCACCGAATTATTTACAAATAAAAGAATGTTATAACTTAAACTCGGATCATTCTCCAATAGTTTTAACATTGAGTCAACGAATACAATACAAAGAGAGCAATCTGACGCTAGTAAACAAGTACACGGACTGGTCTAACTTTACTAAATACTTAGAAAATACTATAGAATTAAGAGTACCACTTAAAAATACTGATCAACTAGACTTAGAACTTCAGAAATTTACTTCTAACATACAACAAGCTGCTTGGAATAGTACACATTATAGACCAAGACAGGTAAATAAATTTGCGTATCCATTAGAAATTAGGAATATCATCGCACAGAAGCGTAAGCAGAGAAAAAGATGGCACCAAACCAGGTCTCCGGAAGATAAAAGAGTACTTAATAATCTGACTAAAAATCTTAAGAGGAAGATAATGCACTACAATGCCATACGCACTAGTAATTACCTCAGCCAAGTAACAAGTTGCCACAAGACTGATTACTCACTGTGGAAAGCTACTAAAAGTATGAAGAGACCAATAGTACAGATTCCTCCAATACGGGGAGAAAATGGAACTTGGGCCGTAAATAACGAACAGAAAGCGTCTAGATTTGCTCGGCATTTGGAAAGTATTTTTCAACCGCATGTTGGAAACTATTTAATAGAAACTAGAAGACGAATGTGGACTAGAGACAGCGTTGAAATAAAACTCGTAACGCCTAGAGAAGTTTCAAAAGAGATAATTTCAAATATTAGTACAAAAAAAGCTCCCGGGTATGATCTGATTACAGGAGAAATCTTACGACAACTACCCCGCAAAGCTATTGTGAAAATCACCACGTTGATAAATGCTTCTTTTCGACTAAAGTATGTCCCTAACCTCTGGAAAATATTAAGTCATTATGATAGCAAAACCTGGGAAACCCCCTCAAGAATCATCATCATATAGGCCGATTTCTTTACTACCCGTAATGTCAAAACTATTCGAAAAGTTGTTGTTAAAACGTCTAAAACCCATAATAGAAAATAGACAGCTAATTCCTAACCATCAGTTTGGCTTCAGAGAAAAGCACTCTACAATCGATCAGGTACATCGAATTACAAATATAATTGAGAAAGCTCTAGAAGAAAAAAAGGTTTGTTCCATTGTCTTTCTCGATGTGGCACAAGCTTTTGATAAAGTCTGGCATGAAGGCTTGGTATATAAACTGAAAACAATGTTACCAGATCAATTTGCTACTATCCTAGAATCTTACATTTCTAGTAGAGCATTTCGAATACGACAAGAGGATGTTTGTTCTAAAACTATAGAAATAAAAGCTGGAATTCCACAAGGCAGTGTTCTAGGTCCGGTCCTGTACCTTTTATACACCTGTGATATTCCAGAGCTCGAAAATAATGCTATTGCAACCTTTGCTGACGATACAGCCATCATAGCAGTAGGTAATACCCACAACGAATCAGTAGAAAAGGTTCAAGTAGCCATCAACCAAGTCTTAGAGTGGACGACAAAATGGAGAATAAAACTTAATGAGAGTAAGTCCGTTCACGTTGACTTCACAAATAAAAAAGGTCAGTACTGCCCGGTGCTTATAAATGGCCAACCAATACCCTACTCGAACACAGCTAAATATCTCGGTATGACGCTTGACGCAAAGCTACGCTGGAAAGCACATGTCAAGAAAAAAAGAGAAGAGCTATCCCTACGCTACCAGAAGATGTACTGGCTACTGGGAAGACACTCTTCCCTCTCAGTATACAACAAAGTCCTGCTATATAAACAGGTGTTAATGCCAGTATGGACTTATGGTATACAGCTTTGGGGCTGTACCGCTCAGAGCAATCGTCAAATAATACAAAGATTCCAGAACAAAGTGCTCAAGGATATTGTCAACGCCCCTTGGTACATAAGAAACTGTGATCTCCACCGGGACCTTAAAATGGATGACATAGAGACAGTTATACAAAAAATAGCTGAAGCACATCAAAGCAGGCTTCAACAACACGTGAACGTCGAGGCAATCCAGCTCCTTGATACCACTAAGTTAAAAAGAAGATTGAAACGGCTGAAGCCGTTTGAATTAGTGTAGTGTAACAGTGACATATTAAATGTAGTGTAAGTGCAACTTAAAAGAACACATGAACAAAGTGACTTCACATATGTAATAGAGACAATAAGATAAGTGTTATTGGACACATTCTTAGATTTAAGTCCTTATAGCAATTTAGGTCATAATTAAATTACTCATTAGTCTTTAGGCTAGATTGTAATCTATATAAAGTATTGTAATAGATACTTTATTATAAAAAAAAAAAAAAAAAAAAAAAAAAATTTAGGGGGTTTTTTGTACACATAAGAGACGATGCCAATCCCTTCGTAACTTATACTAACTACTAACATTATTTAAACCAAAACAGGATTTTAAAAAGTCTGATAATATTTGAAGACACCATGAAATAGTCCCACATCCGTAGCAGCCAAATTCAGGGACTCCCATCAGTTGCTGCCTTTTGTCTACGTTCTGACCACATTCCAATAATACACGCTGTACATCATCCACTATGCTGTACAACTCAAAGTTTGGTGAACTTACTTAACGCATCATGTAAGCAAATGTGTTACGTGGAATGTGACCAGATCGCAGACGGTGTGCGGTATCTGATGACGGCTTAAGTCTGATCCAGAAATCGTAACAATATTTGGCCAAAAGTTATTAGGCGTCGCTAGTATGCCCAAAGCCTTATTCTGACAGCCAGTGTATTAATATAAGCAAGCAAATATTTGCCTATTTGCAATATGGACTAGTAATTATTACAAGTTATTTGTTAGTCCATTACAGTTTTGTTGAGGTAGTTAATAATATTGACGACGTAGTTTTATTGTTATTTCATGTTGTAATGATATGCAAGTAAAAGGTGTAAATGTATATACCTACTTCATGGAGTTCTAATGCACATGATTTTTTTTATAGGATTTTATTTAACTTGTTTATTTGTGTGGGTCAAATCTTAGAAGCTACATTAGTGCCACTTCCTGACGTTCGATTGGATTTGATTGCATATAAATTTCATACTTATAATACAACGTTATAATATAAAGTTTTCAATAGAATTTGTACGAAAATTATTGTCACTTCTCACTTGGTCGGCTGTTACTCGAAAACTTGTAAAGCCTACTTAGCTGTGATAGTTTTCCTATTAATTTCGTTATATAACTACCGTGTTTTTTCCCATTTCCAAAAAACAACCATTTAGCTGGCAGGAGGTGGGGACATGAATCTAACAAAATTAATATTTTATAAACGAATCCCTAAATAGCAAAGTAGTCTTCACCACCCCCAAATAATTTTGAAAGACCTATCTAACGACACCCCACATGATGGGGTAGGTAAGGAAAAAATTCACATACCTTATTTATTACCAAAAAATATATTTCATGATTTTATTTTACCACTTTGTCGGCGTAACTAATAATGTATATACATGCCGAATTACAATTTCCTAGAACGAAGGGTCTCTGATCTAACCTGGGGACAGACGGACGGACGGACGGAGCAAAACTATAAAGGTTCTTTGTTTACCATTTTGAAGTTGGTGCCAGGAAATGTACTCGTAGTTTTATGTTTTAGGCACCAACTTCAAAAATGTTTAATTATTTTTCGTTGTTGTACCTATATTACTTTTTGAAGTCGGTTTTAATTTTTTGTGAAATTGATTTTATTTTTCACTTTTTAGTGTATTGGTTTGTAGTTGATACAAAATGTTGCGACTTGCGAGACACGGCCGTTGATTTTTCAGGAGTTCACCTGATACAAGACTATCAGTTCTATTACATGATTTGATGGAGGCGAAGTATCAGGTATCGAACACGGTACTCAGATCGCAACCCGCAGTTTTGATGGCAATGGGACCAATCTAAAAGTATACCTACCCTTTCAAACACAAGAAGATTTCTTTAAAGCCGTCTGCGAGTAATCTGCGATCAAACATTAAAAAAAAAATTCAGTCGAATTGAGAACCACTCTTTTTTTGGAGTCGAAAATACTTGCTGACCAGCGCAACTTCGCCTGCGTCAATTTTCCCCGTTTGAGCAACATTTTGCATTGCTACTATACCCCAATTTGTTGTAGCGTGATGTTATACAGCCTAGCCTTAGTCGATAAATGGGCTACCCAACAGTAACATTTTAAATTCGAACCAGTAGTTCCTGAGGTTATCGCGTTTAAACAAACAAACTCTTCAGCTTTATAATATTAGTATTGATCTAGGGACAACTCACACACGACGATCTGATCCCAAACTAAGCACAGCCTGTACTATAACCAGATACATTCTATGGATTAATGACACCCAAACAAAAAAAAAAAATATCTTGGGCAGGAATCGAACCGCTAGACCAACATCTTATTACTTCACAAATAGTTCATCATTCGCAATGTCTTTAATTAATACATTTTTATCATAAATCATTGATATGAATTATTACTAACATTATAACTTTCACAATAACGCCTAGCTACAAAATACCGGGAATGCAGAAGGGGTAACCTTCACATAACGCACGCTTGAGCAACACACACACGTAGAGATCGCTCACGGACACGGAATCTTGGGACGCCTTTCGTTCAAAGTTGTGTGGGGGACTATACCTACAAGTTCCATTAATATCTTTAAACGCCTGTAAAAAGAAAAAAAAATGTATAGATTTGAGATTCAGTTGAGAAATGTTTCTCTCACTTCTTTCAACTTAATGTCAAATTGATGCAATTATATGTTGGGTTCACACAATCGCGTTCAAAGCGACATTCAACGGGCATGAGCACAAGCGCGAGCGTGTGAATGTGCATGAATGTGCTGGGCTGTGTTTGTGAACGGCTTGTTTGCATCGCCGCGCTGCCGCGCCTTGTCCGGCTGCGTGCCGCGTGTTTGAATCAGGCATAACATTTCCGCAGACATTTAACGATAATCGTCATAAAACGTCATAGGGAAAAACAACATAATTTTTTCCCTTTTTATTCCATAGAATTACATATTAACTCTTCACCAGAGATTACCACCATAGAACAAACTGGGAATCATATTTTTTCCCAAAATATGGCATTGATTATGACAACTTTTTGTCCTATATTTTTCTTTTTCTATAGAAATAAATTTAAAATTAATGTATTACATGTTCTATAGTACAAAATGAGTAAAGAAATTCTTATTTTGTCCTATGGCGTCATATTCTATAGAACAAAAATGGCCCTCTGAAGTGGTCTGAAATGCCGTGCACCGATATTTATGTGCGCGTTGGTTGAGTGAGGTTAGCTTCTGTACTGTCGCTATTTTGTGGCCCAGCCGTATCGAAGATGTGTCGCCGGCCTTGGACCGTCTGGTTTCTTTTTGGCAAGAAGAACGACTCGTGCGCAAGCGGAATATATGATCGCGAATTACGATACTGACAGTAACCAATTGACCACTGCACGTAAGCACCCATTTCTTTATGCATACGAAATAATGATTATATTTAAAAGAAATGGTTAACTGTAAAGTCGATTTACGGACGATAATTTTACGGGATAACGTCATAAGAAAACATTGATGACATATCGCCATCCGCGTTTTTTAGCAACCAGCCAATAACGTTAGTTCCAATTTTATCGAATGTCGCTGCAATCGCCATTGGCTATTGCTTAGCAACCAATCAATAACGTGACCGTTGCTACATGACACTTTTTCGTGCGTACACCCCATCATCGATTTATAAGACGTTATCACGTCAAAAAGAGCATCTCTTCCAGATCTAGCCACCCCCTCAATTTGTTACACCTACCATTTCTACTATGTGTTCAAAATTTCAACCCTCTATTTACATTATACAACGGAATATATTTTTTAAAACGGCAAGGGTATTTTGTATATTAAGGGTTATTGGTTACTCTATTTATTGCTTGCAGAATGTCATAGCAGAAATTCAGTAAATTTTGAAATAATACATTTGATTTTTAGATTTATCCGTAAAAACTCTTAAACGCGATTGTTTTGAATTTTCAGTTGTCATAGATAAACAGACTTTTTTTTTAAATTGTCTCCCATAGTAGGCTACAAGCCCTGTGTCGCGGAAGACTTTACAAACAGACAAGTCACAGACACAAAGTACACCCAGACCCGGAACAACGATTTGTGGATCACACAAAGTGGTGTCCCGTGTGGGAATCGAACCCACCTCTTGCGTAGTAGTCGGACACACTCCCACCGCGCCACTGAGGCAGTCATTTTACTAAACATATTAGATATATTTCGGAACTAAGTCGCGTAAATTATTTAAAGGTACGAACCATTCATTTACCCGACGTTTCGATTGAACTGCACCGATCGTGGTCATGGGTTGACCTAGTCGACCCGTGACTACGATCGGTGCAATTATATGTGTATAAAAATCGCAAAAGTTTAAAAATAATATTTATAGTAGTTAAATTAAACACATAAACTAAAAAATAATAAAAAAAACCCGTAGGGATTTTTGCACACCTACTTGTATCTACCCAAAAAAGAACACAGCGAAACGAAATGAAAATTTAGTTTTTCATGGAATTAGAGCTTTAGCTCTGGTTTAATAATAATAATAATAACTTTTTTATTTCAGACGTTCCATTTTCTTAGTACACCTGATTTAAATCACGTCATTTGCATGTAGGCGTATCCAATGTTCCAGCATCGGGCTGTCCCACCGATCTGCTACAGTGAGCAGTATGCTGGTTAGCCGTGATGAAATTCTCTTACTTAAAAAACTTATTTTGGTAAATAAAATACGACATATCAACCCATATGACGTCCCACTGCTGGGCACAGGTCTCCTCAGTGGAACCTACTTAGGTCCTGGGGGTAATTGCCATAATCGCCACGCTTGGCGATCGCAGTAAGGCTTGAAAATACGCAGAGGTCGCTGCTGCCCGTCCTCCGGTGGGAAATCCCATAGTTGCCTCCACGACACCCATGTGTTAAACCAATCATACAACGCCAGGTAATAATCCATTGGCACAGATTTCTTTATTGTATTGCTACATTATGCACTTAGGCGCTTCAAGTATCAATTATACCTATCTCTTGTGTTAGTATGTAGGTATGTTGGAACTTGAGTATGGCTTAAGAAAAAGTCAACCAAATTTGTTGATTGGATAAGTTTTTGGATGTAAGAACATTTCAGAAAAATATAGGTACCTACTAACAAATTTTAAAATTTGGTTGTATAACCATTTCGCTTAATGTGTTATTAGTAAATTGCAACATCACAGTGACATTTAATTTTCGAACAAATAGAGAACATAACGTAACTACACATTCGTAACTTTACAACAAAATTACAACATCGTAATACCTAATGAATCTATCATTACGAGATTTTTAGAAGCATTCACTGTTAACAATATAATAAGCTAACCTTTGATCAAAAAAATGATAAAATAAAGATTTCAAAATATCTAATATAATAGATATGTGATTAACCCTGTAAAAACGTGGTCATACAGGTCGGTAAGATTGTGACACGTATCACAGAATACCGAGAGTACAGAAGGCAACATTAGTCGGGTCCACACCGGGTGATCCAGTTTGGAGCGGCGATACCGCTATCCGCGCTATGCATCGCGGATCGCACTATCCGACCTAGTTTGTTAAAAGGGAATGCCCATTAGCAGTATCGCATGTATTTAAGTTGTGCCACAAGTTGATTAAACGTATAATTCTTGTTTCTAATTATAACATTTTTATATAATGATATGGAGTCTCTCATTTGCCGGATTAATAAAACGAAAATATTAGTCTTTCAATTTATTTATTTAGTATTTTTTCGTATGAAGTTATTTTTAACGGTGGCAACACTATTACAAAAATAATATCGTAATATCGATTAGGATTATTAACGATTATTATTATATAATTATTAGAAAGTCATAGAATCACTAAATGTATTTTGGTTCTTGTAATTATAATTATAAATAAGTACTTTAATAATTGTTGCACCGTTTGAATGTAAGGAACGATAATATTCTTTGATACCTTTAGATTGAACCGGCTCGATTAAAAATAAGAACATAGTAATGAATTTTAATAAAAAAAACGATTTGTATAGGATATGACAAAAGTTATGGCAACACTGAAATGTAATGTCATGTCACTTGTTTGTCTGTGCATAATGCTTGTTTGGCGCCGCGCGCCGCCGGTGCATTATGAAAACAGTTTAAAGTATTAATAACAAATAGCTTTTGTTATTTCTCGTGTTGTGTATGATATTGTGGTTACATTACGAGAGTTTGAGATAGAGGCTTCATATACATAGTAACAATCAGAAATATTTTGGGAGACAGAGACTCGTACCAATATTGTGACAATTGTTAAGTGTTTGTGAGATAGAGATTCGGATTATATATCACTGCAAAGCCGAATTCATAGCCATAAACTAGTGTTACACATCATGTGTAATACATAATTAATACGCAATATCATAGTTAGGTCCTATTTTAAAAAAAAAAATGTATATAAATATTTCGATTTTCGAAGTTCATCCACCCATATCAATTAAACCCGGCAAATGAGGTAAATCATTGTTGGTTTTTCTGAAAGTATATATTAATGTCTACATAAATCAGTAGTTTTCATCTTGGCACAACAAAATTTGTAGCGATACTAAATTCCATAGTCACTTGAACATTACCCTTTGTGATTTTGAAATGCGCTCCAAGCGCTTTATAGGTGATCCGATATCGTCAGTACAGTCGGACTCTCATAGTGATCCACTCACAACCGTCCCCACCGAACTGAGGCGCCTTTGAGCCAAAACAAAAACTGACCTGAACAGAGCGCGGTCCAAAGGCGCGGACGGTACGGACATTGTCCGGTGTGGACCCGGCTATTCAAACGTATTTCACTCGAGTAGCCCACATAGACATGGTCCACGAACGACGTACACAGGAAACTATGTCTTGTAACGGGTCGCGATAAAGAAATATTTGTAAAGTCATCGCTGCCCTGAGGCATAGTACCTACTGACTAGACTAAAGGGGCCGTTTTTACGGCAATTTGTGGCGGCAATGCTGTGGCCGGGAACATGGCAGTACTCTCTAATATGGATTTGATGGTTGCCGGACGATCGCTGAGCGATCTAATTTCCGCAATGCTGTCCGACCAATTTGTTGTTGTTTCAGTCGCCCTCTATTTTATTGTTGCCGGGTTGTGTAGCCCGTTTAGGAGATTGGATCATGCGCCATACAATTGTAGACATATTGCCATTATTGGCCGAGCAATTAGTTGCCAATAGTGCCGCCACAAATTGCCGTAAAAAATGGCCCGTTTAGACCCCCCTTAATAATAACACGATGACTATGCTAATCATAGCAGAAGCATTTTCAATTTCAGTTATTCAAGCTACATCTATAAACGTACCTTTAGGCCAAGTGAAAGCAAATAATACCTAGTTGCTTTAAATGCCAAAACGCTTTGACGTAACGAATTTCTTAATATGGACTTCCTAAATATCGTTAAGGTTCACCCAATAGTTGGTGCGAACGAACATAAAAGTAACCTGATGGAATAGATACCTAAGCTAAGCTGTAGCTCGTACTAAAAAGTTATTTGTTTCTGACTAGAATTGGGTTGACTACTATGAAAATAGGTAAATGATTTTACATTATCATCGTCAATGTCTTTAAATGTTCTGAATAAAAAAGATCGTCCATAATTTAAGGTGTTTAAAATAAAATATATATTAAAAGATCTTAGGACAACTCACATAATGTCGTCTGATGCCAAATTAAGCAGAGCTTGTACCATGGCAACCAGAACTGATAAACATACTTACATTCAGACACAAAATCAACCATCATGCTCATCACACAAAGTTTTATCCTGGGTAGGGATCGAACCCACGACCTACGGCTTAGCAGTCAGGGTCACTAACCACTAGACCAACACACAAATTATATAGCCATCTAAACAAATATATAAGAGTTAATGATTTGATGAACCGTAGTTATACAGCATACAAATTTGTACGCAGTGCAGCGTATCGTTGGATGTTGCATAAAAAGATACTGATTTGACATGATTGTAGCTTCTGATTTCATTATTGTAGCCTCTGTCTCTAATTTTAGCTAGACTCAGAACCTAAAATTTTAAAGCACGTAGTTTTAACATTACTAAGTATAGTTTTAACTATACTTATCTTTTTAACTAGAAGGTAGGCATCTAAACGATATATTGCTTTTTGTAATAAAACATTTTGAACTTAAAATTTAATTTCATATAGCTGTGAGGCACTTGAGGTTATAAAATAACAGGATTATAAATACCACATTTTATTTATAGCTAAATATTTATAATAATAGATTATCATCATAACTCTGCATGTTGTCTATTTAACCAAAATTGTTTGATCATGTCAGCTCCTTTCTCACCAATCATAATTGTTGGTACGTTTGTGTTACCTCTTACTACGAAAGGCATAATACTTGCATCGATGACTCTTAGACCCTCTACGTTACGTACCCTAAGTTTGGGATCAACTACTGATGTCGGATCGCCTTCCGGACCCATTTTAACTGTACTGGTTGGATGGTACAGCGAGAAAGTCATCTCTCTAGCTATGCATTCCAAATGTTCATCGCTAGCAGTATCAAATTTCTTACACGCGTCGAGATGGAGCCAAGCTAATTTCAGTCCGACATCCTTGAATGTTTTTGTATCACCCAATTTTAGAGCATGCTGTTTAATTGCTCTAAGCATGCATGCCATATCTTCAGGATCCTTAAAGTAGTTAGCATAAATTAGGGGCTTCTCAAAAGGATCTTTGCTCGCTAGTAGAATTTTACCTCTAGATTTTGGGTGTAATATCACAGCATAAACTGATATTACTAAGTTATCTTCATTAAGTTTAAGATATTTACTATAAACCTCGTCACCGAGGCCATGCTTATCGTAAAAATCAAGCATATTTACCACTCCCGGAGGTGATACATGATAATGGAATTGAGCATCTGGTATAGACGAAGTAGGGTCCGTAGTATTTATAAAACTGATTACCCTGTGCGGACTAGTATCTTTAAGTGGACCAGTTCCTTTCAAAATGTATTCCACAAGGACGCCAAATATATTAGGAAGAGACATCATTTCTTTGTCACCTGGCATAGTATAATGAATAGGTGCAAAAATATGATCCTGTAAGTTTTCCCCTACAGGCAAGTCCGCTTTGACTTCAATGCCCATCTCCTCTAAATGCTTTTTTGGGCCTATCCCTGACAACATTAGGACTTGTGGTGAGTTAATAGAACCACCTGATAAAATGACCTCTTTCTGAGCATTAATATTTACATATTTGCCGTCTTTATTGACTACAACACCACTAATTTTATTTGTCCCCGGTATAAACAGAATTCGTGTCACATACGCGTGTTTTATAACATGTAGGTTTTGCCTGTCTTTAGCTGGGCTCAAATAGGCTCTAGCAGTACTGAATCTGTAATTATCTTTGATATTTGCATGCGTGGTAAGGATTCCCATTTGGTTTGCACCATTAATATCACTTAAATTTTTCAGTCCAAGTTCCGTTGCAGCTTGAATGATAATGTTTTCTTCAGGTAGTGGAGGTGGTTCTACTTTTACATGAACAGACCCATTTCTGTTATGGTATTTTTTATCTTCTTCTGTAATATGTCCATTGAAATGTTCACTTTTTAAAAAATATGGTAAAACTTCTTCATAACTCCATCCGTAGTTACCATCAGCAGCCCATTGATCATAATCGGCTTTATTGCCTCTGACGTAGACCATAGCATTGATACTGCTGCTGCCTCCCAATACTTTCCCTCGTGGCCAGGCGCATCCCTTATTCCTATAGCCTCTACAGGCACCATCTTGAGGCTGATTGCTGTATCCCCAGTCTACTGAAGTGCCCATGTTGCTAAAGAATAGTTGTGGAACCTGAAATCAAAACAGTTACATTCAATTTTACAATATATTTTTTTTTAATTTCTAAGCTTGTGACTTCTTTTATTGAAAAATAGTCTCACCTCCGTAGCTAGTGTTGGATTTCCTCCAGCTTCTATGAGCAGAATTTTCCATTCTGGATTTTCACTGAGCCTATTGGCGACAACTGAACCTGCTGATCCAGCTCCAACGATAATGAAGTCGTAATTGGGATCTGAAATAATTCATATAATATATTTCTTCATTACGATCATTATGGGTTCTTTTATATTAATATATAATGATTAACTCTTCTATAAGATTTTTTAGAAGATTTAGTTGTAAGCCAATTTTTATTAGTTATTGTTTAGCTTAGATACATGTTTCATAATTAAATAGACGTGGTTCATAAAGCGTAGTATGAGATCACGCGTTAAAAGTCCGAGTTATTATATCATTTTACTATGTATATGTTTTTCAAACATTAAATAGGTATAACATTAATTTATACTAATATTTTAAAGACGTAACGTTTGTGAGTTTGTGCGGTTGTTAGGGGGTAATCTCTGGATCTACTGAATCGATTAAAAAAAAAATTACCAATATAACCACGTTTTTTAATATCATAGAAACAACGAAGTGGTATGTGTGGTAATACCTACGATCTGTGGTCTAATCTAATGACTGTGTAGGTTATATAAACTTAGTTCAAGTATAGAAAAAAAGGAAGATGTTTACATTAATGCGTTGTTAAATAATTTCCTTGCATTTGTATTTCCTTGTTTAAGTAAGTAAGAAACATATCGCTATATTTATAAACAACTCACATTAAAATTATGCGCTTAAAAAGTTTTTTGTTATGATGATACTCTGATACTCACAAAATTCGACTTATGCGATTACTTACCGTACCCTATATTCCATCAAAAAATCTAGTTATCAGAACTATCGTCAACGTAATCTGAAAACATTACAGACACCTGATTTGTCCTTTAACGAAGCACAATTTTAGGTTCACTTTAACTTATATTTCAAGAATCTTTATTCGTATTAGAACAATATAGTTTATATAAGATAAAAATAAATAAAATAGTAACTATACTAATGTATTCATGTAACACATGAACTACACTTTTTTGGCTGCCTTTTTGAAATGCATTATTATTTGTACTTGTATTGTTCTTATACGTAAAGAACTTTAACAATGCTTACTACGCAAATATTCTAACTAAAATCTGTAAAACTATTTCTATGGAGTTAATATTTACCGTTAAATACTGCTTGTGTGGCATCATCGGGCCAAAGGTGGTCCCCTACGAGAGCACATTGAGCTGCGAAGAAACTCTGCAGAGTTTGCACGAATAGAGGGCCAGCGACCTGGTACGTGTTTAGTATGTTGGACGTTAGCGCTTGGTCGCACGCCCACGACATCTTACACTGGAATTGAAGGAAGAAAACATTATGATGAATGCTATCGAAAGCCCTGTCATAATCATAGTTTTGAAATATTTTGTTTAATTTACTCACCAGATTCATTACAAATATATTTATAGGATAAAATATTTCATAATCATTCAAATGTAACTATGTTGTCTATGGCAACTTTAGATTTTGTTTAACAAACTTAAAAGTGATCTCTTTGAGTTTCTATATACACTTGAATTTAACTAAACTTATATGCAAATATCCAATACACTTTTCCACAAATAAGAATGCCTATTTCAACAATACATAGCTTAGGGCTGTTATAGTGATTAATGAAAATATGAGTAATTTATACACCACGATACGGATAACAACTTTGAATTTTGTTATTCTTGTCACAGAAACGTAAAATTACCTATAAATTAACGAATACGGCATTCGGAGAAGAGTAATAGTGACTATTCGAGCACTCAGAATTTAGTAGAGCGAGTGAATAAACTCGATATTGTTTTTGAAATGCATTATTATTTGTTTATCTACAAGGTCATCGTACACACATTTTTAATTTTACGGGTAACCATAAACGGAAACAAAATTCGTCAAGGCAGTAGTATTATCAAGCAGTCATTTGTTAAAATATTCAATTTATCGTTTAATGGTCCAAATATGTTATCCAAACAGAGAATATTATAAAAAAATCAACTGACTGTATCGGTTGTTATCTCTGCTTAAGAAAATGACCCTTGATTATAATCTCAGAATTGAGAAAGAAACGCCCTTCACCTATTTGTTTATATCATTATTCTATCTCTATTATGATTATAGGTTTAGCAAACAAATAAAAAAACTCAACAATTATGACGAGAAAAAATGGACAACCTAACGTTTGCAGTTTTTTATAGACTTCATTCTTTCGATTGGTATTAGTGTAGAGGTTGTTTGTTTCTGAATGTGTGCAATAAAAAAAAAAATCAACCGTGACAGATTATTTTTTGGAGAACCCACTCGCGGCAATTTTTTTTAACAAATTAAAACCTTAAAATAAATGTCAGTTGTTGTTCGTTAGTCTCATAAAAATTAGAAAATGGTTCGACTAATATGAATGTTTCCTTTTATTTTGTTCGCCTCAATACCGAGTGGATTAAATAAAAATAAATATTTTTTAAAAATTTTGTATAGCAATTCACCGGGTCACCTATTTTGACACAAAACATTTTTCATCTCATTCTCGAATCCTCTACTATTACGTCATATACGAACCTAGAAATAAATTAATAACTATTTTTAAAATGTATATACTTACAAAATTATTACTTCACACCGATGTAGTTATATTATTTTACGAGAAGAGGTAAAGATGACGGCGATGTCGATGACGATTGAACACTGACTGACCTCTCAAGTTCGTCACTCACATCACTCGATATTTATAATAAAGCTAGATATATATTTACATAGATTAACGTTTTTATGTTTGTAATAAAACATTTTTTTTTGCTAGCTAATTGTACCTATGTATTAAATGTCAAAATGAAAGTCGTTGGATTTAAGTGGCCCTTCCTGTTGGACCTTGAATACAAAAGCGGTTACTATTGTTAGTAAACCAACCTAAAATAATGATTACGATCTCTGTGAAAATCCTTTTGGAACGAAGTTCCTTATCGTGCTTTGTGAAAGGGGGCTAGACGGAAAAAATCTCGAAAATTGTGTGTGTGTGTCGAAAAGTTGTAACGACACTTTTTGACACACACACAAGCCGTGCGACGTGCGCGTAAGATATGAACATCTAATTTGACGAAGAAGTCACCTGTCGATTTGGTCTAGAGGCATAAATTCGGTAGTATTGGTGACAATTGTGTAGTTGTGGGTTCGAGCCTTCGGTATACAATCGTCTTTTTGTAAGTTATTTTCGTTTCGTCTTTCTATTTCGCATTGAACAGTGTGGTGTTGCGAAGATAATAATAAAAAAAAAATTAACATAAGTACTTCGTTCCATCCGGGTGTCCCTTGACACCTTTCAAGTTTTTTTTATTTCATATTATTAGTTAATAAAATACGAGTATTATTCAATTATAAATGAAATTTTTATTAATCACATCTCCCATCACTCTTTCGTATGATTAAAGTTCTGTGTGTTGTTCGTTCAACCAAAATTGCTTAAAACCATATCGGCTCCCTTTTCTCCAATCATAATGGTTGGTACATTAGTGTTACCTCTAACCACAAAAGGCATAATACTTGCATCAATTACTCTTAGACCTTTTACGTTACGAACCCTGAGCTCAGGATCAACTACCGCCGTCGGGTCAGTTTCTGGACCCATTTTGACTGTACTGGTTGGATGGTACAAAGAGAAAGTCATCTCTCTAGCTATGCATTCCAAATGCTCATCACTGGTTTTCTCAAACTTCTTACACGCATCAAGCTCTATCCAGGTTAGTTTTACGCCGGCGTCTTTAAATGTTTTTGTATCACCTAATTTAAGAATATGTTGCTTCATTCCTCTAAGCATGCATGCCATATCTTCAGGGTCCTTAAAGTAGTCAGCGTATATCAAGGGTTTATCGAAAGGATTTTTACTATTTAAAAGAATTTTGCCACTAGATTTAGGATGTAGTAATACGATATAACATTTTATGACAAAGTTATCTTCATTCATTTCTAGAAATTTTGTGCGAACGTCGTCACGTAAACCGTGCAAACTGTATACATCTAGCATGTTCGCTAAACCAGGAGGCATAACTAGATAATGGAACTGAATATCTGGTGTACATGAATTTGGATCTATAGTGTTAATAAAACTTGTTACCCTATGCGGACTAGTATCTTTCAGCGGACCTGTGCCTTCCAAAACGTATTTCACAAGGGCGTCAAAAATATTAGTCAGTGACGTCAAGTCCTTGGGACCTGGCATAGTGTAATAAATAGGTGCAAAAACATGATCCTGCAAATTTTTACCTACAGGCAAATCAGCTTTAACTTCGACGCCCATCTCCTCTAAATGTTTTTTTGGGCCTATACCTGATAGCATTAGGATTTGCGGTGAATTAATTGAACCAGCTGATAAAATAACTTCTTTCTTAGCATTAATAGTTACGTTTTGTCGATTTTTGTTAACTAAAACACCACTGACTCGGTTTGTCCCCGGAGTAAACAGAATCTGCATCACATGCGCATGTTTTATAACATGGAGATTTTTCCTGTCTTTAGCTGGGGTCAAATAAGCTCTAGCAGTGCTGAATCTATAATTATCTTTGATATTAGCATGCGCTACAAGTATTCCCATTTGGTTTGCACCGTTAATATCACTTAAATTCTTCAACCCAAGTTCCATTGCAGCTTGAATTATCATATTTTCAAACAAATGTGGCTGTTTCTCTACTATTACGTTTATAGCTCCATTTTTACTATGATATTTTTTATTTTCTTCAGTAATATCTCCATTATAGTTTTCACATTTTAAGAAGTATGGCAGAACATCTTCATAACTCCATCCGTAGTTACCATCAGACGCCCATTGGTCGTAATCTGCTTTACTGCCTCTGACGTAGAACATAGCATTTATGCTACTAGTGCCTCCTAGCACCTTCCCTCGAGGCCAGGCACAACCCTTCTTGTAGCCCCTACAAGCTCCTTTTTGAGGTTGTGTACTGTATCCCCAGTCTAACGTAGTTCCCATACTATTGTAGAAAAGTTGTGGAATCTGAAAAAGTAATTTATAATATAAATGGAATAAAAAGATGTATTTCATAGGCTAAATCTACAAGATAGAGTGCGCACATTAAAACCACTCGACAATGAATAAATCAGAAAAGTACAGCCGAAATCTTGGACCTTGAGAGATAACATTTTTCAGACAGGTTTATTTTATGATGATATCCTCTACAACGTGTAAGAAAGGATTTCAAGAAACTTTAGCTCTAAGTAGGGGAATAAATTTAAAGTTGGAGAAGCCGCGGCAAAAGCTAGTCCGTGATAAATCATGATTTGGCTTCTTTCGATATTAATAAAGATTTCTTTCGAGATTTATATTATTTATACATTTATACACTGTTCGTCAGTTTATCAATATATAATAAGTATTGAAGGTAGTCATAATCTCACCTCAGTAGACAGGGTTGGATTTCCTCCAGCTTCTACAAGTAAAACTTTCCATTTTGGATTTTCACTGAGCCTATTGGCCACGACTGCTCCAGCTGATCCAGCTCCAACTACTATGAAGTCATAATTAGAATCTGAAATTATTATAACATTTTGTTATTAACAGTAAAATATGTGTTTATGCAGATTTTACTACACTACTATTTATAACTAGATACTGAATTCTAGGTTGCAAATACTGAGAGGAGGCAATGGCTCCTGAAGTTCCACAAAGGGCATTTAGGCTTCAATAACCGTACATCCTGCAAACCCTGATTGTAGGGATTTTTTTACGAGTCGATAGGTATTCTTTACGGTACTGAATTAATGGCTAATTAAAGTTTTGTTACGTTTTCTGCATGGGTAAGATATATATCTTTTCGAAAAATTATGTAAATTCTTCAATATCTCATTTGAACGGTCCTTTACTTTATTGACATACTATACTGTAATCACTACTCCAATGCAAACGACTAGGCGTAAATAGATTGATGATAACATGGTTATATAACCTTATCTGGTTTATGCGTATAACATTTAAGACACGTTTAAATGTACTTTCATACACAGTTAAGTGCTTGTAAATATTATGTTTTATCTTATTTATATTGTGTTGCTACTTTATTGTCTCTCGTACATCAATTGCAAATGTAGTTATTGAATATTCTTTTTTTGTATCGTTATATAGGTTCCGATACTTGTTTACTATCAATGTAATACTCTTAGTCAAGTCATAAATTATAAGAATCGTCTCTGTATGTATATATCTGTGACATTATATGTTTTTTCTTTACTTTTCAAATTACATTGTCAACCAATATAAAAAAATAAGAGTTTTATGTATTTTCCATTGATTTTTTGTGCCAATCATTCAAATTTATTAGTATTACACGTGTCAGTTTATCAATTGGTACAATGCAATTTTAATTATTGTATAAGCTAGCCCAATATCGGTCTTGGGCCTTATCAAATTTTGATTAAAAAATCAGCAAACTTGATCTAAAAGAGTGTTATAATCATAATAATAGCATTTATTTTAGATTTTTCATACATATTGGTTAGTATGACTTACAAACTATGTTAGTAACATTATTATTTTTATTTTTGTTATTTTTATTCATATTCATTAAATTATTTCAATTGATATCATTTCCATTATATTCATTATTTTTTTTTTTTTGCAACTTTGCCTACCAGGTATACAAACATGTGCACGGGTCCAATGCCACATGAACGGACAGTCAGGCCTATCGGCAATTGTTTTCAGGATGCTGTTGGTGCTACCACTTAACCGGCGCATCAGGGATGCAGTTCTCTTACGTAGGATTGTATGAAAACTGTCAACTCGCGCCTCTGCAAACATCCCTGACGCGCTACAGAAACGTGGGAGCCCCATCAGCAACCTGAAAGCATTGTTATATTGAATGCGAAGAACGCTGTAAGCCCTCTGCGTATAACTGACCCACAGGCTGGAAGTGTAAAGTGTCTGACAATACGCTGTAAACAGTGTGATTTTCACTTCTTGTGAACATCATGAAAACCTGCGAGCCAGCATATTACTTCGGACTGCCAACGCTCTCCGCTCTTTTTCGATGTCCTCGTCATCCTTCTGGTCTTCCCTTACAATATGGCCTATTTTATGTATTTAAACTTTGACACTTTATTAACAATACGTGAACCTTACACGTAGCCGTTTCATCGTTTGGACTGCCATCTTGTTTGCAGGTCATTTTAAAATTAGGGTATGCAAAAAGTAATATAATAGAATATCTACCATCAAGTACCGCTTGTGTGGCATCATCGGGCCAAAGATGGTCCCCTACGAGAGCACATTGAGCTGCGAAGAAACTCTGCAGAGTTTGCACGAATAGAGGGCCAGCTACCTGGTACGTGTTTAGTATGTTGGACGTGAGCGCTTGGTCGCACGCCCACGACATCATACACTGGAATTAAAAGAAGAAGATGATGATGTTGTAATGAGATGTTTTCGAATGCCTGTTAAAAGTCATAATGTTACAAATATACTGTGTGATGTATTTTTGTGAAAATCAATTGTCATCATCTTTTAATAATTTATTTGTTTCTATTACAGGTAATTTATTTTAAGCTGAGAATTCAAAATGTGCGAAGGGTAAGTAATTCTACAGGATTTAAAAGCAATATTATACTAAATTATGACTTAAAATACTGTTCTCGCAGCTAAAGCCACTTTAATTGTAAATAAAGGAACTCTAATTCACGAAATCAAAGTTTTTAAAAATAAATCGGTCACTTGTAACGACATTTAGTTATATCACAGATAGATAAACTGAATTAAACATAATACTAATGTTAAATTCGTAGCTAGTGACGATAGGGTATTTGACCATTGATTGACATTATAGACCTGGACGATCCCTTTCAATTAAAAAGTAAATATTGACTACAAAGCGTTAAACAGAGAAAAACTGTCTCTTTGACAGGTATTGTCCACAAAATAGTTTTGTCTCTTTCTAGAGAGTGGTCAAATTTGTGAGGTTATGGCGGAGTCCAGGTCTATACGTCAATGCATTTGACTGAAGTCAAATCAGCATCTTTTTATGAAACGTCAAATACGCCTCTCTCCGTACAAGTTTGTATCAAATGCTAGCATGTGACGTCACGTTTTCTATCGTCAAAACATTGACTTTTAGTATTTCTTATTAAGACATCAATTAAAAACACATAAGTTATAGTTATAGATTAACATATTTTTTCGTATCACTGTATGACTTACTATTACATGGTTAATATAAAATATTTTATTTTGATAGTAGTCTAATACTCAATTTTCCCTAATTCTAGACTAAGTGTTAAGATGCAGCATATGAATAATAAAATTGGTTCGTTTTCTTTGAGTTAGGGTGTACAAATAAATATAATTTCAATAGTACTTACATATTATAGCCGACACTTGCACTCAATAAACAAAATGTCTAAGTACGCAAACCTGGAGAGATTGCAAGTGGCGTGGGGTGCCAGCGAGCACTGACCAACCACAACTGGTATGCAACTGTAACTCACTAGTGGTACAGGCATTCAGTACAGTTTACTTTACTAGATGTTTATATATCCGTTATCTTTAGACCTAGGTTCAAAACACAGTACAGTTTGAATGATTAATGGAAATAACAACATAACTAATTTAATAACTCATTCTCTTGACATTGACTTTGAAACAAAACGGAAATTTTAACCCCTAAATATTTAAGCCGCGCACGATGTCATCTGCTTATAAATAAACCATAGTGAAGAGAAATCAGGTTAATATAATTTTCGTAAATTAAATAATTATATACAGGGACGATTTCATGATTTAATTTAGAGAGGCATGAGAGACTGTGCTCTAACATGATTACGAGGGGGGGGGTGCATATTTCCTTCCACCTACCCGACATAGGCAAAGTATGAGTTGCAGGCACGATGGGTTTTTTTTGGAAAAAAGTTTTTTATTAACTAAATTAAAATTACAATCTGAACTATACTTATATTATAAAGCTGAAGAGTTTGTTTGTTTGAAAGCGGTAATCTCAGAAAAAATATTTTACTGTTGGATAGCCCATTTATCGAGGAAAGCTATAGGCTATATAACATCACGCAACGACTGATAGGAGCAGAGCCGCGATCAGAAATGTTGCAAAAACGGGGATAATTAACGCAGACGAAGTTGCGGGGGACAGCTACTTCTTAATACAAACCACTTTTGTTATTAAACTGTCACAACGATCTTTGCTTTAGTATATAAGGTAGGCGAAGCTAAACTTATAGGAAATAGCTAAGTGGAAATGTACATTTTACTATGATATTCTTGTCAGGCGTTCGAATGTACAGTAAATCAAAAAATGAAAAAACTTGATATTTTTTATGATATCGATGTTTGTCAACTAGATATTTTATAGGTACTCGTCTATATATGATTTTATATTTACTGGTATCTCTGGGTCGTCTTTACAGTTAACTAATAAATGCTAGTAGTCTTTGGTATCATATATATATATATATATATATATATATATATATATATATATATATATATATATATCTACGTATGTATGTGATAACTGGCAATAGGAACGAATATGTGTATCCTTTGAAAATTGACATTCCTTTTGACAGTTACCCATTTATAAATAAACTTTAAATTAAATCAAACCAATTTATTTAGTACATGTATTTCATAATTTATTAAATGATAGCTGACCCGCGCAACTTTGTTTGCGTAAATGTCCCATTTTTGTAACATTTTTCATATTTTTCCCGTTCCTAGGGGTCGTAGCGTGATGTTATATAACCTATAACCTTCTTCGATAAATGGGCTATCCAACAGTAAAATATTTTTTCCATTCGGACCAGTAGTTCCTGAGATTGTCGCGTTCAAACAAACAAACTCTTCAACTTATAATATTTGTATAGATATAAAATCTTGCCGCGAGATTTACCTGTGTACTAACTGATCTTGCTTGACCTACATAATATAAGTAATTATAAAAACAAATGTTTCCTATAAAAATTTAATAAATTATGTAATACATGTACTAAATTTATTGGTTTGATTTCATTTAAAGATTTTTTTTCTTTTTATGGCAATGAAATATAAGCTTGTTTATAAAAAAGTTTTTTTACAACTAATTTATTTATTTAATATTGTTGGATGTTTTAGTTTTCGTGTTCTCTATAGTAAGCCCTTTCATTTGATACCCATACTGTGGTAGTGCAAAAAAAAATAACTAAGCCACCCTCTTGGATGATCCGCCATATTGAAATTAGAATGACGTCACATAGCTAAGCATGCATTGTTATCTCATAATATCAATAGGCGTGTATCCTATAAATTTCAGCTTTCGGTTAAAGATAACTGATTTAAAATTCTTTTGCAAGATTCCACCCAGACAAACATACATACATTGCAAGTTAAAAGCTTGTAATAATAGCTCCCGTGCTAATGTAGGGCGGGTCGAGTACTACTTAATTACTGATGACTGATCTTTTTTATCGATTTTGTAATGTCCCTAATCTAAGAGATTGCTTTTAACGATAAGTCCGGTCATTGAACAGTTATTTATAACATTATCTGTATTTTTATTATAGTATTATGGATGTTAATGTTATCTTATCTTGTATGTATGTGTTACAAATGATTAATAGCGATAAGAACTGGACTTCCAGTTGCAAACTATCATTGAAATACACAATCATAACGACTCATTCCAACACCAGTTTAATACCTTCAGAATAAAATGAAATACATAAAGTTTTATCATATTTTATTATAAAAATATTGTTTATTTATTTATCACATTTTTAATATTGTACAAGTACACGACCTGAGAGATCCAATTTTTTCTAAAGTTCTGTATGTAGTCCTTTCAGCCAGAATTGTTTAATCATATCAGCTCCCTTTTCTCCAATCATAATAGCTGGTACATTAGTATTACCTCTCACTACGAAAGGCATAATACTAGCATCAATTACTCTTAAACCCTTAACATTACGTACCCTAAGTTCGGGATCAACTACTGCCGTTGGGTCACTATCTGGACCCATTTTAACTGTAGTGGTTGGATGGTACAGTGAGAAAGTCATTTCTCTAGCCATACATTCCAAGTGCTCGTCGCTGCCTTTATCAAACTTCTTACATTCATCGAGATCAACCCAGTCTAACTTAAATCCGGCCCCTTGAAATGTTTTTGTATCACCCAATTTTAGAGCATGTAGCTTCATTCCTCTGAGAATACAAGCCATATCTTCAGGATCTTTAAAATAGTTGGCGTATATCAACGGCTTGTCAAAGGGGTCTTTGCTCTCTAGAAGAATTTTCCCCTTAGACTTTGGCCTTAATAATACAACATACGTTTTTATTACAAAGTTATCTTCATTCATTTTTACGAACTTTCTATGAAATTCATCGGCTACACCGTGTTTATCGTAAATGTCTAGCATATTTCCCACACCAGGAGGCAGCACTAGGTAATGGAATTGAATGTCAGGTGTTGACGCAGTGGGGTCTGTAGTGTTCATGAAACTGATTACCCTATGCGGACTGGTATCGCTAAGTGGACCACTACCTTCCAGAATATATTTCATAAAGGCTCCAAATACATTAGGCAAGGATGTTATATCTTTGTCGCCTGGCATTGTGTAATAAATAGGTACAAAAAGGTGATCTTCTAAGTTTTCACCTACAGGCAAATCAGCTTTGACTTCAATGCCCATCTCTTCTAAATGTTTTTTCGGACCTATCCCTGATAGCATCAGAACTTGCGGTGAATTAATGGACCCACCTGATACAATAACCTCTTTCTTAGCATTAATAGTTATATCTCTGCCGTTTTTGTTAACTAACACGCCACTGACTCGGTTGGTTCCTGGAGTAAACAAAATTTGTGTCACATACGCATGTTTCATGACATGAAGATTTTGCCTGTCTTTAGCTGGACTCAAATATGCTCTAGCAGTACTGAACCTGTGATGGTCCTTGGTATTAGTATGTGACACAAGTATTCCCATTTGGTTGGCACCATTAACATCACTTAGATTCTTCAGTCCAAGTTCCGTTGCTGCTTGAATGATCATATTTTCAAACAAATGTGGCTGTTTCTCTACTATTACATTCATAGGTCCATCCTTACTATGATATTTCTTATTTTCTTCAGTAATATCTCCATTTAAGTTTTCAATTTTCAAAAAGTATGGTAAAACATCTTCATAACTCCACCCATAGTTACCAGCTGCAGCCCATTCATTGTAATCCATTTTATTGGCTCTTACATAAAACATACCATTAATGCTGCTACTACCTCCTAATACTTTCCCTCGAGGCCAAGAACAGCCTTTGTTTTTGTAGCCCTTGCAAGCACCTTTTTGGGGTTGTGTAGAGTACTCCCAGTCCAATGAAGTGCCCATGTTGTTATAGAAAAGTTGTGGGACCTGAAACATTGAAATTTGTAACATCAAAGATTTGATTCGTATGTACTTGTTTCTTAAGAAGGTTTACTAGAGAAGTCTATATATATTTTTTTATATTTGTATACTACAGTAAAAGTAATTAAAGAAGGTAAAAGGTAGTTGAAGTAAAAGTAAAAAAAAAAACAATATTATCTCACCTCAGTTGATAAAGTTGGATTTCCTCCAGCTTCTACGAGCAAAACTCTCCAATCTGGATTTTCACTGAGCCTATTGGCGACAACTGCACCTGCTGATCCAGCTCCAACTACTATGAAGTCATAATTAGGATCTGAAAATTTAAACATATCAAATTATTTAATTTAAAATATAATAGTAAACGAGAGATATACACGAACGTAACGTAATATTATTAGTACTTAACATTAGTTGAAGTTGTCTCACACATTTTGATATATATGAGACATCCCCAGTAAGTAATTATAAATACTTGTGTCGGGGTTCCAAGGTAAATTCTTTTTTTTTAATATGCAAATTTTTATTTTACCTTAGTACGAATACATTATTTGTACAAACTTCGCAAATAACATAGAGTACAGTGAAATTAGTCTCGAGAAATTTTTGCATATGTAGTGGTGTGTATGTTACTTAGATATTAGAGCGCGTTTCCACTATATCGTTCTGGCCCTTACAAAAATGTTTCAATATCCTAACATTACTATTTAATTTAATACTTATCCCTAGCAACACTCTGATTTTTGTTTTCAATAAAAACAAGTTTTTATTTTAAAGAAAAAGGTTTTGACTTTATTAAAAAAAATATGTCATTCAATTTCACGTCCTTGAGCAAACGACAAGGCGACTACCGTGAAACAATAAAATATCGTGTCGTTCTTTAGATGATAGTAGTTTAGCTATAGGTAAAAAGTTTTGACCATAATAATTACGAAACAAAACAAATAAATAAATCGTCACTTGATAGTGGAAAGTGGAAACACGCACAAAACCAGAATAAACCAGTTTACTCTGTCCGCAGGTGCCACGTGCAGTCTGACGTCAGTCGCTTGATACCGTTAGAACATAAAGCACGCATTTCATTAAAAAATTATAATTATTAGATACGTAGTAGTTTCATTGTGAAATTTTGTATTTGTTGATTGTTGTTATTGTTTGTTATTATTGTTAAAATATTTGTTGAAGTGTTTAATTTCAAGTGTGTAAGTGTTGTAACTTTATATTGATAATTCAAAATGGCTCCAGTGTTAAAACATGGTCGAGGCAAGCCTTTGACTTATCAAACTAAGGAAGTTTTGTACTGTTTGTACAAATATTTCGAAAATGAGTGTAATAACAACCCGAGCAGTATTATGACCCCCACTCAATTAGTTGCTAAATCAACAGGAATTTCAATAGCATCCGTCAGAAAGGTAGTATCAGAAAGCAAATGTCGTCCTTCAGATCAGGAAGTAACATTTAAATCTCCTAAAAAGAAACCGAATCGTAAACCTACAATAGTAATCGATAACTTTGATCAGCAAGTTATCAGAAGAACAATTCATGACTTCCACATCACAAATAAAGAAGTTCCCACTTTAAAAACTTTGCACTCAAAATTGAAAGAAGATATCGATTATAAAGGTTGTGTCAGCACGTTACGAAAACACGTCATGTCATTAGGTTTTAATTGGAAGCAAACAGAAGATAACCGGAAACTTCTTATGGAAAAACACGAAATTAGATACTTGCGAATTAATTATTTGATGAAAATTGCTGAATATCGTGAACAACGCCGACCAATTGTTTACACCGACGAAACATATATACATACATCACATACCCTCTCGAAATCTTGGTCAGATGGAAGCACTTCAGGTTTGAAGCAACATATATCGAAAGGCAACCGCTTAATCATTGTTCATGCCGGTGGTATCGATGGCTTTATACCAAATGCATTGCTTATGTTTAAAACCGACCAAAAAAGTGGAGATTACCACAACAATATGAACTATGACAACTATTCAAGGTGGATTCAAACTCAATTAATACCCAACTTACAACCAAATAGTGTTGTTGTTGTTGACAACGCACCATATCATAACTCAATACAAAATCCTGCACCGAATAGTAATTCTAGAAAACAGCAAATGATAGACTGGCTGACATTTCGAAACATTGAGCATTCATCCACGTTGCTTAAGCCTCAATTATATGAACTGATTCTGCAAAACAAGGCGAGATTTATAGAGTACAAGATAGACGAAATATTACGACAGCACGGTCATACTGTGCTGCGTTTACCACCATACCATCCGGAGTTTAATCCTATAGAAAATATATGGGGGATAGTGAAAACATATGTCGCAAAAAAGAATGTCGCAATGAATATGAAGGTTATAATGTCATTAGCTGAAGAAAAAATGAACGCCATAACTGTAGAGGAATGGAGAAAAGTTTGTTTGCATGCTATTGAGGAGGAAAGCAAATATCAGGGTAGAGACGCAGCTTTAGACACAATATCAGAACGAATCATAATTAATTTAAATAATTCATCTGATGAAAGCGAGGATGGGGATGATTGTGATATGCCTGGGGTTGATGAATTATTAGAATAAAACATTTATGGCCGGAGAACACCTAATTCATACACGTCTTCACTGAAGTGAAAACCGGCATTCAATGCTTGTAATGTTTGGAACTGGCTTGTCTGCCTCATACAGTTCCATAGATTACAATGCGGTGGATACACATTTTCACGACCGTATTAGTACGTAGTGCGTATGCGTAGACGTGCACGCATTTGGTGTGCTCCAGCCACAAACGTATATTACCTTTAAAACAATAAAAACTAAAAATAAAATGTTGTTTTTTTTATTTGCTGACCATACACTACTACAAACGCAAAAATTTCTTCAAGCTAATTTACCTGTAGATACTTGCAGTCGGTCTCGAAATTATACTATGAGAAAATTTATTTATTTATTCATGGGAACATCAAAAGGTTATACCTCAGTCTAATAACTTATACATTCAGAATTAAGAATTAAGTTATAATATATTTATTGTTTACTAATGTAAAACAACACTGATCTCATATTATCAATTAGATTATTTCTTTATACTAGTCGCTTACTTGGATAAATAAACCTGCTTAGTAAACAAAACATATATTAATATTACCATCAAATACAGCTTGTGTGGCATCATCGGGCCAAAGATGGTCCCCTACGAGAGCACATTGAGCTGCGAAGAAACTCTGCAGAGTTTGCACGAATAGAGGGCCAGCAACCTGGTACGTGTTTAGTATGTTGGACGTTAGCGCTCGGTCGCACGCCCACGACATTTTACACTGGAATCAAATAATAACAACATGGTGAATGCTATCGAAAGCCTATTCAAAATCGTTATTTAAAAACTTTCTCACCATTCCGACGTCCGTCTATTATGAACTGGTAACCGGTTTTGTAAGGCTTTAAAGCATTTTTTATGTAAACAAATATAAATACCTATTCTTAAGCAATAAATATACACTGACGGACTCATAAACTGCATCAAAGTTCAGGTTTACTCTAAAAGGATTTTTTTATAATAAGTATGCAAACTTTTTAGATTAAATTATATAAATATGGAAAGACTGGCTCTTAATCTTAAAAAAAAATTAAATTTAAAAATAGAACTGCGGTAAAACAAATGAATATAGCCGGGAAAAGAAAATTTACTCGTAGTATCAGATTTGCTTGTTATTTATAGCAAAGTTTTAAATTAATTCTCATTGATTTTTTTTGTTTGGTCAATTGAATTATTGTTACCAGCATAATTGTTGGGTTAGTTTTTTAACACATCGAGAGTTTTTGAACCATAATATGGATACTTCGTCCGAACAAGCGGCACAAATTGTAGCATTGGTGCGGGAGGGCTTGGATCAACGAACGATTGGTAGAAATTTAAATTTAAACCAGTCTACGGTTTGTAGAATATACAGAAGGTTTGTAGAGACAGGTTCTAACAGGAGGAGACGTGGTACAGGCAGAACTCGAGCAACCACAGGTCGTGATGACCGATTTATTGTTACAACTTCCCTGCGAAATCGTTTCCTCACGTCAGTTAACATCAAAACCGAGCTTAATGAAGTGCGTGGAAAAAACGTGTGTGCACGAACAATAAGAAGAAGGTTAAAGGAAGCGGCTATCACCCCTTTTAGACCAGCAAATGGTCCAAAGTTGTCTGCAGCTCACAGACAAGCTCGCTTAAGATTTGCGCGTCATCACCTGAATTGGACAGAAGAGCAGTGGGCCTCTGTATTGTTCACGGACGAGTGTAGGACATGTTTATATGGTGCAGATGGTCGCAGAAGAGTCTATCGTCGACGTGGGGAGCGATATGCTCAAAGTTGCATTGAGGAGCGTGTTCCTTTTGGAGGCGGTTCATGTATGGTCTGGGGTGGCATATCGATGAACGGGCGAACAGAACTTGTGTTCATAGACATGGTCCGTCAAAACGGTAATAGAGGGGGTTTGACAGCACATCGCTACATAACAGAGATATTAGAAGATCACGTGGTGCCTTACATGGGATTCATAGGCGAAAATTTTACTTTAATGCAGGATAATGCCCGGCCGCATGCAGCTGCACAAGTTCAACATTATTGCGAAGAGGTTGGGATACGTACAATGAATTGGCCAGCACGCAGCCCGGATCTTAATCCCATCGAGCATGTTTGGGACAATTTAAAAAGAGCTGTATATGCGAGAAACCCTTCGCCTACGACAGTGGCAGCACTAAGAACAGCACTTTCAGAAGAATGGGACAATATTCCGCAAGATCTTTTAAAAACCCTTATAAAATCTATGCGGAACCGATTAGAATCCGTAATAAGGGCACGTGGGGGTAATACACCTTATTAAAACACAAATAAACCCTTGCATAAAGTTTGTGTCTATTGTTAAAACCAATTTTTTAATTAAACAATTTTTCCTTAAACTTCTGTTTTTTCTTCAAAAAAGGTCTTAAGGTCCTTTCCAGTACATAAACTTAAACTTAAAGATATGATCCTACGCTGTTTTATAGTTCACGAACCAATCTAGAGGTTTCAATTTAAATCTGTATAGAAAGTTTGCATACTTGGTTAAAATATTTATTTCAAAGTCGTCTATTACTTTGATGCAGTTTATAAGTCCGTCAGTGTACATAGAATCAGAAAAACTCATTATGTGATTTTAACGATTCAATAATAATCATAAGATGTCGTTCTTATCATTATGTGTATAATTATATAATCATTTGCAAACATCAGAATAACATAAACAATTTTCGCTATATTGTGTCTAGTTAAAAATGAGCCTCATGATTTCCACTTTCAAACTCTCGGCTTCATCATAAGCCCCTTGTTACTACATATGATGATATGAATAGTACATGCCAAAACAAATTAATGAACCTCACAAAGGTTTTACTAATAGCCTTCGATGAGTTGAACTATCCACCTCTATTATTGTATTTTCTTCTGGATTTCACACCGGTACATGCAAAATTTATAATCGACTAGCTTTCGCTCACGGCTCCGCCCACTTGTATATCGATTATCGCGATAAAACTATCCTATGCGCTATCTCGGGCTTCAAACTATCTCCATAGCAAATCTATACTAATATTTTAGAGCTGAAGATTTTATTTGTTTGTTTATTTAAACGCGGTAATCTCAGGAACTACTGATCCGAATTGAAAAATTATTTTACTGTTGGATAGCCTATTTATCGAGTAAGCCTATAGGTTATATAACATCACGCTATGACCTTTAGGAGCGGAGCAGCAATGAAAAATGTAGCAAAAACGGGGAAAATTGGCGCATACGAAGTTGCGCGGGTCAGTTAGTTTTATATAAATCGGCTGAGCGGTTTAGGTGTTAAACTTCACAGACAGACAGAGAGAGTTATTTACAAATTTATAATATTAGTGATGTGACACAAACAAATAATAGTAGGTATAAAACGATTTCAAAGATTTCATTATGTAGGTATGAAACTAATGTAGGTATTTACCTAAACTTGTTAATAATATCTTTTGATGCTACGAGTACCTAGATAATTAATATACATATTAAAAATATCTTGTGTACATGTCAGGTTTTAATTTATGTTTAAAATAAGTTTATCTGACTTCAATCAAATGACTTTGCAACTTCGTTGTCTTCCTCACTAACCGCCGTACTCGGAGTCGTTTAATGCAATGCTTACTAGTCATTCCATTAAAGATTTTGTGTGTCAAGATCTTGTATTAACGGTTTAAATAAGCATTAAATGACTGGTTTATATAAGCATTAAACGACTTGAGTGCGGCAAGACCTAGAAAATGTGTGGTGGTTTTTTGTAGTAATCCAAATAGTAAAAAATGACCTGAAAAAATGAACCTACATTTTGAGTAGGTTTATACGATCCTAAGTTTTTGCATTCAACGTTGCAATGCCATTCAAAATAACAAACCAAGTTAATTAAAATAAGATTTTGGATAAGCACATACTAGTTTTACGACACCATTTTTTTCAATAAGATTAGCCAATTCAAAATACGACAGAAATAAATTACGAAAGGTAAATACTCAATTAAATATCTTTTAAATCATAATAAAGTCGAATACTAGCTGACCCGCGTGACTTCATATGCGTCAATTTTCCCCGTTTTTGCAACATTTTTCAATGCTGTTCCGCTCCTATTGGTCATAGCGTGATGTTATATAGCCTATTGCCTTCCTCGATAAATGGGCTATCCAACAATAAAATAATCTTTTAATATGGACAAGTAGTTCCTGAGATTACCGCGTTCAAATAAACAAACTCTTCAACTTCATGATAATAATAATATCTTGCCACAACTCACACAACCTCATCTGATCCCAAACTTAATATAAGGAAAAACACTAGTTTTACGACACAAATATATTTCAGTAAGGATTAGCCAAATCAAAATGCGACGAAAGATAGATAAGTACTCAATTTAAAAAAAATATCTAAAGTTGTTGTGATTTGCTGGGGATCAATGGATTAAAAATATAGAAAACGACATTGTGAACGTCGCTTTCTACATCTAACAATGCTTTTTTATTCGAAATACCTATTACATTTTTATTAAATTCCTGTTTTAGTACTTATTAATAATTAAAGTTATAACTTACGTTGTTATTGCTGACACACTGAACAATATTTATAAAACCCGAACATAAACACAATTACGGTGCTTAGAGCGCCGGCGGACCACTGACCAATGATCAGCCACGCTCGACCAACAACTGCAATCCTATACTCACACGCACACACTATAATTTCTGTATCTCTATAGAAAACGGACATAACTCCAAATACCTAAGTTTACAGAACTCGCAAAAAACGTTCGCGTTCCTATAATTTTGACATTATCGCTCGTTATAAAATTAATATATAATTTTAATTTAGGTAGGTAAGTACTATGGGTCTTAATCGCCTATACAGTATTCCCTTGACCTTCCGGCCTTGGCTTTTTTACATTACACCAAATAACTTCGTATTACAATGTTTATTATATTTTTTATATTTATACAAATCGCGAAAGCTTAACAACATTATGCAACTAATAACTGGCAAACGGTCATCGCGGTTATATTCTTATCCTAAACTAATCAGAGCCTGTGCAACCAGACAACTAAGATAAATATACTTTTAGATTTCTAAATATATACGTCATACATATTATCGATAAACTACACCAAGGCACTGAATTAACAATCGTGCTCATCACACATAGATTTATCCTATCTAGAAATTGAACCCACGACGTCCGTTTTAGCAGTCAGGGTTACTAACCACTAAACCAATAGTTCCACTACACAAGACCAAAATAAAACGTCTTTAAATTTAGAGATAACCTAAGGATTATTTTAAACGTCCGGTTTTTACCTGACGTCTTACTAACATTCGACGACATTCAGTTACCGGTCGCGTGTGAACACACTCATTGTAAGCCATACAACACTGCACGGTCGAGCGAAAAAATCCATCAGGTGTCCGGTGAAAAAACCGGATGTCTATAAGAGCTCCAAATCTGTTTTTACCAATCAATAGAGCCTGTTTTTCTACTTAACTCGTTTTTGACAAAAGTGGACTTATACTCCTTTTTCATTAGAGGCACAGAATTAACTTCGCTTATATCAGTACTGTTATCTGTGTGACCTAAGCTTCGGACACACTACAGTTAACTTTATTACCATCAGCAGCCAAATAAAAAAAAAATAAAGGCAGCGCGACCTCTAACAAAATTTTTATGTAGTTTTGTTTATCTATATGTTTTCATACAGTCTTCAAACTCTCTCTTTTTGACAACTAAACCTAACTATCCATTTTACCCCCAACATCAGCCAAGTGTGTGTCGCTCCAACAACGGTGGGGTTGGGGAGGATTAATACTATCTTCATTTACCCCCATAGAATAGCTTTTTTACCCTTGCATGAATTTTTATTTTTATGAATAAGTGAAGATAGAATAAAGATGGTATGTTATATAGGTTGTTTGTATTTTTGTAAAGGTTGTAATGTTTATTTTAATTATGTCAACCTGGCTGTGCGTAATATATGTGTGAGAAATCCTCATTTGAAATAGGACAATTTTGAAAATGTTAAGCTTATCCAGATTTTTTGTAAATTTTTAGTTCATACAAATACAAAAAATACATAACAAAAGGAACTACGTTCCAACCGGGTGTCCTTATGAAACCTAAAATGGGGTAAAAATCATCATAAAGGTATCATATCAACCCATATGCTGTCTCACTGCTGGAACCTACTTATTATAGATCCTGGGAGTAATTGGCGAGCGGGTTGGCGATCGCAGTAAGAACATAGAGGACGCTGGTGCCCGTCCTCTAGTGGGGAACTCCTTTGTCGCCTTGACGACAGCCACTGAAAGAGATAGGGTAGCAGTAGTCTGACGCCGGTACCACACGGACAAAAGAACGGGGGAGAAATAGCTATATTTAATTTTCCATTCATCCCCATAATCTACCTAGCTAACCCTATGTCCCATGTATCACAAGACGTCATAAGTCTTAGTAAAACTAAAAATACTAGAGAAATCCGGTTTTGTCGCTAATTATTGTTTTCTGTGAAAAACGATCGAACTAGCAGTTTTACCTTATATAATATCCGAGTATGGTAATTTGTTTAGATCGCGATTTTCTGTTATAGTTGGAATTACGTTTAAGGACACCTTCTATCCATATTCATATAGTCGAGCTAGTCTTTACTGGCATTTTCCCTTTAAATATTTTTACACGTGTAATATTGGCAAAGATATGAACTGAATTTGTTCCAAGCCTTTTTCCCATCTCCCCTAGCACTTATTCTAAAGAATTGCAAAATAACGACCGTATGCTTTATAATAATATATATTTCATTCTTTAAATACACAAGAGAACACACTTAAATTATACTTTAAAAAATCCACGCTTTGTCACAGTCATTATTTACATTGACTTGATGACTGTACTAAGTACTGTTGTAAGCTTTCTTATAATAGATCTGTTGACTATGGGCCTTGCTTATAACTGAAGACCCCTTTATTTATAAATATAAATCATTTTTTCCGTTATACTTGCTTATAGTTCAGTATGCTTCGTCAGCCAGAATTTCTTAATCATGTCAGCACCCTTCTCACCGATCATGATAGAAGGAGCGTTAGTGTTGCCTCTAACCACAGAAGGCATGATACTGGCATCAATCACACGCAGACCCTTCACCTTGCGTACTCTTAGTTCGGGATCTACTACTGAAGTCGGGTCACCATCGGGGCCCATCTTAGCAGTACTGGTCGGGTGATACAATGAGAAAGTCAGTTCTCTAGAAATGCAGTCCAAGTATTCATCGGTGTTCTTATCGAACTTCTTGCAAGCATCAATGTCGAGCCACTCCAGTTTAAATCCTGCCTTCTTCAGAGCTTTAGTCTCACCTAATCTAAGAGAATGCTGTTTCATCGACTTGATCACGATCTCCATATCTTCGGGGTCCTTGTAATAGTCAGCGTAGAACAAAGGTGAATCAAATGGATTCTTGCTTGCTAGACGAATTTTGCCTGCAGACTTAGGTTTCAGAAGAGTGTTGAAAATTACTAACGTGTAATGCTCCTTGTTCATTTCTTGGAATTTGGTGTATGCTTCATCGTTCAGTCCATGCTTGTAAAAGATGTCCAACATGTTGGATATGCCAGGAGGAAGAACAAAGTAGTGGAACTGCATGTCAGAAGCTGTTGAGGTTGGGTCAGTCGTATTTATGAAACTAATGACGCGGTGGGGGCTGGTGTTGATCAATGGTCCAGTGCCATGTAAGATGTATTCGGTGAACGCTGATACAATGTTATTGATAGAATAGTAGTCTTTGGGACCGGGCTTTGTGTAGAAAGTGGGCACGAATAAATGGTCCTGCAAGTTCTCGCCGACAGGCAGGTCAGCTTTCACTTCAATCTTCATCTCTTCTAAATGCCTCCTGGGTCCAATACCGGAAAGCAACATAATATGTGGTGAGTTCAGGGCACCAGCTGAAAGGATAAGTTCTTTCCTTACGTTAACTACGATATCTTTGCCATCTTTATGAATCATAACACCGCTTACAATGTTAGTACCAGGCACGAACAACACTTTCGTAGCTTGTGCATGCTTGATAACGTGGAAGTTCTTCCTGTCCTTAATGGGGCTTAAGAAAGCACGAGCTGTACTGAATCTGGTACCATCCTTTGTAGTAGTCTGTGAAGTCATAACACCCATTTGGCTTTCACCGTTGATATCAGTATTGTTCTTCAATCCAAGTTCGACAGCTGCGTTTATAATCATATGTTCGTAATCGTGTGATTGCTTGTCTACAGCTACGTTTAATTTGCCCTCCCAGTTGTGGTATTTCTTGTTTTGCGCATTGTAAACTCCAGTGAATTTCTCACTCTTAATGAAATAGGGCAAAACTTCATCGTAACTCCATCCGTAGTTGCCGTCCGCTGCCCATTCATCAAAATCGTGTCGGTTTCCTCTTACGTAAAACATGAAATTGATACTGCTACTGCCACCAAGAGCTTTGCCGCGTGGCCAGGCACATCCCTTTGATTTGTAGCTTCTGCAGGCAGCGTCATCTGGCTGAGTCTTATAAGCCCAGTCTTGAGGACTACGCATATTGTTGTAGAACAGATGTGGGATCTGAAATAATTTTTAATGTGTTATTAGAATTAATTCTATATTCTTAGTTCGTCTCAATCTTGAATGTGTTTTTTTTTAATAAAAGATAAACTGTTAACCCTGTTAACCCCTCCAGCTAAGCTCAAAGGCTTGTGTTAGGAGTGGGTTCACGTCGGTAGTATAATGGCCAGGATTCGAACCCACGATCTCACGATTACGAGTCCGATGCCTTAGCCATTAGGCTACCGCCGTTTACACACTATTTGTCTTTATAACTAAGAAAGACCTAGTTGACCTGTTCGGTTGAAATTGGTCCTTTAGTCTAAGTATAAGACCGACTGATATTGTGTTTTATATGGCAGAGAGGTCGCTTTTTAAAGCTAATGCGAGCTATTGTAGTGTTTACAAAGGTTTTTTTTTTTTAAATACTACTCCCACTCAATCTCTGGGTCGCGGGGGACTTTACAAACATACAAATCACGAACACAAAGTACACCCAGATTTGGAACACAGTCTGTGAATCACACAAAGTGGTATACCGTGTGGGATACGAACCAACGACCTCTGGTTTAGCAGTCAGGATCACTAATCACTAGACCAACAGACCACTACTTGCAACAACTACAACAAGCATCAAGCCACAATATGCTACACATTATTTCTAGCAGCCATAAGCCATGGTAACTTCTTGCCATTAGACGAGGTGACCTTGCTTAGATGGTAAGTGAATAACAAGTACCTCAGTATTCAGGGTAGGGTTGCCTCCAGCTTCTACGAGCAGAACTTTCCATTCTGGTACTTCACTGAGTCGACTGGCGACTGTAGCACCAGCGGACCCAGCGCCCACTACTATGAAGTCATAGTTCGGATCTGAAAATGAAAAACATTTGGAATAATAACATACCGAATATTGTTTTATTATGTGCTTGGAAGATTTTATAAGCACACAATGCGATTATTGTTTTTGTACAGGATTAAGGCCCTTGATCACCGAAATTAACATGAGTTCTAATATAATTGTATAAAATGGCGGTGCAAGTAGTACTACCACAGAATTCCCGGTATTCTATGGTCCTACGTACGATTGCTGCGCAAGAGGCTGTCGGTTCGATTTCCACATTAAATATTTGTTCAACAATAAATATTTCTTCTGACTACGGGCTACTTTGTACCCCTTTATTGTTTGTTTGGTTTGTAAAGTACCCCTAGAATCACAGGGCTTGTGCCCTAGTCCAGAATAAATATAAATACATAAAAATGTCATATATTAACTATTTCTCAATGTGGGTAAGTAAGGGTAAACTCAAACTCAGGTCTTAAGGCACAACATAACTATAAACGATATTCTCGCCCATGAAAAGTACAATAGATGTAGATCTTGTTTAGTGTAAACAAAAGAGATTCATATTATGTTGGAGAAATTTCGATCGCTTGTTGGTTTCCATTGACCTAACATCCGTTTTGATTAAACGGCAGTTGTATTGACTCATTTTAAACTTTCGTTTGACGGTTACGTTTTGAAGTGACGAGAGTGGAGCTGGCAGTCAAAGTGACATGCGTACCACATTAACACTTAATTCGAATACTGTGACTCTATTGGCCCATATGGCCTAGCCACCCTGCTACGACACGTATATTATTAGTTGATCGCTAAATAGGGTATTTGCCTAAAGTCAAATCAGTGTATTTTTAAGAAACGTCAAAACAACTCGCTCCGCACAATTTTGAATGAATTACTAGCGTGTGACGTCATAATTTCAATGATCAAATCATTTACTTTTAGTATTTCTTTTGTTAAAAAAAAACGCGTTAAATTATGAACGAACTTATTTTTTTAGAATACTTTGTGACATATTATTGCAAAATATAAAATAATTAACTATTATTTTAAAATAATTAACTATAATACTTGTAAAATACCCAATTGTTACACTCCCTTCGAAAACTCACCACCCTGTACTGTATCTCTTTTCTTTTACACGGAGATTCCGTGTAAAAAAAAGAGATACAGTACAGGGTGGTGAGTTCTCGAAGACAGTGTAAACAATTGGGTATTTTACTTCTATCACGATTAATTACTTCTTTTGCATGTTTCTTGACGTTTCTTGAGCGAGAAAATAGTTGATAATTGTTCGCTACTCGCCGGCGCGGCGGTTGGATAAGCGCCTAAGAGTTAGTAGATATTTAATTTATCGATAAATCTATACTACCTATACTATAATTGCGAAAACAGCTATCAGTCAGTTGCTTGTCGCTATTAAAATTTAATGTGGCATAATGAAACCACTTAACTAAACTATGAATCAAAATAATGGACACTTCCTTGCAATGGCCATATGTTTATTTGGTTTCATAGGTACTCGTAAACATTATTATGATCAAATTTTGTATACAGGGTGGACCAAACCAATATCCCTTGGAGGGAAAGTACCGTAAATATTTGAGTTTTGAAAAGTAAAGTCTTTTATTTTTAGAAATATAAATAAATTAATTCAAAGATTTTCTAATAGTCATTTGACTGAGCCCTCTAAATGTAGAAAACAAACATTATGTGTGTTAATGTGAATAAACTTAAGGAAAAAATCTCTCCAATAAACATTTCATCTAAATTAGATATATTTCGGGACTTAATCGCGTGAATTATTTAAAGGTACGAACATTTTATTTACCCGACGTGTCGATCGAATTGCACCGATCGTGGTCACGGGTCGACTCGGGTCGACGTCGGGTAAATAAACGGTTCGTACCTTTAAATAATTCACGCTTTATTTAAACTTACGCGATTTTTATACATATTAGATATATTTCGGGACTTAATTCCCGAAATATATGTAATATGTATAAAAATCGCAAAAGTTTAAAAACAATATTTTCATCTAAAATCTAAAGAAGATAAAGTAATAGTCAAAATAAATACAAGTTAGTGTAGTTTTTCATTAATAGGTAGGTAAGTATAATTTTCCTATCTACGATTTCAATTAATTAATTTAATATCATTAACTTTTATACGAATTATGTGTCATTGGGTTGGTTTTATGCAACATTTTGATGCTCTTTTATTTTATAAATGTCAAAAAAAGTTGGATTCTTTCTTTAAATTTAAACACGCACAATTATTTAATTATTTGCCACACCCGCCATTGAGCTTAGCTGGAGGGGTTAACAGGATTGCTAGTACACATTACTAGCAATCCTGTTAACCCCTTCAGCTAAGCTCGTAGCTAAGGACCCACAATCCCACATTGTAAGTTATTTATTAACACCAATATTGGCATGTTTGATGACTGCCTCTGTGGCGCGGTAGGGCTATATCCGACTGCTACGCAAGAGGTCGTGGGTTCGATCCCCACTTAGGATAAAACTTTTTGTGATGAGCACGATGGCTTATTCTGTGTCTGGATGTTATTTAACTATAATATGTATGTATTTAGAAATATATAAGTATGTTTATCAGTTGTCTGGTTTCCATTGTACAAGCTCTGCTTAGGTTGGGATCAGATAGCGTTGTGTGAGTTGTCCCAAGATATTAGATATTATATTATATTAGTTAAGCTTACCTTCAAGTACAGCATCAATGGCATCAGCAGGCCAGAGGTGGTCACCGACCAAAGCGCATTGTGCTGCAAAGAAAGTCTGCAGTGTTTGCATGAACAACGGACCAGCCGTTTGGTAGCTGTTCACGATGTTCGTCGTCAGCGCAGGATCGCAAGCCCACGACATCTTGATCTGAGAAAGATAATATTAAATGTATACACAATTATTTTTAATGTATATACTAATAACCTCCTCCCGCTTTTGACTTAACCCAAATAACTTCGTAATATAATTTTTGAAAAAAAAAAATCAACCCTTCACCGCTACACCTACTTTTGTCACACAACCATTTACCACACATATGAGAGACCCCGGAGTAAAATCGATGTTTCTATGTCAGGTTTAGGGCCTAAACCTCACAATAAACAACGATTTTACTTTAATAAAATAGTCTGTAGGTGGTTAAGGTCGTAACTCCAAAAACAAGTAGTAGGTAATTAAGGATATTACAAAGCTATTTAGTGTTATGTAAAGAAGCCACGAGCGGGAGATTAATAGTATGTTACAAATCAACCTGTAGATACAATCAACTTTGAAGCAAAAAAAAAACCACGGCCGGTGCAACCTGGTCGAAACGTCAAGGAATTTTAAGGTAAACAATGCGCGTTAATTCCCGTATAATAAATAGTTATAACAATAATTCTTACCAATTTTCAGCTCCTGGTGGAAGTATATGAAGCTTCCTCTAAACCCACTGATACTGAGTGTTTAAAAGACCCCGTCCTGTATTATATACTTCTTAAATCGTAGGTATAGGTTAGGGAGTATATCTTATCACTATATGCACAGGTCTCATTTTTAGTTCAAGATCCATTAAAAAACCGGTGATAACCTGTCACATTTTACGATTTATAAACACTGGCAAATGTCATGTTTTGGCAATTTTATTGTCCATTTGTTATATTTTTTTAAATGTAAATATGTTATTTTGATTACTTTACTTGATAAATAGATACGTACTTTGTAAATCTGCTCATTGCGGAGTGATGCAAGTGAGATTTTTATTTTTTGTATTTTGGAAAAAATGTTTCTTGACATGCGAATATGGCTGCTATTTCCAACCGTGACTAACCAATTACACAGGACAATAAAACAAGTGGATGAGTATGAAGCGAAACATAGTTAATGTCTTTTCCTAATTTCCATAGATGATGGGATGCCAATTCTTTTCTTTTTTTTTTAAAGATAACTAGCAATGTGGGATTGAGTCCCACATTACGAGCAATCTTGTTATGCCCTCCAGCTAAGCTCAAAGGCTTGTTAGGAGTGGGTTCAGTCGGTAGTATAATGGGTAGGATTCGAACCCGCGACCTCACATTTGCGAGACCGATGCCTTAGCCATTAGGCTACCGCCGCTTCTTAATAAATATAAATTTACACGGTATATAGTTCTTAAATAGAAGAAACTAAATGACTAAGTATGTTTATCACTTATCTGGTTGCCATAGTACAAGCTCTGCTTAGTTTAAGATCAGATGACGTTGTGTGAGTTGTCCCAAGATATTATTAGGTACAGCTCAAACTATAGCCGCAACCGCTGAATAAAAGAAGGAGGTAGAAAGCTTCCAATTTTGTATAGAAGTTTATCTCAAAATTTAAAAAACATAAACGTAAGTACAACCTGTGACTACAAAGTGTGGTCCGGTCATATTTTAGCGGCGTACAATCTAGTTTATCAGTGGCGAAGGGTTCTTAGAACACCATTACTCTCGGTTTTCCTTTGCATTATTTTATAATAATACTAGCTGTCCCGCGCAACTTCGTCTGCGTAAATTTTCCCCATTTTTTATAATCCTATGTTACTTCTTATACCTCCAAGAATATGTGTACAAAGTTTCATGATGATCGGTTGAGTAGTTTTCGCGTTAAAGCGTAACAAACAAACTTACATTCACATTTATATATTAGTATAGATAATGAAGATATATTACAGAAAAGGCCAAAATAATTTGCTAAACTGTAGGTCACTAATTTGCCAGTCTGCATTCTGTAGAATGATAACCTTCCTTTATCCGACAAGCTGTCCGGATGGGAGGTTAGTGTCGCCTCTGACTTAATCGGTCTTCCTGTAAAGAGTTAGATGGGCACTCAGCTTCACCGTCAGATATGTCAATGCACAAACACCAAAAAGTTATTTAATGATACCGTTTTACAGAATTATAAAAATCATCATTGCAAGGAAATGATTATACAGAATGATTTTAAAATACTAATAACCTCCCGTGGTCGTGGCTTCCTTATATAACAGATTTGAAAAATATTTAATACTAGCTGTGCCCCGCGGTGTTACCCGAGGTTTATTAGCCTATAAATCCAGGGTGTCAACCAACTCCATACCAAATTTTATTAAAATCGCTCCAGCCGCTTAGACGTGAAGAAGTAACAAACATACACACTCACAAACTTTCGCCTTTATAATATTAGTGTGATATTAATCACCCTTGTTTTTGGAGTTATGACCACCTACAAACTATTTTATTGGAGTAAAATCGTTGCTTATTGTGATAAGCCCTAAACCTGACAAAAAACATCGGTTTTACTCCGGGGTCACACAGATGTGGTGATAGATAGTGGTGTGACAAAAGTAGGTAGGAGATAGTGAAGGGTTAATTCGTATTTTTGGGTTCAAAATTTTTATTACTTACGAAGTTATTTAGTGTAATGTAAAGAAGCCACGAGTTAAAGGTTATTAGTACATATATTACAAATCACCCTGTATACTATCACTTGGTATAATAGCTGACTTTATTTTAACGTTCTAATAGTTGGGATATAAGCATACCTTTCAGGGATATCTTTCAGACAGGTAGGTGCGCAAAAGATGGTCGCCGAAGCTATAACAAATTCCGGCGGCCTATCCGTGAAGGCGGCGAGTTGGTACACGGCCGATTTTTTAGTGGGGGCAGGTCCCACACTACCTCCAGCGTCTGCCCCGGGTGCTGGAGGTGTGCGTTAGGCATTTTTTACGGCCATAAAAAAAAAAGGTGCGTAAAAGATAATGTAGGTACTCACGATTCTGATCTAAGAATTTTCGGCATATTTTTTTTTTATTTACAATTTAATAGAATTATTTATCTAAGCGAGAAATTGAGTAGGTAATAGGCGAGAAAAATCGAGCATCTTCAGGGCGTTATAATAATAATATGTTGGGACAACTCACACAACGCTATCTGATCCCAAACTAAGCAGAGCTTGTATTATGGAAACCAGACAACCGATAAACATACTTATATATTTTTAAATATAACAATATTATAGATAAATAACACCCAGACACAGATCACACAAAGTTTTATCCTGGGTGGGGATCGAACCCACGACCTCTTGCATAGCAGTCGGATGCATTTCTATCTACCGCGCCACAGAGGCTGTCTTAATAAACGAGACAAAAAAAAACTTGCGGCCGCATCGCGGTTTTGAATCTTATGACCTAGTTCAATGATGTTATAAGTAAAAGGTGTAGATAGGTTACATAAACAACATTTGATCGTTAAAATTATGCACACATTGATAACCTATATATTGCAATGTCACACTATTATATAAAAACTTGATTAATTGTGCAGTTTTAAACGACCGCTTGCTGAGTGCTTGTAACCTATCTAAACCTTTTTTCTTAAAACATCATTAGCTTGTCAATAAAACTTAAAAGGTAATGCCCATAAGCAGTATCGTATGTATCTAAGTTGTGCCACAAGTTGATTAAACGTATAATTCTTGTTTCTAATTATAACATTTTTATATAATGATATGGAGTCTCACATTTTCCGGATTAATAAAACGAATTCAGTTTATTTATTTAGTATTTTTTCGTATGAAGTTATTTTTAACGGTGGTACAAAAATAATACCGTAATATCGATTAGGATTATTAACGATTATTATTAATTAATTATAAGAAAGTCATAGAATCACTATAATCAGCTCGGCGAACCTTGATCCCTATGACAGTTCATACTAGTGACGGGTCGTGTCGATATATCGCAACTTTTTATAGGCAAAGGCGTGACTTGCATTCAGCCACATCGATAAACATGTTTTTAAAATATAATCTACATTACTATAATTATAATGCTTGTTATATTTACAAGTATCCGTGTATTTGTATATGGGGTTGCCAATATTCCGATGCAGAGGTAACATGGTCGGACTGTATAATTTTAATGTGAATTAAAATTTTAGTTATAGCAACACTATCTGATCTGTCACTACGCTAGTACTGTCAGTTCGCTACGCCAGTACGAGTCTTGTATGCGCCACGTGTTTTGTTGTGTCATCGGAATCCTTTGTTTGTTACTATTGTTTGAAACTATGCTTAGATGATTGGAATCGAGACGTGCGATACGACAATATAGTAGACCAGCCGTTTTTAATAAACATAGGAGAAAGCAGCTGCAGTTCGGATTCCGAGTCTGAGACGCAATCGGTGACATCATTGTCAGATTCAGATTAATGTATATTAAAAAATCATAAATAAACCGCTTTTGTTTTATTTGTGTAGGTATATACAATAAATTTGTTAAATCTCCTTTATTTTATTATCGCAAACAACTTAAATGATTATAAATCTGACACTAAGAGCGTAGGTACTCTATTGATGTATTTTGTACACTCGTTTCCATTTTCGATATTTGTTTATCGATACTTTTCCGCACTAGTCGATATCTTCCAAACGGAGTAACTTTTGCAGGACGTCAACGTAAAGTCTGATTGAGATAATTTCTTGTAAGTGTTAATAATTATTATAATTCTAACGGGATATTATTGTAATTGCATATATCTGCCTAAAATTAATAAATATCATTTTAGACACCGCCAATTCGATTATAATATAACGGTGACGCTACTACAAGGTTGTGTCGTGGGAATAACTGTCAGTGTCATAGGGATCAAGGTTCGCCGAGACTATTATAAATGTATTTTGGTTCCTGTAATTATATTATAATTAAAAATACTTTAATAATTGTTGCACCGTTTGAATGTAAGGAACGATAATATTCATACACCATACTTTATTTAGAAAACGAAAACATATTCTTTGATACCTTTAGATTGAACCGGCTCGTTTAAAAATAAGAACATATTAATGAATTATAATAAAAAAATCGATTTGTATAGGATAGTTTTGGCAACACTGAAATGTAATGTCACTTGTTTGTCTGTGCATAATGCTTGTTTGGCGCCGGCGCATAAAAATAAAAAGCATAATAACAAATAGCTTTTGTTATTTCTGGTTGATATTGTGGTTACATTACGTGAGTTTGAGATATAGACTGCATATACATAGTAACAATCAGAAATATTTTGTGAGACAGAGACTCGTACCAATTGTGCCAATTTTAAAGTGATTGTGAGATAGAAACTCGGATTATATATCACTGCAAAGCCGAATTCATAGCCATAAACTAGTGTTACACATCATGTGTAATACGTAATTAATACACAATATCATAGATATGTCCTATTTAAAAAAAAATGTTAAATATTTCGATTTTCGAAGTTCATCCACCCATTTCAATTAAACCCGGCAAATTAGGAAAATCATTGTTGTTTTTCTGAAAGTATATATTAATGTCCACGTAAATCAGTAGTTTTCATCTTGGCACAACAAAATTTGTAGTAATACTAAGTTCCATAGTCACTTGAACATTACCCATTGCTTGTGAGTGAACGCAAGTACGCTGCCAGCGCGCGGTCACCGCGGGGCGGCCAGGATATCGCGGCAAACGCCTCGCGAGGCTACTCTGAGTGTTGCCTGATGATTTATCATTAACAAAATCAATTGAAAAAGCTTTTATATACTTACTCACATAAACTTTTGTATTCTCTTTATTTTTTACCGATATCTACACTATGAACACCATGCACAACTAACTGCAAACCTTTGTACTAAATCCTTTCATATTATTGTAACAATGAAGGGGTAAGCCTAGATTAAATTATATTACTGAAGTGTACTGCATTAGTTGATTGGTACTTATACTATATCATGTTAATTAATTAGGTTTATTTTTATGAATGTACCAATTTTAGCCTACGATTCCGCCCGCGGATCTCCAGAGCTTTTATAGTACATTGATAAAAAAATAAACTAAAAAAACCTGCCTGCAAAAAGACAGAAACAAGATACCCTTCATATTTAATATCATGCAGTCGGAGGCACGATATTAAGTTCAATAGAATTAATTAGGTAAATGCTGCGACTGCATGATATTAAATATGAAAAGTATCTTGTTTCTGGCTTTTTGTAGGCGGGTTTTTTTAGTTTTTAAATTTAATTTAGTACTTTTTAATCGTATTTATTTTTTGTTATTTTTATAAGAAGGCGATTTAATAAGAACAATTAGTTTATTATTAACGTTGTTGTTTTGTCTATGATTTGTCACATCAATCATTTTTTAACATATGATTTATTTATATTTTCATACTCGGCTTTTAAAGCCCTTTGATTTAATACCCACTTTGGATTTTCTAAGAATTTTATGTACCCAGTGACACCTGCGTCATCAAGATTAATTATGTGCCGTGTATTAAAATCGGTCTAGCCCTTGAGGAGTTATGAGCGGACATAGGAACATTAGAAGGATACAAACAAACATACATACGCATCAAACATGTAACTCTCCTCCGCAATCGGGTAAAAAGGGTACGGAATTGTCCTCCTGGATACGCTGCCTAATTTACATTGCAAAGTTTTTTTTTTATTCATCAAGTTCCATACTAATTATTGAATTTATGTCATTAGTCTAAATCTATACTAATATTATAAAGCGGAAGAGTTTGTTTGTTTGTTTGTTTAAACGCGCTAATCTCAGGAACTACTGATCCGATTTGAAAAAATCTTTTTTTGTTGGATAGCCCATTTATCGAGGAAGGCTATAGGCTATATAACATCGCGCTACGACTAATAGGAGCGGAGCAGAAATGAGAAATGTTTCAAAAACGGGGAAAATTTACGCAGACGAAGTTGCGCGGGACAGCTAGTATAATTTTGCATACCACTTGTGGTTAAACATGTGGAAACATAAAAACTGTACCACCACCATCAACAACTTACTCGTCTTTTTGCAAAAATATATCATAATCCGTCTAATAGTTTTTGCGTGCAGGAGTTACAAACATCTATCCATATCACTGATGTCTACAGTAGGTACTAACTAGTACGATGGACAGTGGACAGACTACCACCGACAACAAGAAGACTTTCATTACATTTTGACAATTGGACGGTAACTTTGTCAAAATCAAATTGAAATCTATGCCTGTGTAACAAGAATAATAAGAATAAGGATCATTTATTTGTTCAATTAAGGGTGTACAAAGTGGTTGTTGTTACATAAAGTGCTAGCCATATCTATACTAATATTATAAAGTCTAGTCAGGAACTACTGGTCCGATTTGAAAAATTCTTTTTTTGATGGATAGTCCATTTATAGAGGAAGGCTATATAACATCACGCTGCGACCAATAGGAGCGGAGCAACAATGAAAAATTTTGCAAAAACGGGGAAAATTTAAATATACGAAGTTGCGCGGGTCAGCTAGTTTTACCAAAACAGGCGTACAAATATTTGTTTATAATTATAATTATGGGTACAATTTATAAGAATTATAATTATTATATAAGAATTCATTACTATCGTCACTGTATTATTATTAAAATTATTAATATTTTTAAATTATTATTATTATTATTAAATGGAAAGTAAATAAAAATAAATTACAATGTCACAAAATAATTTCAAAAATCTAAAATTAGTAAAATAATAACAGTTCATAAATTACAAATAGAATAATAATATCATGATCATAATTCATTATAATAATAATTGATTATAATAATTTCCGCCATTACGTTCCGCCATTTTGCTTGGTCGCGGAGTGAACGTAAAATTATTCTCATGTATTTTATCGTGAGTACTAGTTAGTTTAGAATTAGTGTTTAACACACTAATGGCTTCCTTAAATATACTTAAGTTAGAAATCACAACGTTAGAACAAGTGTTTCCAAAAAACCATGAACGGTTTCAAAACTTTACTGAATATTAAAAATGTAATGAAATTGTCAGAAATCTATAATATATCATTCATCATCATTTTCATCAAACAATAACGGCCATTTGTCATAAGTGTAGTAAAAGGGCGTCTAAACGGGGCAGTTTTTTCGGCAATTTGTGACGGCTATGCTGTGGCCGGCAACATGGCAGTACTCTCCAATATTGATTTGATGGTTGCCGGACGTTCGCTAAGCGATCAATTTTCCGCAATGTTGCCTGGCCAATTTTGTTGTTGTCGCTCTCTATTTTATTGTTGCCGGGTTGTGTAGCCCCATTTAGAAGACTGAATCATGCGCCATACAATTGCAGACATATTGCCATTATTAGCCGAGCAATTAGTTGCCTATAGGGTCGCCACAAATTGCCGTAAAAAATGGCCCGTTTAGACGCCCCTTAAGATGCAAACTTATGCGTTTGCTAGCAAAATAAAGCACCATTCTGGTTTTTATACATAGGCGCAGTTATTTTATAACGAAGTTGGCAAAGCGTCTAACCACCACCTAACACTAACAACGCTTGAAATATCCCAAAATTCCTGATTTATATGAGAATTTTTATCAGTTATTCTTTTCTTTCTTTTCCTGTTTACATAACTTGGGGTCGGGTCTCCTTACTATTCTGCGCCAAGTTAATCTGTCTTAGGTTGTCGCTTCAAGCTAGTGTTGCCCAAATGCAAGAACAAGACGAGACTTAGCCAGTCTTGGTCTTGGTCTTGCGCCAATACACCTGGTCTTGGTCTTGGTCTTGGTCTTGCGCTCCCAGTCTTGGTCTTGGTCTTGGTCTTGCAGCAAGAGTCTTGCAAGTCTTGCAATTACCTATTAGTCTATTACTATTTATTAAAGTTTACTTTAAATCTTAGAAAAACGTATTAGAATTGGAACATTGTGAGCTTGAATTAACATAGCCATAGTAAAGATCAAGCAGATTAATAAGTAACTGAAGATTTGATAAGAAATTCGAAAAATCAACTGACCTATATGTCGTTTTCCATGGAAGTAACTGTTTCTTAATAAACATTTATGATTTATAAGCTTACATTTGCTAAAACATGTAAAAAAACAAATTAATTACAATAACTTGACTGTATTTTAAAGAACAATACTTATCTGTCTAGAAAGAGATTGAACCCTCAACTTATAAGAAATTTAATAAAAGAGTTTACGATTTATCATTTATTTGAATAAAAAATAAAATACAACACAAATCAACAGCTTTATCATTAGGTTATGATACTTTATATAATTTTTTTTGACCAAGAATTAATACAAAGTAACCATCTGGCTGACTCATCACTTAACCTATTTCTATGTTTTCTAATTACTAATGATGCTTTAGAAAATAACCTCTCAGCAGGTACTGAAGTTGCAGGTATTGAGAGAAAATCACGGGCCATTTTCGATAAAATCGGATACTCTGTCTCATGCGTCCTCCACCAATCTAAAATGTCTTCCGAGCTGGCAGTTCTTGGTTTTCTCAGGTACTCCTCCAACTCGTCTATCACTAAGCCTTGAAGACAAGATCCAGATGACGTCGAGGGACATTCATAGAGTTTATCAAAGTCTATTACGTCTTCATCTTCATCACATACTTTATTTTCTTTTTCTGGTAATTCCAGAGATTTGTTCAGTGAGTGTAGACTTTTATATTCTTCATAAAGTTCATTGAACTTGCGCAGACTTTCTGTTTTAAGTTGCTTCCCCCACATTGTCAGGTCAAAAGTCTGAGCCTTATGCATTGGGTCTAAAATTAAAGAAGTACAATAAATCCAGTTGCTCTTCTTGTAATGTTTAAGCATTTTGTCTCGAGCTGCTTGGAAAGCTAGAATGAGCCTTTCATCCACTTCAGATCGATTAGGTTTCTCATCTAACTGTTTTACCATGGATTCAATTTTATCTAGCAAGAGATTGAATGATACAATGACTAGCGGTAATGTAACATATTTGTCTCCACCAAGTTTTGTACTTAAAAGTTTAAAGTTTATTAGAAATTTATGTAATTTTTCGAGTACCTGCCATTCATTAGCTGTGATTTGAAAATCATTTAATTCGGTGACAGAACTGCACAATATGTCAATGCCCGCTCTCACTTTTAAACCAAATCCAATCATATCATGTGTGGAATTCCATCTCGTTGGACAGTCAAGAATGGCATTTAGATTTGATGGCACGCCAGCTGCTTCACAAGCAGACTGAAACTTCTTCTTCACTATCTCACTTCTTTTTATTTTACTGGAAATACTGCGTAACTTTGTTACAGATGTACGCGAGTCAGCAATATTTGGTGCAGATTCTTCATCTTCCTCATCCTCAGTTTCGTCTGCATAGTCTTCGTACTGCTGATCTTGCGCGTTAGTGTCAGACTCACAGTGTAATGCTAAGGTCTTTAATAAATCTTGTACACCAAGGTTTAAAATGTGAGCAAAGCACCGGAAATGTTGATTGTCTGAATCAAAGTGTGGCGGCAGCTGTTTGCCCAGTTCATACATGAATTTGGTATTTGCAGTTGCGTTGTCGACCGTGATACCTTGTATTTTATCAATTATGCCATATTCCAATAAACATTCATGGAAAATCGTTGCAATATCTTCCCCAGTATGTCGACCGCGTGATGGTATAAAATCAAGAACTACAGATTGATACTTCCATGCGTTGTCTATATAATGAATAGTAACCCCGTAGTAACTCCTACCAGCAATTGACGTCCACCCATCAATGGTAAAAGACATTTTAGATGATAATTGTTGAAGTCGTTCCTTGAGATTCAATTGGAGCTCTTCAAATCGCTCTTTGACTTTCCTTCTAAGTGTAGACCTTTTAGGAAACACCATATTAGGGCAAATACGTCGAAAATATACTTGTGTAGCTTCGTCATCGAAAAATGAGAAGGGAAGATATTTTTTCACCACCCAATCAACTGTAGCTGTCGTGATGTTGTCACTGCTGTTTTCCGACTGAAACAAAACAATAAATCTTGTGTTATTAGGTTTGAGCGTATAAGAGGAGGAGGTTTGTTGTTGTTAAATCGAGAAAATCGTTAAATTGATATTTGTTATATTAAGGTTGCACTGTACTGTAATTTACCAAAATAAAGTACTTAGTTGTTACTGGCCGATTAACTGAAAATATGGGTGTTTATAAAAAATATTTAAGACGATAATTACATACTTAATATGTCGCACCCCTAGATGAAAACTGTGAAAACACCACTAACTCAAAAATACTTACGTAAGTTAATGGCGTTTTTGAAAGTATCGCATGAATAGCTACGCGGAGTTAAAATTCTTTTAACTGTTAAAAAAATATTCTTACCTGTCCACTTCCAGCGGTTACTAAAAAGCTTGTGATATCTCCACTTAATTTTGGTTTAACAGGAAGAAATATTTCTGATTCCTTTTTGTGGAAAGATATTAGATGTTTCCTTAAGCCTGAAGTGTTTCTGTTTTTCATTTTTATTTCAATCTTTTTATGTTGGCACAATTTACAGAAGGCAGTTTGGGATGCATGAATTATTTCGAAAAACTCCTCAAATTTGCTTTTGGGTCTTTTAGATCTGTGACTCAAACTCTCGTTACTCGGACTAGAATAATTTGAATCTTCGTCACTCATATTAAATTGTACACGTGATACGTTTTTAGAAAACAACGAGAATTAGTAAAAACAATTATCAAGTTAGACTCGAAGCACAGCTCAATTGGAAATGACTGGAATTAAAATAATTCCTTTATTTATAGTACGTTTCCTTGCTTTACCGCGCCGCCTCGCCACGTGCCGGCTCTATGAAAAGGATGCCGCCGCAAATCAAACAATGCCGCGTGCGGCGTACAAACACACACTAAATATTACCTACTTGTACAGACGCGACGCGTGAATAAAATAGAATTAGTGCCAATCACTATTCTTTACATATAAGTGAATGTTTTGGCGTACATCTATACTAATATTATAAAGCTGAAGAGTTCGTTTGTATGTTTGATGACAGAAGTTTTAAAATAAATAAATAAGTCCTGAACGTCACTATACCTCCAAAGTTACTATTCCTCGTGGACGAAGTCGCGGGCACAGCTAGTAAATACTTACTCTCATCATCTCTCTCAGAGATATTCGGGCTGGTAAGTAATACAAAACTCTTATCGCAGGCTTTTTATTTTATTAGTAGGTAAGTACCTACGCTTTTTATATTATTTTATTAGTTTTGTAGAATTTTTTTACACGTTTCAAGTATATTTAAAAGTGGCTACAATATTTATTAAACGGGTGATATTTGAACACTTTTTTGCTATTTTTTCTTGTAAAAACTTAAGAAATATAATGACTAAATGTACAATAATAGTACCTAAGTAATTAGTTTAAAACCATATAAGTAATCAATATTATAATATATACTTACTAGAATGAATTAATATGACATCTACTACCTATCCTTACCATTTTATCCTAATCATAATACTACTTGCGTGATCAGTATAATGTATTCATTTTCATTCTAAGCACTCTGAAACTTATTTATTCTTTGGAACACCTGTAGGTACTCTACTAGGAAATTATTTTGCATGAGTATACCTTCGCCCTATGGCGGCAATCAAATAGTGTCAAATGTTATGATTTCGGCGTGGCGGCAACGATTGTTTTAGATTTCAAAAGAAGCCGCCGGCGCGTGTATCATAACCATGTACTTCCGAAAAGCGGCAAATTTCTTTGAGAAGTAAGTACAAAACCTTTGATGCCGCATTATCAAAGTGCCGATGGTTAAAACATAACTATGCATGCACTCAGTTTGATTTTAATAGATATTTTTTTATTCGCTATGTTTATGGTATTAGTCGTAATGCGCATAGGTCCAGTTTTTCATATTCTTTGATACAGTTTTTTGCGTCTCATAGAATTCCTAAGCGTACCTACCTATACACCGAACTGTTACACCTAACTACTCAGTGAAATAGCGCTAAGTCCTAGCTGCAAGACGCAAGAGTCTTGCAGGCTATGTCTTGTTCTTGCTCAAGTCTTGCACGGTCAGTCTTGGTCTTGGTCTTGCTAAAAATACGCGGTCTTGTTCTTGGTCTTGGTCTTGCAAAAACGCAAGAACAAGACCAAGACTGCAAGACCAAGACTGAATTTGGGCAACACTACTTCAAGCAGTTGGGCTTCCTTGAGGTCTCTTTGTATGACTATCCACTAGGTTAGTGGCGGGCGGCCTCTACCTCTCTTCTGTTCCGGTATATTTAGGGCAATTGTTGTTCAACAGTCATGATCTTTTTTACGCCTCTTGACATGTCCGTACCACCTGAGGCAGTTTTAGGTGATTTAATCAGTTACTGGTACGATTTTAAAGCTACCTCGAACATACTCGTTACGGTTTCTAAAGAAACTTTATCTGTCATTCGATAAAACAATTTAAACAGGTTGTAGATATATTACATAACTCCTTAGTAACTATAAATATTTGATAATATTTAATGTTTTAGGTAATTAGTGTTCGTAATAGTTTATCGAACACGTTTAAAAAAGAGCAATACATACAGACGATAGATGCTCGGCGTTCTTTCAGTAGCGAATCCAGGATTGTTGTTTGGGAGGGGCTTGGATTGTCGTTTGGGGGGGGCTTGAACCGGATAGAGCTATTGTTGCACCACTCACATGAATGGTAAATAATTTTGGGGGGGGGTCTCGAGCCCCCTAGCTCCCTCTGGATACACCACGGCGCTCTTTTAATACTTTGTATTCATCTCAGTTGGGTTTTTTTTCCTATCATGTAGGTTTGTGCCCGCAAACGTATCCTTATACGTTGTTGTTGTTGTTGCCATCATACTTATATTTAGGGTTCCAAACCCAAAATGGCAAAACGGAACCCTTATAGTTTGTCATGTCCGTATGTCACAGGCATTTTACTCAAAGACTACTTAATGAATATTGATAAAATTTGGTGAAAAAGTGTCTTGAAGTAGGTACTTAGTTTGATAGCTAAATAATAAAACTAAATATTTTTAGGGGATCATATTTTTGGAAATAATCGGTCCGAAAGTTGCATAAATGTGTGTCCCTCCCCCCCTTAACTTTTGAACCGTGTGACTAAAAAATATGAAAAAAATCGCGAAGATAGCGTTTAATAAATACTTTAAACTAAAATTATTTTGGACATGATCGGCTATACCATCATTGAGTTATTGCCGAATAACTGCGTTTCTTAACAGAAGGGCGTAAGTGCCATGAACATACGCTTTTCTGCTGATGCAACTATTCAAGGCTACGGAACCCTATATTACCTTTATAAACGTTGTTCTGTTTGCGATCACGGCCGTGTGACGTGTCTATTACAATAATAATGAAGTTTCGTTGTCAATTGCATCATAAAGGTATGATTGTCTCGGTCGGGTCGTCTTCCTTCCCTCCAATATGGCGGAGGGAAAGATGACTGACCCATGCGTCAAACTCGTGAACTGGTGCTACTCGGGGTGACTGGTCGGCCTTGTCATTATCATTTTATATGTTTATTATTTTTTATTTAGTGGTTTAATAAATATTTGTATAATAAGTAGTTTTTCTTATAATAATCGAATCGTATGTTGCCTATTTCTATATTTTTGTAAGTTGATGTTCCCATCTAGGCGGCAAATTTATTTAAAACTAGAATATATCTTCTTCACGTAATCTGGATATGTATTTCTTGCGTGAGTTTCATGGTGTAGCGCCTTACTGGCATAACTGTATTTAAACAAATATATTGTAAAATTGGCATTTAAAAAAAGTGGCCATGAGTTTTTATTGCCAAGTTCTTTTCTCACGGCTTTACTCTTGCGAACTTGGTATTCAATCTAGAATAATTCTATTCCAAATTTTGTCTGACGTTCATAAGCGATGCTTTTGTTCCATAATTGAATAAAGTATTTGACTTTATTTTTTCTTTTTTTTATGTGATTAAGCTGTCTGCTTTGTTAGTACTTAGGCCTTAAAAGACGCTTATAATAATTGAATTCGCTTGCGGGCTCGCGGATTTCAGTAAAAAGGCCATTACATCAATAGAATAGACGACGTTTTGTTAAACCCATTCCGCCTTATTCCAAAAGCTGGACTAAACCTGGTTTGACGAAAATCCTAGTTTAAACCATGGATCTACGAAAATCTTTATTACAAAACGAGGTTCATCGCTTAATCGATGATCATCTTTGGTCCATAGCTTAGTCTTTCAATCACCCTAGTTTAACTATGGTAATAACCTTAAAATGTCAAAAACTTAACAATTTGAAAGTTAGACCATTTACAATTTTGCGTATTTTAGTTTCAAATATTAATGACGAATAATGCGTGTTTAGTGACTTTAAATGATTAACTAACTAAATATGGTGTGGCAACAAAATAAACGCAAAAATCGAGTGAAATGCAATGTGTGACAAAAGATTTAATAATACATGCATAATATTGTTTTTCAAAACATTTATCACAGCTTGGAATTGAGAGAGAAGATTTAACATACAGAACTCAGAGATGTCCTAAAATTAAAGTGGTCTGTGCAATGTTTGGGTCAACCAGACTCGGCGTGAAGTGTACCTACGCAGTGTGGAAAGTTGAAGGTCCACACAGATTATTTTTGTTCGACAATAGTATCATTAACTGGTGCTCTATGTAAAACAAACTGATGCATTCCACTTATATGTCACATTATTAGATTGAAGTTGGAAAATCACATTTGGAATGTCTGATAGGTGGTCTGGAGTAGTGCGGCAAAAACCAATGTTGAATATACTCAAAATGCACAAAACAAAGTAATAGAAACATCATCTTACCCAAAACTTACTAGTGAACAATATAGTGGAACTAAATAAACATTGATCAATTTAAAATTTAGTTGGTAAAGTGTGAGCATGGGTATACCTGTCACTAGAAACAGATGTAAACTTAGGTTATAAGTAGGTACCAAGAACTGAATATTATGTTTATAGGAGCTCAGCTAGTTAATACTTTGCTACAATGTTCCTTTAAACATAGACAGAGAGTACAGATTGGTTACAGGTTATTGAAATTGTGATGTAATAACTATTATGCACTACTTAACAGTTTAGATAATTATATTTAAGATTCTCATGAAAATGAACTAACACTGTTTATATAATAAACAAAAAATGCATACAATTTAAAATTTACTGTAAAATAAATAACTATACTAATATTATAAAGCTGAAGAGTTTGTTTCAACGCGGTAATCTCATGAACGTCTAATTCTTTTGAACTTTTTACTGTTGGATAGCCCATTTGTCGAGGAAGTCTATATAATATCACTCTACAACCAATAGGAACGGAGCAGCAATGAGAAATGTTGCAAAAACAGGGAAAATTTATGCTGACTAAGATGTGCGGGAAAGCTAGTTATGTATCAAGAAATAGGGATATCAACTCAATATTCCTTTTCAAACATAGTTTGAACAGGGAGTACAGATTGGTTACAGATTATTGAAATTGTTAACATCCATTTTGTTGTCAAATGGAATAACTAATAAGTGCTACCTAACAGTTTAGATAATAATATTTATGATTCTCATGAAAACGTACTCTGTTCTTAGGAAGAATAAATGGTATCTAATAAATAATGATTCTATGTAGTTATTTGAGAATTTCATTTCATAGCCAGCTCACGGATATTAAATAATAAATATATTCATAAAATTTGTTTCAATTGTTTGTTGTGCTTCAGCCGAAGCTTCAGTACCTATGTTGAATCTAGGCATACTTTCCCCCAATACATTCAGAACAACGTGTGCAACAAAGAAAACAGTAAGTATATTAAAAATGCATTATCTTATTGAGTAAGTATCCTTAAACTATTGAACGAATTTTCATCCAACCATGCTAAGAACTGTTCCAATGAAACTAGCTTTGTAATAAAAACTCACATCCAAGTTCCTCTAAGTGTTTGGGCGCTATAATTACTCAGATTAAACTTATAACATCCATATTAATGTCGTGAGTTAATTAAATTTAGGTTATCATCATTTGTTTACATTTTTAGTACTACTGACAGCTATATATGTAACGTTCCGATCCTGACAGAATCTATTTTATTATTCGTAAATTGCAGGCCGAGGACTTTTATGTCAGGTTTATATTTTGAAAATTACGTAGTCCTGGCGAATAATTTAGCTAATAGAACGTCTAAATATTTTTTTCTCAATGAAAACTATACTTTCAAATTATATTGGCTTAAAACGGAACGTTATTTTTGAATGATAAGAAAAATGAATGAACTAAATTGATTATAATCTGTGGATGATTGCAAGATCCTTTGGTATCAGCTGGTCCACGGATTATCTAAGCTTTGTAATAAGACCAATAGTACAGTACTAAATCCTGGACTTGAAAGTCTTGGCCTAAACCTTGATTTAGTCTTCTCGCTGTAATAAGGCGGATTCTGTCTGTATTGCGCTTTTGCGTGGTAGGTATTGTAGAACGGAAGGAGAGCCCCAAAAAATGCAAGATTTTTTTACATTCCGGTGCATTAGTGGAGTAAAGAAATACCCTTCCGTAATATAAGTACTCGTCCTTCCTTATTATCTTAAATCAGCCTTTATAAAGTCATAGTATTTTTTGGCGTTTCCCTCTTGGACTAATAATAGTTGTTCCTGTTCGTTCGCTATTGTTTTCAAAAAACTATCATCATGGGATAGTAGTTATCGATACATCAGTGAGGTAAAAGAATTTTGCTCCTACCAAGGTTATCAATGTTTGTCACACTTCTGTGTGAGAAGTTATGTCATCGATACTACAGCTGACTTCTATCTGCCACTATTTGTGATATCTGATCGCCTTTGGTCGAAAGACTGAGAACGTAACATTTGTGTTGACGTAAACAGAAGTTTATCACTATTGCAAGACCTGAGTTTGGCCTGTTTTCGCAGATACATTATAAACATAGGTCCCAGAAGTCAATTTATTGTAGATAATAATTAGGCAAGCCACATAATATCGATTGTTTATAGGTGTTTGCGCAAACTTTGTGCATTAATATTAATAAGTAATGCATTTCTTTTCACTTTTGTGTTGTTTTTTCTGCTGAAATATTAGAGCATAGTTCCAGTACTTTAAAAGTGGATAAACTTGCGCAAAGTTCAGTTTCGGCTTTAGAGAAACGTAAACACATTAAAAGTAATCTAAGTTTATATTAATACGTGAAGCAAAAAGGTTGTACCCCTTTTAAGAGAATTGCGAGGAGGAGGAGTATCAAATTTCGCACACTTAGGTATAGTTGATATAGAGAAGGAGTAGGGTAGACTGGGTACGGTTGTGCCAGGGTACGGTAGTGACAGTCGTTATAACCGCGAATCTATACGAAATTCGGGAAAGAGTGTAAGGGAAAAAAGAAGCGCAATGCATGTTTACACATGTTGCCCCATATTGCATTAGCCGGTGCGCGACGTAAACAAAAGCAGGAGGCCACATTGCTTTTTTACAGCCAAAAGTAAGTTTTCTTGTTCGGATTTTTTAAATATTTACTTCTATTGATATACAGATATTCTATGGCAAATATTTTTTTGTTCTAAATTGAATATTAGTAGTTAATTACAAATGATTACTTTTTATGTAGATAATTTAGGTTAGTCGTGGTGTTTTATTGTTTTCAGAACTATGCGTTGGGTACGGTTGTGACAAATGTATTGGGTACGGTTGTGACGTATATTTTCTTATGGTTTTGCATTTAGATACCCAGATAACACTTGCGGAAGACTGAAAGAGCACGGTCTGATATTTGTCAATACAAGGATGCTTATGATGAAGTAATGATTTTATGATTTTAAAGAAGATGGTTATAATAACAGATTATGTTGCAGTGCCTTATTAATTATAAGAGTAGACTTAATTTAATTTGATATATAAATGTAAACTTTATATAGAACAAAAGAATTTTGTGTCATGTTAAATATTTTTAACAATAAAAATCATTATAAACAATTTCTGTAAATGTTTATATATCTGTCACTACTGACCCCAACCACTGTCACAACCGTCCTTGGGGTGGGGTCGGTTGTGACATTTTCTTTTTTTTTTTTAATTTGATGCTATAAGTAATACAGCGTATTTTGAGACAAAATTTCAGTATTTTTATGTGGACAAATTTACAAGCTACGATTTAAGTAATTTTTGTCTCAACTAACTAATAAATTAACAAAATTATTGACGGTCAAACCTAAATTGTCACAACCGTACCCAGTCTACCCTACAGAAACCAATATTTAAAAAAAAAAATATAAATTAATTAGATATAGTCTAGTTGATAGTAATACAGGAAACACACCTTATTACAATGTTATCAGAAAAGAAAACGCACGAAACTCTATTCTAAAAACAGCGTAATTGCCATTTTAGATAAGAACATATTAAACTAACCAATGCAATTCGAGGATCAACTTAATAGGGACAATATTAATCTTAAGGGGTGTCTAAACGGGCCACTTTTTACGTCAATTTTTGGCGGCAATGCTGTGGCTGGCAACATGGCAGTACTCTCCAATATTGAATTGATGGTTGCCGGACGATCGCTGAGCGATCGATTTTCCGTAATGTTGCCCGGCCAATTTTGTTGTTGTTTCAGTCGCTCTCTATTTTTATTGTTGCCGGGTTGTGTAGGAGACGGGCTCGTTTAGGAGACTTAATCATGTGCCATACAATTGTAGACATATTGCCATTATTGGCCGAGCAATTAGTTGCCAATAGTGCCGCCACAAATTGCCGTAAAAAATGACCCGTTTAGACGCCACATTAATAATACACCATTAAAACTTGTAACTATTTTATTCAATTTGCTTAAGTTACAATAAGTTATAATACCGTTATCGTTTAATACCATAAAGTTACAAAACCACCTGGTATTTCATACCATCGTAATAGAACCAAAGTTTACACTTTTTTTCTTCTGGTGTCTCTTCACCTGCACTATAATATGGGTTCTGTATTCCATTATTATCGTACCTATTCTTTTGTCTATCCTTCAACGGTCTCTTTCCAAGCCTTGGTTTTAATAATTTATAAAGATCCTTCCGATTTCCATAACCATTAAAAGTGTTTCCAGTATTTGGTAATGAATTCGGGTCATAAGTTGGAATTCGATCAAGAATTTTCTGAAAACCATACAGTTGTTGACGTAAAGGGTTCTGTAATTCTGGACCATACGGATACCCTACTCCTATCGCATTTGGATTTGAAAGTAGGTTTTGACTTGACGTGTCTTTTGTTTCATATTTTGGAGTTATTGTCCTTTCAGGTAAAGGTCTTTTGTTACTAATAGATTTTCCAACGCCTCCTGAAGTCCCATCGTCTAAATGAGGAAAGACGTTAGCTATTTCTTGGAACAAATCTGGCGGCGATTTGCTTATAGTATTGTTTATATCCTCATCGCCTTCTGAACTCTTTGATTCCTGGTAATGAGTTTGCTCTGGACATGCGAACTCGACGATGACTTCGCTCCAGTCTTCCTTGATCATATCTGAAGCTTTTTCGGCTATCATAATGGTTGGGGCATTTGTGTTCCCGCTGACAATCCTTGGCATAATACTGGCGTCCACCACTCGTAGATTTTTGACCCCATAAACCTGAAAAAATAGTCAATTTTATACAATTACTTTAGCCTGCAACAAGTCCTAATCATCGTGGCATATGAAACATTGTCGAGACTAAATCGCTCTGTGTCAAATTAATGTTTCGATCGAATCTCACCGATCATGGTCACTGGTCGACTGATCAAATCGGTGCAATTATATTTCACGAGATATATTCCTAATATATTTAATACTAGTTGAGCTCCGCTCCTACTGGTCGTAGCGTGATGTGATATAGCCTATAGCCTTCCTCGATAAATGAACTATACAACAGTAAAAGAAATTTTCAATTCGACCCAGTAGTTCCTGAGATTATCACGTTCAAACAAAGAAAAAAACTCTTCAGCTTTATAATAATAAGTATAGATAGTAATAATATCTTGAGACAACTCACACAACGCTATCTGATCCCAAACTAAGCAGAGCCTGTACTATGGCCACCAGACAAATGATAAACATACTTATATATTTCTAAATACATACATATTATAGATAAATAACACCCAGACACGGAATAAACCATCGTGCTCATCACACAAAGTTTTATCCTGGGTGGGGATCGAACCCACGACCTCCTGCGTAGCAGTCACGGAGACAGTCAATAATCCATAGATGTGTATATATCACGAAAGTATTTTTTATACCATCTTGGCAATCGGGGTATGAGGTTAATCGAAGAAAAACAGTACATATAATTTACACGCGCAGCGCGTAAATTATCTTATTTTTAGTATTGCACGTGTTTCAGGTCAACTGGTTGTCAAATATTCAGTTAAATCTTGCTCACGTTTTAATACTTGTGTACTAAAAATGAATCTCTAAATTGCTATCTCTGCCTGTCGCTGATTATACCTTCTTAGTTTTAGTAGTTATTTTGGTTCCTTGATTCTTTGTAGGGTTCCGTACCTTAAAAGATAAAATGGAACCCTTATAAGATCACTCTCTTGTCCGTCTGTCTGTCCGTGTGTCACCACTGATTATCTCAAGAACGGGTGGGCCTAGCAAGATACCAGATACTGGGGTTTTACAGCAAAGCAAGGTTACATCACAAATGAAAGAAAAATTCCAAAAAATAAAAAAGATGAAAATTAAAGGGTGTCCCCATATTTATAACTAGCTGTATCACGCAACTTGGTCTGCGTGAGTGAAAGAATTTTTCAATTCAGATCAGTAGTTCCCTAGATTACTGCGTTCAAACAAACAATTTCTTCAGCTTTATAATATTAGTATAGAGCATAGAGTAACACAAAGGCATACAGGTGACCGTGATTGACATAATTCGAACCTGTAGTTCCTGAGATTCTCGCGTTCAACCAAACAAACCCTTCAGCTTTATAATATTAGTATAAATTTGCATAATACCAACCTTTAATCTCGGATCAACAACGGCATCAGGGTAATCAGTCGGTCCCATCGCACAGGTCCCAACTGGATGGTATATGGTGAGCGTGTGATGTCTCGCCTGGCATTCCAAGTGCTCATCAGACATCAGGTCGTGATGCGCACACCCTGGGTTACGGTGAGGGTTCGGGCGTGTATTAAGGGCTCGTAATGCTGGCTGTTCACTCAACGCTTGGACTATTCGAGCACCTTCAATCTGAAAGCAACGATAAGCAGTTTTGGTTAGTTCGATTTTTAAGCATTCATTCCGATTTGTTGGACAACTGGTTGAGCATTTTTTCTGATGATGATTAAACGTCGATCTTATTCAATTAAGTTAGAGCTGTAAATAGTATGCACACAAATTGTCTCATTGCCCAAATCGAATGTACCTTATGACTGCCAGTACAGTGGCAATGCATTTTGGGTAAGGATTGGGTGTAAGTTCGATTCCCACACGGGGCAGATCTTTGTTAGAGATTGGTACATACAGGTTGGTCCCGAGTCTAGGTGACTTTGTGTCCATTAAATGTGAGTATGTTACGTCCTCGGCGATACAAAACTTGTAGATTTTACCCTAATGCAGTAAAAGTTACAATTCAAAATTCTTTATTCACATAAGGAACAAACAAACTCTTCAGCTTTATAATATTAGTATAGATGTATAGATCTACGTCCCATCCCCCCTCGATCCGCTTATGAACGGCCGTAATAGGTAGTGTATACAATTTGCGAAAGTTTATCAATATCTATATTTTTTTAAGGAAATGCTGACTGACATATCAACGCAGGACCTAAACTATAAAGGTCAGAAACTTGAAATTTTGCAAAGGAACTCCCTTTTATGACGCAGGGGAGCACTAAGAAAGGATTTTTGAAAATTCACCCCCTAAGCGGGTAAAACGGGGGTGCAAAGTTAGTACGAAACTTTGCCGTTAAAATATTTTGGTAACAATCTGGCATCAACGCGGGCAAAAGCCGCGGGCATAAGCTAGTTTATAATAAAATAATTATGTAACATATCCATGATATTATAAAACTGAAATAAAAGGTTAGTAAGCTGTTGTATATTTATGAAATTGACCTCTCGGTACAGTGACTCTTTTGACCGCAATTATTATACTTAATTATACAATTCACATAATACTAGTTATCTACATTTTTATCTAAACTACTTGTTTTCGTAAATTGTTAGTATTAAAATTTTATTACTTGACAAACATAACGATTAGGTATCTATGTGCCTTAACAAAACATTAATTTATCAAATTGATACACCTACAATAAGATTTTGACTGGCCTATTGGTCTAGTGGTTAGTGTCCTTAACTGCTAAGCCGCAGGTCGTGGGATCGATCCCCACCCAGGATAAGACTTTGTGTTTATTGTGTGTCTGGATGTAATTTATTTATAATATACTAGCAGACGCCTCGCGGTTTTACTCGCGTTATTCCCGTTCCCGGGGTTAGTGTAGCTTCACAACGATGAAAGATTTTTTCAAATCCGTCCAATAGTTTCGGAGCCTATTCAATACAAACAAACAATCAAGACTTTCCTCTTTATAATATTAGTATAGATATGTATTTAGAAATATATAAGTATGTGTATCAGTTGTCTGGTTGCCATAGTACAGGGTCTGTCTAGTTTAGAATCAGATGGCGTTGTGTGAGTTGTCCCAAGAAATAAAAAAAAAAGAAAATTTGTTTGTATTGAAATAAAAACGTATAAACATGTACTAGACATTAACCGTTTTTTAATTATGTAAAGCCATATTCGATACAGCAATTTGTGGTTTTTAATTAAATGGGTATATTGACTAACAATAACAACAATATTGGATTACTAGTTTTATCTCACTGCATCAGAAGGAGGATAATGTTTTTATTGGCCCAAAAGGCTTGACGGATTTTGATCCCGTGAGGTGTCGTTGGATTTTTCTCATTTGTGGCAGCAAATAGGATGTATAATTTTTCAGGTAATTATTTTAATATAACTTTTTGTTTAGAAGAATTTGCCTAAATAAAATACGAATTCAGTACGCTAACATATACTACAGGGGTCGTAAAACTAGCCTTTGCTTTCGTCTTCGTCCGTGTGTCGTTTAGCGATAAAAAAACATCGTATTTTTATACCAAATTTTATCAAAGTTAGCCCAGCGTTTTAGCCAAGATAGACATAGAAAATAACTTTCGTATCTATACTATGTATACTATAATATTATAAAGCTGAAGAGTTTGTTTGTTTGTTAGAACGCGATAATCTCAGAAACTACTTGTTCTAATTGAAAAAATATTTTAATGTTGTATAGCCCATTTATAAAGGAGGGCTAAAGGCTATATAATATCAAGGAGCGGAACAGCAATTCAGCTAGTTTGTTATATTAGAACAGATATACACTTACCATTACTTTCATGTCTTCGGGTTCGCTGTAGTAATTGGGATAAATCAATGGCGGCGAAAACGGGTTGGCGTTCCTTAGTTTCAGAAAACCACGGCTCTTCGGCCGTAAAAGAAGTGGTACAATAGAAAATGACGACTCGTATAATATTTCTTCATACAACTCGGCGTAGGTGTCATCATCCAAACCATTGGCTCGTTTCCCAAATAAACCTCCATCCATATTATCAGCTGTTGGAGCTATAAACAGCTGGATGTCTGGATAATCGTCTTCAACATCTTGATATTTCGTTTTAACAAACGCCATAGCTTCAGCTTCCATCATACTGTACAAAGGCCCTTGCTTATGTAAGGCAAAATCAACTAAATTACCCACTCCCAATACTGACTTCAAATTAAAACAGTAATCGCTTCCGTTTGTGAAAGGATTGTCAAAAAGAAATGAATGACCGCCCATCGCCACATGGTCTTGTAGATTTTTCCCAACACCAGGAAGATTAACTATTGGATATATACCTAGTTCTTTTAAATGTTCTGCTTCACCTATCCCTGACAGCATTAACAGTTGAGGCGACTGAATTGCTCCAGCTGATAAAATAACCTCTTTACTCGCTTTAATAATCTTTTCTTGCCCGTTTTTCTTAAAAATGATGCCGTAAGCAGCTCTATTTTCATCTATAAGTACCTTTTCAACTAAAGAGTGTACACTTACGTGAAGGTTATTTCGCTTCGCTGCAGGACGTAGAAAACCTTTGGCTGTACTACATCTGAGGCCATCTCGTACAGTTGCTTGAGACCGGGTAAATCCAGTCTGAATCGGTCCATTTACGTCACGGATACTGTAGCCCAATTGCTCTCCAGCTTCCATTATCTTACTCGTAATCGGTTGTTCATAAGCGAAATGTTCAACAGTTAAATGGCCACCAGATTCGTGAAAAGGATCGTCGAAATGCTCGGGTATTCTGACATCTTCTGACTTCAAGAAGTATTTCAAAACCTCGTCGTATCCCCAACCAATATTACCCATGGATTCCCAATAATCATAATCACGTTTATTTCCTCTGATGTACAACATAGCGTTTAGTACGCTGGAACCACCGAGCACTTTCCCACGAGGCCACTTGCACTTTTTATCAACCATACTTAAACAATAGTTGTCACTGGGTTCTGTAAGAAACTGCCAATCGATAGACGATGTTTGGAGTACGGGGAACAGCACAGGCACTTCTGCCAAGACATTCTCATCTTCCCCAGCTTCCAGCAACAGCACATTCCAGTTAGGATTTTCTGAGAGCCTACTCGCGACCACTGACCCTGCAGAACCACCTCCAATTATGATAAAATCGTAGCAATCGTATAGTTTTTCAAACGGATGATCCCTGACACGGTTTTCAACATCTTCTATGTCTGGTCTGTATAGATGTATGGCCATTCGGAGTACTATCATAGCCCCCAGGCCTGGAAGTAAGCCAAATATGATGCGATTGTTCGACAAAAGTCCCCTGAGAGATGTTGATTGGGTCGACATGGTTCCATAATACACAACACAGATTCTGATGCACTGCACTGTTGCAAATGATCTTATGGCGCTACAATGAATGGCGTCTGATTCAGCATTTATTATTTAGCAAGTTGTATTGTTCTGCACGTTTTGTGTATTGTAGTATTGCACAGAGTAGTTAATTTTTTATACTAATTTAATATATATATATGTACTAATATTATAAAGAGGAAAGATTTATATTTTTGTATGTCACGAATAAACTTAAAAACTATTGGACCGAGTTCAAAAATCTTTCACCGTTGGGAAGCTCCTCTATCCGGGTGACATAGACTAATTTTAATACCTGTATTCTCACGGGAACGGGAACTACGCGGGTAAAACCGCTAGGTGTCCGCTAGTGTAATATAAATAATATTATAAAGAGGAAAGATTTGATTGTTTGCTTGCATTGAATAGTCTCCAAAACTATTGGGTCGATTTTAAAAATTCTTTCACCATTAGATAGTTACATTATCGGGGAGTAACATAGGCTTTATTTTATTGTCAAAAAATTAGAGATCCCTAAGAAAATTACAATAATGTAACTCAAGGTATAAAAAACTACGTAGCTAGTGTAATATAAATTGATAAACTTTCGCGATGTGTGTAATTTTATGGACTACGGTACCTTAATCGGTCTAAACGTCTTACAAAAAAGAACTATTTAATCTTGAAAGTATTCATGCAATTCAGACCCGTAATCTTCAAAACTGTTAATGTTAATGTAATTTTTTATCTGAAATTGTAATCACAACATGTTTGTTTACATACTAAATAATAAAACTAATTTAAAACTCCCACTTTTCTTAGACATCGTCTTTATCTATACTAATATTATAAAGCGGAAGAGTTTGTTTGTTTGTTTGTTTGTTTAAACGCGCTAATCTCAGGAACTACTGGTCCGATTTGGAAAATTCTTTTTTTGTTGGATAGCCCATTTATCGAGGAAGGCTATAGGCTATATAACATCGCGCTACGACTAATAGGAGCGGAGCAGCGACGAGAAATGTTATAAAAACGGGGAAAATTTACGCATACGAAGTTGCGCGGGACAGCTAGTCTATACTAATATTATAAAGCTGAAGAGTTTGTTTGTTTGTTTGAACGCGGTAATCTCAGGAACTACTGGTTCGAATTGAAAAATTATTTCACTGTTGGATAGCCCATTTACCAAGGAAGGCTATAGGCTATATAACATTACGCTACGACCAATAGGAACGGAACAGCAATGAGAATGTTGCAAAAACGGAAAAAAATACGCAGGCAAAGTTGCGCGGGACAGCTAATACCTAATATTGATCCTCGTTAATGATTGCCTAACTTTTATTTGATGAATTCCTAGCCTATTCTATATATGTAACGATTTTTTGAAGCTATTTTATACTTTAGAAGTAACTTCAGAACATCCAATTCAATTGATAATTTCACTGCTATGTTAATACACAAACACTTCATTACTCTGTATTTAAATCATTGTCACAGTTTATCAAACTCAGCAAATCTCAAGACGTATTATGACATCGACATAGCTCCGCATTCATTGACCTAGAAAGGCACACGTAATGATAACACAGTAGTTTCATTATTACACATTAGTTTATTAAATAAACTATTCCTTATTAATAGTTAAATAATAAATAGACAAACACACCAGCATATTTACAATAAACTCACACACAATAATACTGATAAATTAATTTTGTACCGCAACAATTATATATAATATCTAGAAGTTCGTCTTTTTAACCAAAACTCTTTAATCATATCACTGCCTTTTTCTCCTATCATTATTATAGGAGCGTTCGTATTACCACTCACTATATTGGGCATTATACTCCCATCTATTACTCTCAAACCCTTTACTCCGTAGACCCTGAGCTGATCATCGACAACCGCTTCAGAATCCCAATAAGGTCCCATCTTCGCAGTTCCAACTGGATGGTATATGGTGCAAGTGTATTGTCTAATCATACACTCCCAGTAAGCATCTGTATATCTCTTTATGCTCACACAAGCAGGGAACACGTGTTTGTTCAAAAACGATCCATGTTTTTGAAAGGCCCTCGTTCTTGATAAAGCTACAGCAATCTTGACACCTTCGACTAAAGTCTTGACATCCATCTCATCAGTAAGATAATTCGGATAAATGTAAGGGTAGTCGTAGGGATTAGCGCTTCGCAGTTGAATGAAACCTTTGCTTTTTGGTCGAAGTAACATAGGAATAATGCTCCAAACATCCATATTATTTATAGGGCGAAACACAGCGTCATAAAACGTCTCCGCCAACCCATGATTCTTTCGAATCTGTTCTCCACCATCGGAATTAGTAGATCCAGAGACAAAATGGAACTCAATATCAGGGAAATCATCAGTAACGTTAGCGTACTTGGTATTAACGAAAGCTAAGCCTTCTACTCCGCCCATGATAGTCAGAGGACCTTCGCCTAACACTGCATACTCCATCAAAGTGCTCATAGTTAGGAGACGATTTTCCACTATAGATATGGGCTCATTGACCGCAAATGCAAGACCACCTAACCCGATATGATCCTGTAAGTTGCTTCCAACTTTCAAATTCTGAATCAACGGTATCCTGTGCTTCTTCAGTTCTTCTGCAGGGCCTATACCAGACAACATCAGCAATTGTGCTGAGTTCACAGTCCCTGCTGACAAAATTACTTCTTTTCTAGCTCGTATTCGATACAGCATTTTATTCCTTATGAATTCCACTCCAAAAGCTATTTTAGTCCTTGGGTCTATCATTACTTTAGTCACATGGGAATGCATGGATATATGCAAGTTCTTGCGGTCTTTTGCCGATCTTAAGAAGGCCTTTGATGTGGAGCAACGACTACCTCGCCGAATTGTGCCCTGTGCCACCATGAACCCTGTTTGATTCTCTCCGTTTATGTCTCTATTCATGTACCCCATCTCTAAACCTCCCTCTATAAAACTGGAGACTAAAGGTGTATGGTACGGTGCTTCACCAATGGTCAAGTAGCCTCCAGTGCTGTGGTAAGGAGTTTGTGCTAGATAAGGGTTTTTGTTGTCTTCAGACTTCTTGAAGTAATAGAGAACGTCTTTGTAGCCCCAGCCTTTGTTGCCAAGGGCCTCCCAGGAGTCGTAGTCCTGTTTGTTGCCTCGTAAGTATAACATGTAGTTGAGGACTGAGCTGCCACCAAGTACCTTGCCTCGAGGCCAGTTGCAGCGGCCACCTTCCATCGCTGAAAAAAGAAAGTAGAGTTATAAACTTATAATACATTGTCTTGGATGTTTGTGTATATTAAGCAGTATATAAAATTATATTCACGTTTATTTTAAGCTCTCTCTATATTGCAATGCTTGAAAAAGGTGCTAAGTTTATAAAGTATCCTAGCGACTCCCGCACTAGTGTACAAGCCCTGTGTCACGGGGGACTTTAAAAACATACAACATTAAAGTCACGGACACAAAGTACACCCGGAGCAACAATTTGTGGATCACACAAAGTAGTGTCCCCTGTGGGAATCTAACCCACGACTTCTTGCGTAGCAGTCGGACACACTCCCACCGCGCCACAGAGGCAGTCAGTTGCATTAAATAATTTGATTTTGATTTTGATATTTAATTTTAGACTTGTATTATGAACTTTTTTTGAGCGATCGTCTTAAAGTTTAACTCAAATCCAAAATTTTAGAAAATCGTATTACCCTACAACCCATATATACATGCAGTTTAATGGTTTCATTAAACTGCTTAATTTCATAATGCTACAGGATTACTCTTTACGTAATAATTACACCCAAGTTGAGATGACAAACGTTATTCACGTTTTGCTAATGCGCGTTTTCAACTTCTTGCCTATTGCGACGTTCACATAATGCCTTAACATAAATAACGCGTTATAAGTTTAATTGCCTCGGTGGAGAATAGATTGTGTCTATGTAAGAATGTTTGTAAAGACCCCGCGACAAAGGGTTTTATTTATTTCAATAAAAGATAATTAGCAATGTACTAACAATCTTGTTAACCCTCCAGCTAAACGAAATTGCTTGTGTTAGGAGTGGGTTCACGTCGGAAGTATATTAAGTAGGATTCGAACATTTCGATTGCGAGTCCGATGCCTTATACGTTAGGCTACTGCCGCTTATTCCCTTATGAGGAAAATGTCTATTTTTTAAAGTCTCAAATTGTAAACGCGCGTCAATGAACATAAGCTCATCATATTTATTTTATTTATTTATTTTTAAAAACAATTACAATACCATTACAGGATTCCCAATGCGGTATCATAAGCTACATAGATTAAATAGGTACATAATAATTATATCTAATTGAATATATTTATATTTGACTCAATACATATTAGAGCAATTTCTGTAAATTTCAACAGGTTACAGTGATAAATATCTACGTGGTTAGCAATTAAATCAATTAGTCGTATGGCTCGCGGCATATTTCAGCAAATTAGTTCTCGTGACTGGGACGCTAAGCGTAAGGGGTCGTCGGCGCGCACCTACGTAACCATCGGGGGCGCACAGCTTCAGTTCCGCGAGCACGGCCGGGTGATGCCGCTGTCCGATATGTCTTTAACCATAATTGTCTTTAACAATAATATAATATATACCTAAACAGCTGGTCCCAGAGGGTTCGGTCTTGTACTTCCAGTCCAATTTGCTGAGCTGCAGGTATCCAGCGAGGAGTGGCACGTCCGATATCTCTGTCTCATCCCCTCCGGCCTCCAGCAGTAGTACCTTCCAATGACCGATCTCTGATAAACGATTCGCTACTACAGCTCCTGGAAATTGATTAGACTAGCATATAATAAGAGTACTAGATACCTATTATGAAAATATACATATATATTACGGATCTTAATAGCGTGAATAACTTAAGGTACAATACCTTGTATATTGCCCGACAGTCTACCCGTGACCACGGCCGTTGCAATACGGTCGAAACGTCGGGCAATAACAAGGTAAAAATACCTTGTTTATAGCCCGACGTTTCGACCGTATTGCAAAATTGTTTAAGGTAAAAACCTTAAATTATTCACGCGATTAAGACCCGTAATATATATATTTTCATAATGTGTACAAATCGCGAAAGTTTATCAACATTTGTACTAGATATCTATCATAAAAAAAAAACATCCAAACACCTCAATGACATTACTGTGTTTAAATATATTGTAATCATTGACATTTAAAAAAAGGGGCCATGAGTTTTTATTGCTAAGTTCTTTTCTCACAGTTTTACTCTTGCGAACTTGGCATTCAATTTAGAATCATTCTATTTCAAATTTTGTCTGACGTTCATAAGAGTTGCATTCAATAACCTAAGTGAATAAAGTACTTTGACTTTTGACTCCTATAGATCGGAGTTTCGACCACTACGAAGGACATGGAAATAGTGCACTAGTACGAACGCAAACACAAATGCACTCTCAATTTCTCTCAATTTAGTCTTATAGAGCGAAATTCTGAGCCCCTAGCTTTTAGCTTAGTTCGGCTTCGTCGAACGACGAGTTATTCGACGCGCATGTGACGCAAATTTGTGTGGTTTTTTTCCCTAAACTTTATCACGTTAAAATTGTGTCTACATCAATATATATTTTTAATGAAATACATGTAAAATGGCCAAAAATCGAGCGGGCAATTCAAGGTAATTGAAGCGAATGGTATCAAATTATGACGTAACAGTCCATATTATGTTAGGACTGGCTGTGGCCTCATTGGCTGCCACGATTGCCGTGACGTCACAGTCTATGACTTTTTACGCACCAAAATGGCGTGCTTCGGAAAATCCTTTTATCAGTTTGTAATTTTAAATTATTAGTGTTCCTAATAGGAGTAGTTTTTTGGTGCTTCATATTTTTTTCAATGATATGTCGATGTAAGTAGTATTTAAGAGTAGATTACGCGAAACAGGGTTTAGCTCTCTCAAAAATTTATATAGAAAACTTAAATATTAGGACACGAAAAAAGTTGTGTCACTAGTCAAAGAGTTTTTCTAGTAGGTGAAATAAAGAATATGTCTTAAAATGATCCCGCAAATAAATCTTGAAGTTGCGGAAAAATGCAAAAACGAGCATTTTCGTATTGTAATAGTCATGGCGTTCGTAATCTAACATATGTACGAACGAATATTCTACTTTATTTTAACTTGCGCTCCTGCGCACTGTGAAGAAATGGTTGTGTGCGGAAGAGCGAGACCGGCGATCGTGTCGCTGTGTACGTAGCGCTAAACAAATAATTCTCTCAGTGTAACGCCCCCTTAAGAATTAAAAAAAATACATGCATATTCCCTATTGTCGAAAATAGATTCGAAAGCGTAATTTGAAAGATACTCTTGTGTTGTTAACATTCATAGACTACAGTAATTAATTACCATCAGGCGATCCGTCTGGTTCTAAGTTTACCATAATCTATACATACTTGTTTGTAGATCTAGCTGAAATTTCTCTTGAGAACAATACTATATTATGTTACATAAAATATGTGTACTTTCTAAAGCTAGCATTTTCAGAAATCTTACTAATATTATAAACAAGCTGACTCGCGCAACTTCGTCTGCGTCAATTTTTCTCTTATTTTCGTCGTAGCGTGATGTTATATAGCCTATAACCTTCCTCAATAAATGGGCTATCCAACTATAAATATTTTTTTAAATACTGATTACTACAGTCCATCAAATCTAAGAGGTACCGTTTGACGTTTCATATTTTTCAAACCGAAACAACTTTGTTCATACGTACATTATTCAGTTTCGATAACCTTTTTCATAAAACCATGAATTTAGAAAGATTTCATTATTGTATCTAAAAATGTACAATTCTTAATATCTAAATGTAATTGAAAACTTTCAAACAAAGCAAAATAACACATATTTACACAGTAAATAATTTCTAATAGTTATATTCTTGACCTCATTACAAAGTTACGTAGTTAGGTCACTGCACGTAGTGTTGCGACTCTTCGGATACACTTGTATGCAAAAAAATCGTTTACATATACGAAAAATCGAATGTATTATTTACAAATTACACTTGACAACCAAACAAATATTTTTTCATGTGAATGGGATTTATCTCACATATTACGATTACATAACTAAATAGTTATGTAATCGTAAAATATGAGATAAAACCCATTCACCAAAAATACGTATTTATAAATCAAATATATTTGCTTCTTTAAAAAGTTGTCGAAAGCGATTTGTCGATTTTTGATTTTCGCGCCCAAATAAGTCGGGGTTTCTCGCGCTAACGCTGTCGAAATAGTAAATGGAGTCAGGGATAGTGTTTTTTACATTTATTTTTGTGTATGATAGTATGGGTTTGCATATTACAGAGAAATAAACAAATTTTTAACAAGCACATCCATTGATTTTACAATTACAATTTTTTCTTCTAAGTCTTATTTCTACGTCTAAAACTAATAAAAATAAGGTATGTAGAACCCATTCACAAAAATGTTGTTGCCTGATGTTATAAATTAACGACGTTACTGCGCGACCGCATAATGCACTGAATACACAGATACCCTAAAATAAATTAATTTAATTATTTTTAGGTCAATAGGCAAAATCGCAGGTGTCCAAGTCTCTACAATTTTTTTTTTCTGGCAACACTGCCAACTACAAGCGCACGCGGTCCGCTCGGTCGGTTCGGCGTCAGCAGTCTCTCGCCATCTTGGAAGCTGACTGTGCGCGTACTTGCTTTCTCGTTTGTGTTTTACAATTTGTGACTTGGCTATTACTTTTCTGGACTGATCATTCTTTATCCGTTTACCTTGGCAATATTTATACTGGACTCCGAACTAAGCAAGTGTTTATTAATAATGTCGAAAAGAGGACGTACTTTGAACAGCCAGGCTCGTGAATTGGTGGTGAAATTACACGAGTATTTTGAGCGTGAATCTCAAAATGGTGGACTTCTACTGCCAGTTACACAAGTTCGGGATCGCGTCGGTGAAGCTCTCGGTATTGGTAGCCGCACCGTTGGCAAAATATTAAGTGAAAAATATGGGCCTTCGGGGAGTGACAGTAACGTACTTCACACACCGAAAAAACGAAAAAGAAATAAACCTGTGACAGGCATCGATGAATTCGATAGTCATGCTATTAGAAACCATATATACGGGTATTTTACAAGAGGCGAATTTCCAACATTGGCAAAGTTATGTGCAACTTTAAAAGATGGCTGAAATGGATGGATGAAAGGCTGTATAAGGGAAGCATAGAGTCGTTGAGAACGGTAATAACAGGAATTGGCTTCAGATACAAAAAAGTTGACAAACGAAAAATTGTTATGGAGCGACATGACATAATTATGCAGCGACTAACATTCCTGCGCGAAGTTAAACAAATTATAAACTGGGATAATGTAATATTTTTGGACGAAACCTGGCTAAATTCCAACCATTCTGTGCCGAAAACATGGACTGATGATTCTGAAGCTTCGTGCTCGAAGGTGCCGATAGGAAAAGGTGGACGCCTCATAATATGCCATGCTGGGTCAGCGTCTACAGGCTTCGTGGAAAACTCTTTATTAGCTTTCCAATCCAAAAGCACTAAAGAGTATCATGAAGAAATGGACGCAGTAAGGTTCCGAGAGTGGTTCTTAAATTTATTACAGAATATCCCTCCTAACAGCACAATTATAATGGATAATGCCCCATACCACTCTGTGCAAATTGATAAAGCACCTACGTCAGCCAATAAGAAAGCAGATTTGGTGGCATGGCTGCAAAGAAAAGGAGTGGATGCCGACATGTCACTATTAAAAGCTGAATTATTACAGTTAGTGAAATTGCATAAACCACCAAAACCGACATATGTAATTGACCAATTGGCCGAAGAGCACGGGCACAAAGTCATACGACTTCCTCCGTACCATTGCCAATATAATGCCATTGAACTGATTTGGGCCCAAGTTAAAGGTAATATTTTATAATATTATAATAATAACACGAGTACTTCTAACATTTATAATTTAAACAATGGTTTTCGTCTGCTATCAAATAGTTACATTATTGTTTTACAGGTTATGCAGCAAGACACAACACAAAACCACCCTTCAGTGTCAAGAAAATGGAAGGTTTATTAAAGGAAGCATGTGCCCAAGTTACACAGGAAGATTGGAGTAAAGTAGTACAAAAAACAAAGAAAATAATAATGGACGACTTCGAAAGAGACGTACACTTTGATAATGTAATGGACAATCAACTGGTCATTAATTTAAATGACGATGATGACGAAGACGACGATACTAGTACTAGTAGTGAATAAAAAAATATCCTAAACATTTCTTTTATTTAATTATAACAATTGATTTCTTAAAATTCGGATATTATAGTAATCGATCTCTTAAAGTTCGGATATTATAGTAATCGATTTTTTCATCCCATCCCTATCATTCAATTGTCAGAACTGTCAAACGGTACTTCTTAGATTTGACGGACTGTAGTTCCTGAGATTATCAAGTTCAAACAAAGAAACTCGTCAAAAATAAAAAAAATATCGCGGGCAAAGGCTGTATATATTCATGAAGATACAATAACATACCAGCAGATCCAGCTCCAATGATAATGAAGTCGTATTCTGGCAACATTTGCAGGTCGTCCACGTCAGCCGGTCGACCTTCAGGGTCTGTTGCGTCAAATTGGTAGTACGCGATGGCTGCGACCAGCATCGGAATGAACCAGGCTACCTGGAATACCAAAACAGGAGTATTAGGTCTCTTCAGGTTTTTTTTTATAAACTCCCGCATTAGGGTACCAGCCTTGTGTCGGGGGGTACTTAACAAACATACAAGTCACGGACACAAAGTACACCCAGACTCAGAACAACAATTTGTGGATCACACAAAGTGGTGTCCCGTGTGGGAATCGAAGCCACGACTTCTTGCGTAGCAGTCAACACTCCCACCGCACCACAGAGGCAGTTAATATACATGTTATAGATAAATTAAACTCAGATATAAATAAATCGTCCTCAGTACACAAAGATTTATCCTGGGTCGGAATAGAACTCACGACCCCTGTCAATTGTGAGTACCTATATTATTTTCGAAAGAGCCCCTTGACACAGGAATTGTACACTACTACGGGAATGGTCTATAAGTTTAATAACTTTTTTTAGAAACTGAACTGCTTACAAGGAAAAAAATGAAACACATCACCGAATGCAAATTTCGCTGACTCACTCGTATGTTTTAGTATAAATCGCGGGTAATAAATATATAAGCTACGACAGCGTGTTATACACTTACCTTTTCAGAAAAATAAACAGTCGAATAGCGAAAACAACAAAACTGCATTAGAACAATTTGAAGTCCAGACCCAGGAATCGAACCCGAGACTTCCGTATGCCAAACTATCGGGACTATGTGTAGATGGTTTGATTCCGGCTCCTCTGAAGTTTCGGATTCGATTTCTGGGTCTGGACTTCAAAATTTTCTTTCTTCGTATGCGTAAATTTACCCCGTTTTTGCAACATTTTTTTGTTGCTACTCCGCTCCTATTAGTCGTAGCATGATGTTATATAGCGTATAGCCTTCCTCTCTGTACTACGAGACGTAATGAGCACGATAGCGGGAAGAACACAAGACAACATGAATAGTTTATAACTTTGCAAGTTTGCAATATATGTATTTATTTCTTTAGCTATTATCGCGGGCTCGGGCTTTAAGCGTGGCGACCGAATCAAGAAATTCCGTAACGGAAATAAAACCTAACACCCCCCACTCCGTCTACCATGTAGCTCGGCCGAGCGTTCTCTTAATGTATGTATATGTATATGGTACGACTGTACGAAGCTCGCACGGATCGAGACGAGCTGCTCCGAAATGTAATGGAAAAAAATAAAAATTATAAATTTTTATTGAATTGCATAAGTTGATAAAAAATTCTATGCAATAGCCTTACCGCGGCGGTCCCCGAGTGCCACACATTTTTTTTTATATGATTTCTTGAAGTAAAAATCCTGTTGGGGTGTCTGAGCTAAGCACTATACCAAAAATAACCTTGTATAAAAAGAAAAGCTGAAAAGGGCACTTTTTCAACGGTTTCTCCCAAAAGTGCTTTTTTTTGCATATGTACATAATATCGGTATTTATTTCCGGGAGGCGGAAGTATGCCGCGCTGCGTGCGAATACGCCATTGAAGTTTAACGTGACGTCATTGAACAATGTTCACTGATATGCCACTGTCTTATAAAAACTGTGGCGATCACAGACGAGCTACTTTTTGTAGCAAGCAGCAGCAAAGTTTTAAAAAATATATATCGCGTGTAATTTTTTACCCGATTGCGGAGGAGGGTTATGTTTTTTTTTTCTTGTTCCTATCCGCTCATAACTCCTCAACGGCTCAACCGATTATAATAAATGTGACATTTTGTTATATCAAATTGCTTATGTTTTTAAAAAAAATGGGAGTGATAAATCATTGAAAAAACAACTTAAATAATGAAACAAATCGTTCTTATTAAATCACGTTATAATAATTTTTTGAATAACTAAAAAGTACTAAATAAAAAACTAAAAAAACCCACCTGCAAAAAGATAGAAACGAGATACCCTTTAAATTTAATATCATGCAGTCGGAGGCAATAATTAATTCTGTAGAACCTAATCGTGCCTTCTGTCTTTTTGAGGCGGGTTTTTTTAGTTTTATTTTTTTTCTATAACCCACTCCCGCTATATATTTTAACACTAGCTGTCCCGCACAACTTCGTCTTCGTAAATTTTTTCCCGTTTTTGCATCATTTTTCATTGCTGCTCAGCTCCTATTGGTCGTAGCGTGACGTTATATAGCCTATAGCCTTCCTCGATAAATGAGCTATCCAACAGTGAAATAATTTTACAATTCGGATCAGTAGTTCTTGAGATCACCGCGTTCAAACAAACAAAGAAACAATTCAGCTTTATAATATTAAAAGTATAGATATGAAATTGGTTAAAAGGTATGCCTGATATAGTAGTGTATAAAAAAAATGCAAAAGTATCTCCAACTTCCACACCCAGTAGCAAGTCTGTTTGACCCAGTATTAGTTTAGGACGGTTACCTGAGAGCCGGCTGCCGCGGCGATGGCCGTGCCTGACAGCACGTCAGCCGCCGCATTCACTATCGAGCTCATCTTGATGCTCCTGCAACAATGTATTAGTTAATAGCTGGGCTGGGGAAAGTGGACACACAGGTCGGCTCACAGATCAACAACACTTCCACGGACATCGACGCACACGTGCGACGAACTCAATGTGGCGCAGTCTATTCATTTTTTTTTAAAGATATAGTAATGTGGGATTGGGTCCCACATTAAGTACTAGCAATCTTGTTAACTCCTCCAACTAAGCTCAAAGACTTTCGTTAGGAGTCCCGCGACCTCACGAATGCGAGACCGATGCCTTATTATGAAAATATTACGGGTCTTAATCGCGTGAATAATTTAAACAGTCTACCTGTGACCACGGCCGTTGCAATACGGTCGAAACATCGGGCAATAAATAAGGTATTTTACCTTAAATTATTCACACGATTTAGACCCGCAATATACCTGTATATTTTCATAATGCAACAAAAATCAACAAATCGCGAAAGTTTATCAACATCGATGCCTTACTATTATTAGGCTACCGCCGCTTTTAGGATGCAGAATAACACTTGTGATACGTCTGGATTGATGTAATGCCATGTAATGCCAAGTTCGCAAACTATAGGTTAGGCCGGAGAAAAGAACATGGCAATAAAAACTCGCGGCTACTTTTTCAAAATGCCAATTTTACAATGTTTAAATGTTTATAAACTTGATATGGGGGTAAGGTGCTGCCACTAATATACATACCTACTATACACCATGTTAAAGGACTGATGCAAATTGTATCATTAAAGAGTTGAATCATGAGATAAACTAAAATCAGCCTTAGTGGGTACAATATAGTAGGAGCATCTACTTACAACAAAGGTAAAAACTATATGTACTTAAATATAATGTACAACATGGTAGCAATTATTGTTTTTAAACTTTCGCGATTTTTATACATATTAGTTATATTTCGGGACTTAATCGCGTGAATTATTTAAAGGTACGAACCTTTTATTTACCCGACGTTTCGATCGAATTGCACCGATCGTGGTCACGGGTCGACTCTACCCGTGACCACGATCGAAAATAAAAGGTTCGTACCTTTAAATAATTCACGCGATTAAGTCCCGAAATATAACTAATAAACATGGTAGCATTTTCCCCTTTAAACTTACTCCTTTCATAAGCATGTAGTGTCACCATTTTTTTTTATCATTCCTCATGTTTAAATACCACAAGTAGATCCGTGTCTTTATAAAACAAAGAAAACCAATATTGTCAAAGGACAGCTCATGTCCGTCTGTCTGACACACTTGCGCCTTGACAGTAACAGTACCGTTACAAGCAGAATTAATCATCGCAAGGTGTGCGCGTGCGCCGGTTACCTGATCACCTCTTTGACGACACACTTACTACATTTTTCATTTCAACTATATAGTATTGTTTTGATTCGCGATGTTGAACCTGCTAGTGGGTGAGGTAGCTAGAGTGTTATGCTAAAAGGTTGTAGAAGCAGTATAACGAGCCAAACAGACAGACATGGTTTTTAAACTTTCGTGATTTTTATACATATCTATAGGTACACTAATATTTTAAAGAGAAAAGATTTGTATTTTTGTATGTAACGAATAAACTTAAAAACTACTGGACCGATTTCAAAAATTCTTTCACCATTAGAAGGCTACATTATCGGGGAGTAACATATTCTATATTTTATTGTCAAAAAAACAGACATCTCTACGTAAATTGCAATAATGTAATAACTCAAGGTATAAAAAACTACGATATGACACCCGTGCGAATTCAGTAGTCATTCGGGACTTAATCGCATGAATTATGGTCACCGGACGACCACGATCAGTGCAATTCGAACGAAACCTCAGGTAAATTAAACTTTAGTACCTTTAAATAATAAAAAAAAGATGAATTACTTGAATGCTACATAAAGGCACTTAAAAAAATAATGGGTTAAGCCGGCAATCGTTTTATCGCCCGCCATCGTCAAAAACAAGTCTTTATTAATCTGAGGGTTCAAAATAGCAGCGAACTGACGTGCATGCACGTAAAGTGCAAGCGCGGTAGCGGTACGCAAGCAGCTCTCGCATGCAGATCTATACGCACCCTTAGATTTTGATAAAATTGGGTAAAAAAAGTGGTCTATCAGTTTTGACAGAACATCCCACGTCACCGAAATAGTCTTATCTATGGTAGCCATTACACGCTCAATGCAGATCGTGGTCTGATCAAGGTCGCGGATCGCATCTTGATTCGGCTAGTTGTAACATGTCGCGATCCGTGTCTCAAATTTCATTTAGATCCATTTAGCTTTTCTGGTGTGTTTAATAACAAACAACCATCCATCTAAACTTTTGCATTAATAAAATTAGTATAGATAATATGTACAGTAGGATCAACGTAACTTGACCGGGTTGAAGTTGGCGAAAAGTGGTTGCGTAGATGCATTTTCACGTACTAAATGGTGACAGGAAGCGGGGGGGGGGGGGCAGAGGCGGTAACTAAACCAATATAATTAGAGACGCGATTACGCATTACATTGTCATAATTAGTATCTATTACTAACTCATGTTTTATGTGATTTTTTTCTTAAATAAATTGTTTTTCAAACTTTCTTTAGTATTTACTGTAACTGTTCTAAATTTAAACTTTTATGAACTCATTTAAATAGTACCTATAAATTTATATAATTGTTTTTTTTTTTAAACATAATTAATCGTTTTCGTAAGTAATTTTAGGGTCGCATCTCTGACATGCGCGAAAGTGATAAGAACCTAACTTCAATCTGGTCAAGTTACGTTGATCCAACTGTATTGTGTTCTTTGTAGGCAGCACTTGGCACTACAGTAACTTTACATGACGAGTTCTTAACGCGCGTTAACACATAACTATGTATGCACCTATGTTAACGCTTAGGACAATAGGGAAGAAATTGTAAACACGCGTTAATCAAACGCGTAAAACAAGCTAATCGCTTCTTATCGAAAAATAGGCTTATGTCTTAAGTTTACAACAAAGTCAATTTGAACAACTGGATTGTCATAACATTAACATGATCATGAAGTAAGTAGTAGGTAGTTTGGTTTGTCTTCAAGCAAATTTTTGAATCTTTAAAACCACGTTGACAGTATTTTTTTATTGATAAGAAATAGTTGATAGTTGAGAGATTTAAATCATAGGGAAGTGCCTCACCTCCAATTTAAAAATAAACCAGGCAAGAGCATGTCGGACCATGCTCAGTCTAGGATTCTGCAGCCGTTTTTACAAATGCACTACAGAAGAGCGTATGTTCATGGCACTTACGCCCTTTTGTTGAGAAACGCAGTTTTTTCGGCAATAACTCAATGACGGGATTTCCGATCATATCGAAAATATTTTTTGATTAAATTGTTCATTAAAGCTACCTTTGTGATTTTTTTCATATTATTTGGTCACACTACACGTTTCAAACGATAAGGGGCACAATTTAGGCAACTTTCGGAGCGATTATTTCCATTTTTTGCCATTTTGGCTACGGAACCCAAAAAAAAAGCGCAGAAAAACTTGACATTACGTTTCTTTGTAGCTACTTCTAACGCCTAATTGTTAGAAATCGTGCTAGCTGGTAATGTTTGTTCATTGGTGTAGCACTAATGGCTTAATACATTGTTTTCTAATTTGTAACTTGACACAGTCATTTATATTATGTATACACATAAATGCATAAGTCAATTTTCCCCGTTTTTGCAATTCATACAAAAATCGCTACGAATAAATACTTTAAGACCTTTTCTCATACCAAATAAATATATTAAAAATCATTTAAATTTGACCAAATTAAATGATTTTAAAAATAAATAGCCGTTTTGGAGGAATTCGACCATGACATGAGATTTTTGTGTATTAGAATATATCTCAAAAACGACTGGATCTATGAAGCTGAGATGGCTTGATTTGACAGGTAAATTTAAAACTATTTTACAAAAAAATTAAAACAAACTTCAAAAAAATATAAGGTTACTAAAGTAGGTACTAAACTAAGCAGCAAAAAATCATATACGAGTAGGTACAACAACAAAAAATAAATTAAACATTTTGAAGTTGGTGTCAGGAAATGTAGTTTTATATTTTAGGCACCGACTTCAAAATGTTTAATTATTTTTCGTTGTTGTACCGAAGCGGAACGTGAGTGTGCAGTGACGTCACACTTTTTGTGAGCTGCACTCATCGATTTATAAGACGTTATCACGTCAAAAGTCACAGTTTAGGCACTACGGTAAACATTCAACCATCAAACATACGTAGACTGCTAAAAACATACTTAATCCTTCCTTTTAGCTTCGCAATAGGGTAGATGACTACAATAACAATAAATTATTTTACACTATACAGGAAATAGCATTTACAAAAAAATCTCAAAAACAATGTTTCTTTACAATTTTACGTTGTCATAATTTTATAAACATCAAAACAAACATTGAAACTACATGATTTGACCACAAAAGAATGACGTCATTGTTTTGTAATTCATAAAAAATTGTACGAGGCGCATCATTTTGACGTTTCTTAAAAAGATACTAATTTGACTAGACAGTCATCTACCCTATTGTTGGGTAAAAATGCAACAATGTAAGCGTCCAAATGGGTTTTACCCAACCACAACTTTTCAAACAATTCCGGAACGAGTTAAAATTGTTTTCAGAATTTTTTGTTTGGTAGAAAGTATCACGACATACTATAACTCCTACTAATTTATTTACAATATGTATGTACGTTTTACTCATCCAGAATGTTAACAAGTTCCGGAGAAAATGCCCGTGGTTACGTCACGACCGGTTCCTAAAATGGCGCCTTAGTAGTGATGTAATATGATTATAATTGAAATTAAATGCACCCCGAATTCTGATTATGAGATTGATATTCCGGTTGAAGATTGTTGCGTATTATTTGGGTTTATTTTTAGGATGACTGCCCTAGTTTAATCAATTATATAAATAACATGACCTAATGACTCTTATTTTAAATTATTTAAACTATTTGAAAGTAAAATAAAAAAATATATTTTTGAAAACGAATTCAATGACCACCATCTGGTCAATAGTTTTGGAGAAATACATAAAATTCTAACATTTTGTAGATATGTTTGGAAGGTGTACTAGATCATCATCACACTATCACACTAATATTATAAAGGCGAAAGTTTGTGAGTATGTGAGTGTGTATGTTTGTTACTTCTTCACGTCTAAACGGCTGGAGCGATTTAAATAAAATTTGGTATGGAGTTATCTGACTCCCTGAATTAACATATAGGCTAATAAACCGCGGGTAACACCGCGGGGCACAGCTAGTAACAAATAAATTAAATTGAAGTGTCGGTTTGTAATGTTAAAATAACAGTTTTTTATTAAATATACGAAAGTATACATATATGGTAGGTACTTATAACAAAAACACAATTTTTAATTTTTTTGGCTGTCTGTCTGTTTGTTCCGATTAATCTACATCTGAAACGGCTGGACGGATTTTGATGGGACTTTCACTGTCAGACAGCTGAGGATATAAGGACACTTTTTATCATTACGGTAACGTTTATAGGGAGAAAACAGCACTGCAACTTCGAAGGCGTTATCACGTCAAAAAATAATCCACAAAAAGTGATTTCTGATCTAAAGTAATAATAATATCTTGGGACAACTCACACAACGCTATCTGATCCCAAACTAAGCAGAGCTTGTACTATGGAAACTAGACAACTGATAAACATACCTACTTATATATTTCTAAATAACACCCAGACACAGAATAAACCATCGTGCTCATCATACAAAGTTTTATCCTGATCTAAAATGATCATTTTTGACACAGCATTTTCAAACAGTCATTACAAAAGATTGTGTAACACCACCTATCATTACCAAAAGATATCGCTCGACTTTCTAGAAAGTTATTTAACCCAATCATAGCAAAATCGAACTACTTCATTACGCAATCACTTTTACTCATTTACAAAATAATTAGTTTGAATACGATTGAGTATCTAATTTAGTTTATTGTACTTATTATAGTTACGTGTATTGAAATCGTAGTTAACCATGAAGATGGTAGAAATAAGTAATTTATTCCTAGTAATATAAAAAACCGGGCAAGAGCATGTCGGGCCATGCTCAGTGTAGGATTCCGCAGCCGTTATTACAATTGCATCAACAGAAGAGCGTATGTTCATGGCACATACGCCCTTTTGTTGAGAAACGCAGTTTTTCGGCAATAACTCAATGATGGTATATCTGATCTTATCCGTTATAACAGTTTAAAGTATTTATTAAGCGCTATCTTTGTGATTTTTTCCATATTTTTGGTCACACGGTTCTAAAGTTAAGGGAGGGGGGGGGGCACGATTTGTGCAACTTTCGGAGCGATTATTTCCAAAAGTATTCACTCAATCAAAAAAGTTTATTAGAAACCTTAAATGTTTTTAAAAGACCTGTCGAATGATGTGCCACACGTTGATGTTTGCTGAAAAAAAATTGAAAAACAGTGACATGTATAGAGTGTCCCCCCTAAAAATATTTATTATTATTAATGACCTATCAAACTAAGTAGCGGCTACTACAATACACCTTTTTACCAAATTTCATCCAGATTCATGTAGTAGTCTTTGAGTAAAATGCCTGTGACATACGGACGGACAGACGGACATGACGAAAGTATAAGGGTTTCGTTTTTGCCATTTTGGCTACGGACCCCTAAAATGGTTATTTGGAAAGTTTTTTTACAGACGATAATTTTACGTGATAACGTCATAAAAAAAATGATGACATTGTAATAAACAACCATGCCTATGACAGCTTTAGTTCCAATTGTATCGCATGTCGCTCCAATCGCCATTCGCTGATAAGCTGATACTTCAGCCAATCAGCGAAAGCGTAACGTGACACTTTCGTGCGTGTAGCCGGTCATAGATTTATGAGACGTTATCACATCAACACAGGTACAATAGGCACCAATGACGAAAGGGGTAATTGCCTGTCAAAACACACCGGTCCAGTGTCGAAATTCACAAATTCCCCCAAAAAAAGAACATTCAGTCGGGTCTGGGAGGTGGGGCAATTGCCCTTCTTGCTTCCCCCCCCCCCCTCCCTTGCATCCGCGCCTGTCACAGTCGAGGCAAGAGTATATCCCACCTAAAACATTCATTTATGAAATCTTTTTGACCTAGACTCACGAAAAAGTGTCTAAAAAAGTCACGTTATTGATTGGTTGCTAAGCAACGCGAATGGCGATATTTCGTCAATGTTTTCTTATGACGCTATCACGTAAAATTATCGTCCGTAAACCGACTTTACAGACAACGATTTTTTTCGAAAAATCATCTAGCCGACTTCAATCACAGTTGATTTGCTGGCATTTATTGAGGAGTTTCGTTCTCTGTCTCCGAAACTTATCAGCAGATCTTTACGGAATTTATATGGGACCATTTCGGAATAGACCTTTCGAACAAAAAAAATTTTGAAAATCCGTCTAAATATGACGGAGTTACGTCTTCTCATACATAAAAAAATACATTAAAAAAAACCGAATTGAGAACCTCCTACTTTTTAAAGTCCTCGTTTTGCCAAAAAAAAACTCATACATAACTACGCATAAATCGAAAAATTCTTTCACTGATAGATAGCCCATTTATCGAGGAAGGCTATATAACATCACGCTTCGAACAATAGCAGCGAAGCAGCAATGAAAAATGTTGCATAAACGGGGAAAAAATACGCATATGAAGTTGCGTCGGTCAGCTAGTTGTTAACAGAGTTCATTGACTTACTAGCAGACCTGACGAACTTCTTACTACCAATAATTTGAATATTATTCGAAGTTTACAATCCCATACAAAAATATCAATTTAATATAATATAAAATACTGATTTTTTTATATTAACAAAAAACTAACCCTGTATGAAGCGTCTTCCAGACGGTTGGAAACAAGCGTTCCCGCCAAGGTGACCTCGCTTGTTTCCAACAGTGTAGACGGCTGTTGTAAACCAAATTACTTGGTACTTTGTTTGCAAAAGCCGGCTAACAGTGTAGCCGGCTTTTGAAACAAGCAAGATCACTTTGGTTTGTACGCTTGTTTCCAACCGCCTGAAAGACGCTTTAGAGCGGACACAACAAAAAGAAAACAATTCCAATAAGCCGTTTTTTAAAGTTTTAATGAACAATTGATTTATTGGTCTATTTTTGTAGTTATTTATTATATTTTACTAGCTTGCTTGCGGCTTCGCCCGCATGGATGCTAGATTGTTACCAAAATATTTAAACGGCAAAGTTTCGTACTAACTTTGCACCCCAGTCTTACCCCTTAGGGGGTGAATTTTCAAAAATATTTTCTTAGTGCTCCCCTACATTATAAAAGGTACCCCTGTGCAAAATTTCAAGATTCTTACTCTTATACTTTAGGCCCTACGTTGATATATGTCAGTCAGTCAGTCAGCTTCTCCTTATTTAAATAGATATAGTTTTTGATATTTTTTGAGTTATACTTTGTTCTCTTCTACCAAATACCACCTATTTCACACTGTACTACAGTTGCACTTAATGTTTTTTAAAAGCATTCCTAACTTACCTTCAGTCACTTCACTTTCACAACAAAAACAACATAACACAGAAGAAAGCTCCACACTATATCACAACACTTACTATATAGTCTTCATAAACATTAGAATATAGTATAGTCCACTGCGTTCTCAATTTAAATCCAAAGACAAAAATATAGTAACGTTTTAAACTATTCAAATATCGAATAGATTCACTTGTCTTTGTCAAATGCGGCCACTTTCTTTCGCTGCGTAAAAACAACTCACGCGCATGCGACCGTTGGTAAGCGGTGAAATGGGGGGAGTTGGAATCTATTAGAATAGTTGTTAACGTCGTAACTACCTGTTGGTCCAGTGGTTAATGACCCTGACTATTTATCCAGAGGTCGTGGGTTTGATGCTCATACAGGATAAAGGATAAATCTTTGTGTTATTTGTGTGTTTAATGACGATTGTTTGTGTAATTTATCTACAAGGTGTAAATTAAATCACTGTCCGAACCGAAAGGTGGTTGTAGGTATTCTATTAACAATGCTAAAAAAAAATGTGTGGCACTCGGGGACTGCCGCGGTAAAGCTATTGCATAGCATTTTTTATCACCTTATGCAATTAAAAAAAAAAATTTTTTTTTTTTAAATAAAAATAAAAAAATAAAAAAAAGCGAGCTTCGTACAGTCGTACCATATACATATACGTTAAGCGAACGCTAGGCCGAGGCATGGTAGGCGGAGTGGGGGGTGTTAGGTTTTATTTTTGTTACGGAATTTCTTGATTCGGTCGCCGCGCTCAAAGCCCGAGCCCGCGATAAAAGCTATGCTAGCTTATAATTGAAAAAAATATATATTCGTCTATGAGAGTCGGGAATAGAGCTGTGACTGCGCATACATTTGTGCAGTGCACTATATTATATCTGCGTAGTTGGCTTGTCTCTGATGAGACTGGCCGTCGTAACCGACATCGGTTAGAAGACCATTAATTTAATACTATACTAATATTATAAAGCGGAAGAGTTTGTTTGTTTGTTTGTTTGTTTAAACGCGCTAATCTCAGGAACTACTGGTCCGATTTGAACAATTCTTTTTTTGTTGGATAGCCCATTTATCGAGGAAGGCTATTCAACAGTGAAAGAATTTTTCAATTCGGATCAGTTATTCCTGAGATTACCGCGTTCAAATAAACTAAAACTCTTCAGCATTATAATATTAGTACAGATGCTCGTTGTTGCTATCCTTGTTTCACAAGTTGTAGACTGCCATTTAATTTTGTCAAATGATCATCCAAATGTCAGTCTGCTGGATAGTCTGAAACGATCGAACACACCAGCAAGTAGCCGGCTAGCAACCGTTCAGCTAGAATGAAAACCTCATAGGCCACTGCCGCGCGATCTTGCTGTCTGAAACTGCCGGCTGTCGACTGCTAGTGTGTAGAACTGTAGACCCTAAGCCGGTTTTTAACCATTCCCGACAGGCAATAATCGCTATGTAGACCCAGGACGACAGTCCATCAGTCATCAGTCCAGGTATCGAGCCGAGACTGTCGTTCTGGAGTTGACAGACAGACTGCAGGCGGAGTGTGTGAGACCCATTAATACGAAGCGTTCGTCACGTATTCATAGTTCTTCTAACTACTAAATTACTACTAGAAACACTCTTATTATTATTATTTGCTTATTTGCCTACTCATTAATTAGGCCTTGTAAATAACATAATATTGCATTCTCTTAATGATCTATGCATAATTAATAGAGCACATCTGTGAAGCTATGCTAAGTACTTGAGTCTGTGATATATCTAAAGAGGTGTGTGCGGAATGGTCAGGCTCAATTCACAGTGGAATGACAGCAGCCAGGCGCTGCCACGAACGTCTACATGCTGCTGGCAGAGTAGGCAGCTGTGACAACGCGTGGCCGCTAGACCCAAGCGCCGCACTTTGTTTCAAAGAATTTTAAACTTGATTTAAGCTCGAATTTTAAGCTCGTGCCTCCGCACGCCAGCTTGCGACCTCTTATTTTATGTATGTATGTACGTTACTTAAGTGTGTATGAAATTTACCTTCTGTACTTCTTATGTATATATTAATAGCTGTCCCGCGCAACTTCGTCTGCGTAAATTTTCCCCGTTTTAAAATATTTTTTCAATTCGGACCAGTAGTTCCTAAGATTACCGCGTTCAAACAAACAAACTCTTCAGCTTTGTAATATACTAGCGGACGCCTCGCGGTTTCACCCGCATTGTATCCGTTCCGGTGGGAATACAGGGATAAAAAATAGCCTATGCCACCCGGGGTCAGTGTAGCTTCACAACGATAAAAGAATTTTTAAATCCGTATAGTAGTTTCGGAGCCTATTCAATACAAACAAACAATCAAATCTTTCCTCTTTTTAATATTAGTATAGAAGTATAGATGAATGCTTTTACTCTAACTTCATTGTTGAATGTGTACGTGACGCTTAGTCACTATGGCGTCCACGCCAAGTGCCGATGTTGTGTTACATTCCCATAGGACGAGACTGTCGCTTTCAATGTATCGGTGACCGACTTTCAGCCTGTCTGTCTTTGTTGTAGGTATATAAGTCTACTAGCTGTCCCGCGCAACTTCGTATGCGTAAATTTCCCCCGTTTTTGCAACATTTCTCGTCGCTACTCTGCTCCTATTAGTCGTAGCGCGATGTTATATAGCCTATAGCCTTCCTCGATAAATGGGCTATCCAACAAAAAAAGAATATTTCAAATCGGACCAGTAGTTCCTGAGATTAGCGCGTTTAAACAAACAAACAAACTCTTCCGCTTTATAATATTAGTATAGATGACCTAGGTTCGGGTGTAGTAGAGGACTCTTCCTATGTAAAGTAAAGGTATCTTATATGTAAAAAAAACACCTGCCTGCACAGAAAAGATTGAAGTCAGATAAATACTTAAATTATTTCATGCAGTCGAAGGCTTTATTAAATCTCGATAAACTTAGTAAAGTGCCTTCGACTGCATGAAATTATTTAAGTAGGTGATCTTGTTTCCATCTTTTCTGTGCAGGCGGGTTTTTTACTTGTTATTTTTTTATTTAAAACTTTTGAGTGGTTGTAGGATGTAACAATTAACTTTTATCACAGCTATTATCAAGTATTGTAAATTGAAAAAGAGAATGGTTACTAACTAACTTTTTAAATATTACAGTCATAATCATGTTTTTGAAATGTTTACGATAAACTCTTTAATTTGATACCCTTGTAGTATTCTTAACAACAATTTTTATCACACCTCTTTATTTTGCCGTCTCACAGCCGCCATGTTTGTTTTTTTAAACGTCACTAATCTAAGAACACTTGGGCGGTCAAGACGAATATAACGACGTATTAATTGTCTAAATCCGTCCAGTAGTTTAAAAAATATAAGGTAATAAAGAATATTTCATACAAGATACGGGCGAAGACACGATCCTTTCTTGCAGTCGGGTAATAAATAGCAATGTTTTTATGTTTGTCCGTACCGAAACCATTAATCAGATTGTGATGAAACTTTGATAGGATGTTCTGGGGACGCTTACAAGGATTCTTGCCCCAAAGGAAGCATGGCCGGGTCTCTATACATACAGTTTGACTGCCTCTGTGGTGCAGTGGGAGTGTATCCGACTGCTACGCAAGAGGTCGTGGGTTCGATCCCCACCCAGGATAAAACTTTGTGTGATGAGCACGATGGTTTATTCTGTGTCTGGGTGTTATCTATAATATGTATGTATTTAGAAATATATAAGTATGTTTATCAGTTGTCTGGTTTCCATAGTACAAGCTCTGCTTAGTTTGGGATCAGATAGCGTTGTGTGAGTTGTCCCAAGATATTATTATGATATTATTATTAGTTAGGATGGAGGATGGAGGTCTATAAATAATCTCAGAGTAGCTTATAGAGTTTAACAACAGTTGAGGACTTAATATTTTGAATTTCAAATCTACTACTGTAAATACTAGGACGACGCCATAACTTCTGTTTCTGGGCAAAATCTTTTTACATTTTGTCTGCTCAGAAGTTGGGAAAAATACATAATAAATACTGACTGATTTCTCATCACAGAAACTTATAAACGCGCGCGAAGTCCGCACGGGGTTGACACTTGAGAAGTTTTTGTACCTAGATAATTTATTAGTTTTAAGACAAATATGTAGATTAAGCATTACAAACGTACATTTAGCATTATGAACATAAAAACTTCAATTTTCGTGTGTTTAGTGTGTTAGCCCCTTCAAGTGGCGCTGCCCAAATATACCTAAACTGCAGAGTGACACCACTGCCTAAACTAATGAAGCTATAAGTAAACACAAAATATGGACAATATTAGTTATTATACTCCACCCATAGGGGTTTAAATTTTAACCGTCCTTGGTTAAAATTTATCCCCCTCATGGATCCAACAAAAAAGTCACTTTAGGGAGAACAATTTTAAAGTCCTATTATTTTCAAGAAAGCACTACGCAAAATTGGTTATCGGACTAGTATTTAGCTGTTGTTTAGCAATATTTTTTTGTCGTTTTGGAAAATAAACCTCCATAGGGTAAAATAAGGGATGAAACATAATGTCAACAAAAAGGACGGATTTTGCCTATCTGTGTCATACATAGCCTCTAAACGGATGGACAAATCAAAATGCGGGTTTGCTTTTTAGTAAAAAGCTAATTTAATCGAGATGAAGAGGTGAATTAAAAAATATCTGCTTAAAGATTTTGGTTCAGATGATTCACGGGCCACTTATGTCTAAAACACTATATGCCTTTACAAACTCTACATTAGAAAGTATTGAAGGAACTGATCAAGTCAGGAAGACGAACCAGTTTGGTCCAAGCCCCTTTCTCGCCCGAGGTGACCGCCCTCTCGATAATAGACCCGTTTGTTTACTCCTTGTTACTATATAGGAAACACTTTCTTTTACTCACTATTGGGTTGATAGATTGAAGTATTGTTGTCCTTTTCTTATACAGAATAATAAATAATATTTATTAGGCATTAATAAATCTCGATGAACTTAAAGTGGCTCCGACTGCATGAAATTATATAATTAAGTAGGGGATCTTGTTTCCATCTTTTTGTGCAGGCGGGTTTTTTTATTTTTTTTTTATTTAATACTTTTTAGTGGTTGTAGGATGTAACCGATGTAACAATTAACTTTTATCACAGCTATTGTCAAGTATTGATAATTAAAAAACGACTGTTTTTTTCACACATTATTTTGACATCTCACAGCCGCCATGTTTGTTTTTTTCAAATGTACAAAATTTATCTAAGAACACTTGGGCGATCAAGACGAATCTAACTACGTCTAAGTTGTATAAATCCGTTCAGTGGTTGTGAGGTATCAGGTACATAATAAAGAATACATGATACGCGCGAAAAACATAACCCTTCCTTACAGACTGGTAAAAAAGCAAGCAATACTTGTTTGCGTCTGGGGAATATTAGATATTTAATCATTCATTCAAAATGGTAGGTATTATTACTACAGTACCATTTTTAGGGTTTCGTATGTAAAGGCTAAAACGGGACCCTATTACTAAGACTTCGCTGTCCGCCTGTGCACCGACAGAATAAAATAAATATTGAAGGGAGAATCCCATACAGCAAAGGTGTTTTTTTTGCTCGTTTTTGCTCGATGCTGATAACGGTAACATATAGACGCTTGAAATATTCACAGACTATTGACTTATATTATAGACTTTAAAAATAAATAATTAATTAAATATTTAAAGGGGGGCTCCCATACAATAGACTTGATTTTTTTGCCGTTTTTATAGATAATGGTACGGAACCTTTCGTGCGTAAATCCGACTCGTACTTGGCCGGTTTTTTTTTGTTTTGTCGATTGATTGGCAAAATCAGTTTTGTTAAAATCTGCTGTGAAACTAGAATGGGTGCAAAATACAAGCTCGGTATCGCGAGGGACTTTACATACATACAAGTCACGGATACAAATTACACCCAGACTCGGAACAACAATTTGTGGATGACACAAAGTGGTGTCCCGTGTGGGAATCGACCCACAACCTCTTGCGTAGCAGTCGGACACACTCTCACAGCGCCACAGAGGCTATCATCTCGTGTTGAGAGTAAACATTTCATTGTAACGTAGGTAGGTAACTAATAGGTAGGTTTTCCTCCGTGGCCGTTGCTGGTAAAAAGAGCTAGAAATACCCTTTAATGATAAAGATGATAAATTATGTTTTGTTAATTGTTCGCAGGTGGTTGTTGCGGGTCGATGATGAAACGCACGATCGTGGGCGGCTGGGCGTGGGCGTGGATATGGGTCACCGATGTCCAACGCATCTCCCTAGAGGTAACGATTATAACAAACTAGATTTGCCCTGCTTCGTCTGCCAGACCCAGAATAAACCATCGTGCTCATCACACAAAGTTTTATCCTGGGTGAGGATCGAACCCACGACCTCCGGTTTAGCAGTCAGGGTCACTATAACCACTAGACCATTTCATTTGTTCCATAATATATCCCACTTCATAACACCCAAAGAAGACCCGTTATACCATATATCAATTCAATTCAAGAATATGGTGTCAACTGGACCAAGGCTAGATCAGATGTCACAGCAGAGACAATACCGATCGACCACGATCGGTGCAATTCGATCGAAACGTCGGGTAAATAAAAGGTTCACTGACCCGTGACCACGATCGGTGCAATTCGATAGAAATGTCGGGTAAATAAAAGGTTCGTACCTTTAAATAATTCACGCGATTAAGTCCCGAAATATATCTAATATGTATAAAAATCGCGAAAGTTTAAAAACAATAATATTTTTTTTATGAATTCAGCACATTTTTAGTAATAACCGATTACAGTGCTCCTAAGTTGGCCCAGATATAAAAAAGTTCCTAACTTATTTAATTAAGTTATTGGTATTAGCTAGATAAGAACAACGAGAGTGGACCGCTACATATACCTATATACCTAATAGCTGACCAGCGCAATTTCGTCTGCGTCAATTTTCCCCGTTTTTGCAACATTTTACTTTCCTTGCACGCCACTATGTGGCAAAACATGCATGAACATTAATAACCTAATATAAGAGCTAAGGTACTACAATGTTTGAGCGCGTAAAATATTCGATTAGTTAATTTATTGAATAGGTACTTCTCCTAATTTTCATTTGAAGTCCGTTATTTTTTCTTAAAAAAAAGTATTGTTGAAAAAAATATTTGTGATTTAATTATTTATTTCGAATAAAATTTGTGTGAATAGTCTTGTTGTGTGTGTCTACATTATTTTCTCTTTTCTTATTTAAATTATAAATTACTAACGAATTTAAATTGAAAATTATCTTTAACCACAGCTTAGGAGTTAAATAAATTGCACTCTCCACTTTCTTGTTAGTCAGATACTGAAGGTACTTTTTAGAAAACCTTGACTTTCTTGAGTTTCATTATCAACCTTAAATTCTGAGAAATACTAAGTTTATGTTGATCCAGGTGCATTTTAATAAAAAAATACCTACATCATGTAGTTTTCTTTGAGACAGCAATGAAGTACAGCCATTACCATTAGTATGTTTTACATTACTTATTCTATAAATCTTGCAGGTTATGACTCTCAACCCAATGTGTGAATTCGTGGAGACGGCCCAAGGAGTGCCGCTGACGGTCACGGGTGTAGCCCAATGCAAGATCATGAACGAAGACGAGCTTCTCACTACTGCCTGCGAGCAGTTCCTGGGCAAGACCGTCAAAGAAATCAAGATGACAATACTACAAACACTTGAGGGACATCTCAGGGCAATTCTCGGTAAGTTTTTATTTATATTAGCGCCATCTGTTTGTGAACAGTTGTACTTTTTGGTAATAGCGCCATCTATGTTTTATTGCGTGAAACTGTAAAAAACTTGTAAGTGGCGTTTATAAATTGTCTAAGAAGTTCTCAGTGTTCACGATAGATGGAGCTATGTCACAAAATTTCCTGACGAACATGCGTTGCAGACCAAATAGATGGACGTATGTTTTTTTTTTTATTAGAATGCTACTTTAATCGGGATAGTTTTTAGCTTTATTTTATGAAAATTTGTTCAGCTACTTTGAAGATATTTCTTCGTGTCACGTGTTTGATTTATTTTAATATACTTACACATTATTTTTATACTGATAAGAAGGTACATTGTAAGTAGGTATAAAACATTATTCTTTTAAACAGCTGTATACATTATCAAAGTACCTACTCGTACCTATGTGTTGGACGGAACAGGAAGTGTCAAGAATGGGGCCCGTCTTCTTGAACGGTTCCGATCGGCTATTGTGTTGTGATTAGATCGTGCATGTGTTCGAGGAAATGACCACTTTCATATAAAGGTCCGTGAATGAGGACAAGGAACGCGTGCATGTTTTGCTAAGCCTGCCTTTTATGTTTGATTTTATCATACAACGCCATGAGTAGGTACTGTCACGATCGTTCAGCCTTTGGTGAGCTGGGGGTCTAGACAAAGTCACATTCGAAAAGCGATGTCGATCATGGAAAAGAATTTTATTATGGAATTTGACATTTGCGGTAGAGACCATAGACATTTTTTTTTTTTTTTTGTGAACGATTAGTACGGCCTTATCGAATTCGCCACGGAACGAATGTACCTTGTCTAAACCCCCTGGTACTGGGGCTGTACCTCAGGATCTTTTATTGAGCGTTTAAATAAAAAGATGATTTCCCAAAAACGGACACAATGTTTATTACTGAAATCTAAGTATCACGCACAACATATGCTACTGCAAAATATCTCTAATTAATTTAAATTACGACCAGATCGGTCGGCTATGAAAGTCACAGCCCCAGACTCTCTTTTATTTTTCTCAATTCACAAAATAACTTCCAAACGAGTTTCACCCACAAAGGTTTCATCAACATACGTTTATGACGTAGGTATTTGCATGAGATCTCAGCAGTAGATAACATCACAGTACCTACTTACAGGGCCGGCCCTTGCATAATGCGAACGGAGAAGCCACTCCAGGCGCTATAGGTCAGTGGACTCAGTGGGCTCTAAAAGCCTCCTCCCGCTAAGGGATCTAGGGCGTTAAATGCTATCATGAGGGCTAAATTGATTTGCCCCGTCGCACAGTGCGTAATTTTCATAATCTAGAGGGACAAAAGTCAAATTTTACACTAGTCTATGTAGGTAAAATAGTTATTTACATTCAAAAAAGACAAACCATATTACGTGTCACTAAGGTTTATTTTCCAAGAACTCGCACCACACAATAAAAAAAAGGGTCAGAACGGCCGACTATCTGAGATTCGTCGTCCAAGCTCTCAAAGCGATCGCGTCATTCGGCTGAGTTTGCTCGTTGAATATACTGTGTGTATGTGCGCTACCAGTGATTGTGTGTTGTTATTGTTTTCTTGGGAGTTTTAAGGTAAGTTTCCACATGTATTTTACTTAATATGTTTTAAAAATTAATCACGAGCACTATATGAACAGAGAGAGTTTATTTTTATAATCAAAATTCTACTAATTCTATTCGTACTTGAGTTTTAGTATATTATATCGGAATATACAGATCCCTTATTACATTTATTCGAAAGAACTACTTGTTAGCTACAGGAAAAACGTTCATTTGTTTGCGCATATTTGCGACACTCATACAACTTTTCTTTATTTTCAGAATTACTTCGCAAATTTCCGGTAGAAATTATTTCGACGTATGGTTTGCTAACGCAAAAGAAATAAGAACAGATGCTTTGTTACATCACATATTGCAAGAACTTGATAACCCGTCCTTTTCGGATGACGTTATAAGAAGTTTAAAAGTGACTATCAGAAGTTTTTGTCAAAAAATCGAAGAAAAATGGTCGAAGTCGGGAATACATAGAGATCGTTTCCTAAATACAAATTCTGGGTGGTTAGAAGGAAACCTGCCGTTACCTAGTATTGTTAGTAAGGCGCTCGAAGGTGTGTCACTACCTGAAACGTGTTCGGGTTCGTTCAGAAGACCGCAAAAAACTTTGAAAGTTCGAGCACCAAAACAAAAAGACGGCGAATTCAACATCTTCTTGAAACATCGAGTCTGAAAGAGATATCGATGGGAACAGAAATACAACTCCGCAAGTCTAATGGATCACACAATTATAAGATTATGTGAAGTGCAAGAAGATGTACTGAAAACTATAATTAATTTGAAAGGTGTGACTGAATTTGGTGTAGATATAATTGTGAAATGAAATATCAATAAGTTTCAGGAATTAGCTAAAAAAACGAGACTTATATGGAGTACTCATGGCATCCAATGCCTGTAAGCGTCCATATAAGTCTCTCATTTTTTTAGCAGTGTTCTTCCATTCGGCCAACTTTCGGAAGAAGCACAAGAGGCTAGAAATAAGCACAATAGAAAATTCAGAGAATTATTTACGCGAAAGACATCAAGAGTTATTAAGTACTTATAACTTTAGACCCCTATATTGCAAGCTTTCGTGCTGCTCCTAAAACAAGACGTGGCAAAATTACTCCTGAAGTCTGTGAGCTTTTGGAAATGAGAACTCCTGACACGAAGGAATTCACTCTGAACGATCCGAAACTGAAGAATCTGATACCGATAGCGAGTTTGAAAAATCTTATTATTCTGACTGAATTTGATGTCGGTAATTATCATTTGTATCTATATACTTCTCCCTTCTCTTAAACATTTTGTTGTTTTTTGTATGTTCGAATAATTGTATTTTTTTTTGTGTATTGTCATTTTTGTATTATATGTTATACATAAAATGTTGCAATATATGTCTAAAACCTTGACAATGACTTTATATTTCCTTCAATACCTTTTATCGCATAGTAAACTTTTACAGTTTGGGCCCTAGACTTTTGTCCCTCTAGATTATGAAAATTGCGCACTGTGCGTCGGTCGCGTTAAAAGTAAAATCGGCCAGCAGTGCCTACCTACAGCAGAAAGCTCATATAGGCAGTGGCGAAGGGTCCTTAGAACACCTTTACTTTCGGTTTCCCTTTACATTATAGTTACTTAGTATTATAGGTACAAAGAACCGTGTCCAGCAAGATATATCTTTGTATCGGGTTAACTCAGAAAAAAGATGAACCCTTCAGTACTGCATATAGGTATACATAGACGTCACCAAGGACAATCATGGACATCGAAATTGCAAAAGGGTAAGTAGTCATTAGGCCGGTGTTTAGTCATCCCCTCCAAAAAAAATGATCCTTGGTATGTCCACGGAACACCTTCGTTCTGAACCAAGTGCTCCGAGAATTCCTGTTCTTGGGTATTGTCTATGTAGGCCTTGCTTGAGCGGCGGTAGCCTAATGGCTGGCATCGATTTTGCAATCGATAGGTCGAAGGTTCGAATTCTATTATAGGTACTACCGACGTGAACCCACCCCTTTTTATTTGATTTTTTGGCCCTAAAAAATGCCTAACGCACACCTCCAGCACCCGGGGCAGACGCTGGAGGTAGTATGGGACCTGACCCACTAAAAAATCGGCCGTGTACCTACTCGCCGCCTTCACGGATAGGCCGCCAGAACTTGCTATAGCTTCGGCTTCGGCGACCCACCCAGCGGCATAGCCCCATCGGGCATTCCTGCTCCTGCGGCGTCCTGGGTACACATAACGCCATCGCGAAAAGCCGGGAGCGTGGGAAACTACGTGAACCCACTCCTTACACAATCCATTGAGCTTAGCTTGAGGGGTTAACAGGATTGCTACTTAGTAATGTAGGACCCACAATTCTACATTACTAGTTATCTTTATAAAAACTGTATTTAGTTTTTGTACTCGCAATATTTTGTGATTTTATCGTGTCTTTAAAAGACCTTCTATTCGGCCATACTTCAATCAATCAAACAACCTATATTACCAAATTTACGCCACAACACCGGGTCATCTGCCTTCTGCATCTAATTCTTTCCATTCATTATGATTTATAACAGGGTACTTATTATAAACTAGCTTTCGCCCGCGGCTCCGCCCGCGTGTATGTCGGTTATCGCGATAAAAATTATCCTATGTTCATCTAAATCGGTTTAGCTGTTTGAGCGTGAAAGCGTTACAGACAGACAGGCAGACAGATTTACTTTCACATTTATAATATTAGTATGGATGCGAAAATTTAGATGTATGGAGGAATATTTATGACTAAATCACTGAATGCAAATTTCGCTGACTCACTCCTATGTTTTAGTCTATATCTCTGGTGTTTTATAAGCTAGGACAACGTTTTATACACTAAACTCTTCCCAGATAAATTATATAAATTATATTAATTTATTTTTTTATTTAAGACTTAGCTACTTAGTAGTTGTAGGATGTAACCGATGTAACAACCAATTTTTATCACAGCTATTGTCAAGTATAATTGAAAATTTAAAAAAGAATAGTTGCTAACTTTTTAGTATTACAGTCATAATCGTGTTATTCCTTTTTAAAATGCTTAAGATGAGCCCTTTAATTTGATAGCTACATTGCAGTTATTAAAACAACTTTTATTTTTCACACTTCTTCTTCTTCTTCTTTGACTTTATGTCAATCTAGCCGTTTTAACGGCTAATTTCTGCCAGTGTCAAGTATTTATGCACTTATTACATGCACATAGTCTCGTTCTTAGTCAATAATGAACGTATTCAATTAATTTTTTACAAGTTAAATTCGGAGCTGTAAAAATAATGGCCGGTCAGTTTGCCGCCATTTTTTCAACTCCACACACTTCTTTATTTTGACATCTCACAGCCGCCATGTTTGTTTTTTCAAATGTCACTTAACTAAGAACACTTGGGCGATCAAGGCGAATCTAACGACATCAAATTGTATAAATCCGTTCACTGGATTGTGAGATATCAGGTAATAAAGAATTTTACATACATACAAGATACGCGCGAAAAACATAACCCTTCCTTACAGTCGGGTAATAAGTAGGTACATGCCAAGGTTTCATTACTGCAGGTTGTTGCGCAACGAATTCTGTTTGTCACCAATATTTCCCACCGTTATTGTTATTCATTGAGGATTTTATCCAGAATATTTATGCATTTATGAAATTCAAAATGATTAATGACCGCAAATATTAACTGGAATTGACGTATGTAATTATTTAATTTACCTAAATTACCTTCAATGCAAGGAAAATAATACCTAAATAGAGAATTAAATAATTACTTCATTTTAGTTTTCATTAATGGGCTAGTTTCCAACTAGTCAAAACAGAAACTCTTTAGGAAATGTCAAAATGCAGATTTTATATAGAGATCTCATACAAATAGGGGTCTATGACGTCACTATTTTTTTCTTGTCAAATCACATCTATAAAAGATACTAGCGGACGCCTCGCGGTTTCACCCGCGTAGTTCCCGTTCCCGTGGGAATACAGGGATAAAAAATAGCCTATGTCACCCGGGGTTAGTGGAGCTACACAACGATGAAAGCATTTTTCAAATCCGTCCATTAGTTTCGGAGCCTATTCGATACAAACAAACAATCAAATCTTTCCTCTTTATAATATTATATACTAGCAGACGCCTCGCGGTTTCACCCGCGTATTTCCCGTTCCTATGGGAATACAGGGATAAAAAATAGCCTACGTCACCCGGGGTTAGTGTAGCTTCACAACGATGAAAGAATTTTTCAAATCCGTCCAGTAGTTTCGGAGTCAATTCAATACAAACAAACAATCAAATCTTACCTCTTTATAATATTATTATAGGACCTATAGACTAGCTGTCCCGCGCAACTTCGTATGCGTAAATTTTCCGCGTTTTCGTCGCTACTCCGCTCCTATTAGTGGTAGCGTGATGTTATATAGCCTATAGCCTTCCTCGATAAATGGGCTATCCAACTAAAAGATTTTTTTAAATCGGACCAGTAGTTCCTGAGATTAGCGCGTTTATACAAACAAACAAACTCTTCCGCTTTATAATATTAGTATAGATATAGATGACCAATGATAAAAAAAAACAATTTACCACCAAATTTAATCGGTTCTTAACTGTTTTCAGTTTAAATATCAGGTTTATTTACTAACTTGTCTTTTGGTTGATGGGATTTTTTTGTTTATCTAGGAAACAAGCCTAGTAAACTATAACCCATACATACTTACCTATCAACATGGTCATTATGATTCTGAGAGACGCCCATACATTCAGATCGAGAGATCTGCGAGGATAAACAACGTGACGTCTTGAAAAAAGTCATACCCAGTCATATCCCTCCTTGTCTCAGAAAGCACGTTATGACGTCATTCCTAGCCCTGTTCGCTCCCCGGTTATATCGGATATCCGTCCTGTTGAACTATGAGAGTGAATGAATAGAGAATGCATTTGTGTTTGCGCACACTTTGTACACTACAGGCTAAATGTCACGTAATACAATGGTAACCAATCTTATTTCACAATCGCTATTTTTTTTTTTAAATAAAGATAACAAGCAATGTGGGATTAAGTCCCACATTACTAGCAATCTTGGTAACCCCTCCAGCTAAGCTCAAAGGCTTGTGTTAGGAGTGGGTTTACGTCGGTACTATAATGGGTAGGATTCGAACCCGCGACCTCACGATTGCGAGACTGATGCCTTAGCCATTAGGCTACCGTCGCTTCATAATTATTACGCTCTCGAGACGCATACTTGACGCAAGCGTTTTGAGATCGATCCCAAAGTTACAGAGAGAATACAAAAATGGCCGTTTTAATAAAAGAAGAAGAAGAAGAAGAAAAACCGTTTATTAAGCTCACAGTAAAAAAACAAAAATAAATATACAAAGAAAATAAATAAATATGAGTTATAAAAGTTCTAAATCTAAGCTAGAGTGAGCTTAAAAGGCCGCAGCTCAGCACATGCCACAGTTCACTGCGGCGCTGATTTTCAGCTGAAGCCAGTGGTGAGTTCACGGGCGCCTGTGACAGTACATATTACATGATATTTGTAAGATATAAATAATTGTTAAAATATTTAATTTCATAAAATAGAATAATATAAAATAATTTATGTTGATAAAATAATAATAATAATAAGGCATAGCAAAAATAATAATCAATAATAATAAAAATAAGACATTGCATAAATAAAAAATAAAAAAAGACAACAATAATAAAAATTAATTAAAAAAAATAATTCTTTATGTGCTACACAGCTGTAATTGTAAAAATATATTCTTTAATTTCTGTCTAAAACTAGCTACACTTTTTAGATTACGCAGTGGAGGAGGTATGTTATTCCAACACTTGGTAGCACTATATTTAAAACTACCTCTGAAGGCTACTGTCTTGTGTCGAGGTATATGTAGTGCACAACAAATCTCTCGTATGGGGTAATTTCTATTTTAATTTTTCCATTTTAATTTCATGTAGAGATATGTTGGCTTCTTTGTATTGATGACACCAAACAGTAGGGTGGCAAGGTGTAATTCCCTCCGGTATTTCATTTTTAAAATATTGCCCTTATTAAGATAGGGAGTAACATGATGGCGCGGAGGTATGCCAAAACAGAACCGTGCACATGCGTTTTGTACTCTTTGCACAAGGTTTACGGTTTTCACCAGCAGTCGAGGTCCATATACTATGTCCATATAGTTCAACTTTGACAGAACAAGCGAGTCCATGAGCGCGATACGAAGGTCAACATTCAAATGCTTACGAATTTTGTAAAGGATTTTTAGTCTATAAAAACATTTTTGTACGACTTTAGCTATATGATGCTCAAAACGTAATTCCTCATCCATCAACAAGCCAAGGTTTCTAGTTTCACTCACTCGTTCTATGAGCACGTCATTTATTTTTATCAATGGCATTTTATCAACAATTTGTTTAATTTGCTTTTTTGTACCTAATATCATAAATTTTGTTTTGGCAGCATTAAGAACGAGAGAATTATTCTCAGCCCACTGATGGATGTTATTTAAATCCTCATTTATTTTATCCACCGCGAGTTGGGTTTCGTTTGTCTTAAATGATAAATATATTTGAATGTCGTCAGCATATATATGGAATTTACAGTGTTTAATAATACTTGTTATGTCAGAGCTATACAATATAAATAAGAGTGGTCCCAAAACAGATCCTTGAGGAACACCGCGCCCTACTGCCGTCAGTTTTGATCTCAATACAGATCCATCTGTGTTTCGAACCTCAACCACTTGCGAACGGTTTCTTAAATAAGAATCGAACCACTTAACCGTATTAATGTCAAAGCCATAATATGACATCTTTGACAACAACAGGGGAATATTTAGACAGTCAAAGGCTCTTGAGAAGTCTAATAGAACTAAAATTGTCCCTCTACCCTCATCCTGTGCGGTCAAAATGTTGTCTGTAACGTCAAGAATAGCCGTTACAGTACCACGGTTTTTTCTGAACCCTGACTGAACATCTGGCAGAATATTATTAGTTTCCAGATAACGGGTCAGCTGCACTCCAACGACCTTCTCAAGAATCTTTGATACGCATGGTAAAAGGCTTATTGGTCTTAGATCTTTCGCACTTGTTACCTCTTCACTTTTAGGTATAGGTCTTACTATAGCTGTCTTCCACAAGGTGGGAAACTTACTAGATAATATGGACGTATTGACTATTGACGTTAGCACATCTAGCGTATGAGTGATCACCATGTTCGCCATATTCAATGACACCTCATCGATCCCTAAGGCGTTGGACCTTAGCCCTTCCAGTATCTTAAGTATATCCATTGGCTCAACAGGCTGTAGCGAAAATTTACTACTGGTATACCTATTATACTCAAAAAACGTTAATTGTGATAACACAGTACAAACTTAAGTGCAACTGCACTGCTTTAAATACGTGAATTGACCCCCAGGTGTCGCACCGTTGCCGTACCGTGTCGTTTGATTCCGCTCTAACGTTTTCAAGATTCAAGAAGAACTTGTAGAAGCCAAACAGAATGGTGCACTATTTAATTTTACATTGTCTCGACAAATTTTTCATATTTATTTAAGTTACGGATTATGAGGGAAAGGTAGGACGACAATGTTACGATACGATGAGAAAATCCAATGTTATATAGCTTGCTCTGACTCAACGCTTTTTGCCCCAATCGATTCCTTACAAAGTTAAGGTGGAATATTACGGATAAGATAGTATTAACGCGATAATCTCAGGAACTACCGGTTCTAATTTAAAAAATCTTTTACTCTTGAGTAACCCATTTATCGAGGAAGGCTAGGCTATATAAGATGTTATATAGGTACTACAACAAATAGGAGCAGAGCAACAATGAAAAATGTTGCAAAAACGGGGAAAATTGACGCAGACGAAGTCAGTATACACTTATATACACTTATATTGCTCACTGGTAGCAATATTAGTGTATATAAGTGTATACTGACTTCGTCTGCGTCAATTTTCCCCATGTGTGAATGCAATAAGTCAGTAGGAAATTATGAAAAAGAGGGAATTTTAAATCATAATCAGTTAGTTGACGTGACTCCATGATCAAACACCCTTGAAAAGTTATTGTACCTAAGTACAGAGAAGACATTGCGGTGCATGTGACCAGGAAATGCAGTGGCAAACACCTTATGTAAACTAAGGTCAGTATAATAGACTTACCTCGGCTCCGTTAAGGTTATGGCAGCGTCGATGCACCAGGTACAAACACATACGACCTTGGTTTGCTAGAAACACAAATCGAATTGCAATTTCATCTTTTGAATGCAAACTAGCCGAATTTCTGACTAATATCTGTGACAACTAGCTGCAGTTAGTTAAAAAGTTTAAAAAAACTTTAAATAGGCCGTTTTATTTTACTACTAGCTGTCCCGCGCAACTTCGTGTGCGTAAATTTTCCCAGTTTTTGCAACATTTCTCATTGCTGCTCCGCTCCTGTTGGTCGTAGCGTGATGTTATATAACCTGTAGCCTTTCTCGATTAATAAGCTATCCAACAGTGAAAGATTTTTTCATTTCGGATCAGTAGTTTCTGAGATTGCCGCGTTCATACAAACAAACAAACTCTTCAGCTTTATATGTAATATTAGTATAGATTTGGCCGTGGAACCATGTTGCTTTTTTTAGGGTTCGTTATTAATAAGTAGATATAATGTTATAAGTATGAAACAAAAACAACAGAAAACGCATTATTAAGCCGGATATGGGGGGGGGGGGGGGCGGGACTACGGAACCCAAGACTGTGTGTGGTCGCGACATACACTTGCCTGGTTTTTTTTATTTTAAAGTCTATGACTGACAAGCAGATGCTGAAGCAGATTTTCAAGTACTTAGTGACGTACTTACGTACCAATTTTTTTGTTAATTGATTGTAGTATTGTTATTTTCGACTCAACTGCCTCTGTGACGCGGTGGGAGTGTATCCGACTGCTACGCAAGAGGTCGTGGGTTCGATCACCACCCAGGATAAAACTTTGTGTGATGAGCATGATGGTTTATTCTGTGTCTGGGTGTTATTTATCTATAATATGTATGTATTTAGAAATATATAAGTATGTTTATCAGTTGTCTGGTTTCCATAGTACAAGCTCTGCTTAGTTTGGGATCAGATAGCGTGGTTTGAGTTGTCCCAAAATATTATTATTTTATTATTTTGTTATCCTCTTATTATGAAAGTGGGAATTCCGATGATCCGGATTCTGTGTGATTCACAATATAAGTGCTCTTGTAAAAATAAACTTTTATCTTAAAGCCGTTGACCGGTCTGTACGGTCGGGAAAAATGTCTACAGATTTGTTCTGCAGTTTAAAACATAGGTAAGTAGTCACACATCGATTAACAGCGGATCTCCTTTGTTATCTACCGTTACCTGTCCGTTAATGTAGCTAACTTTAGTAGTGAAACTGAACATTTGTGATAGAAAATCTTTAATCTTTCGGATTTTGTATTTATCAACGGTTATTGAAATGCCCAAATGCTAGTTATAACGACGACTACTCATCTATGAGTAATGTGTCCCACCGCTGTTTCACATTCTGCCCCAATATAGATAAATTAAAAATTGCATAACTGTGTACATAAGGTGTCATTATAATTATTTAAGTAACAACAGTCTACCCATATCGGGTATGCAATAGACACGGTTAGTTGACAATGTTTTTACAAAAAATAACAAAACATAAAAATATTAGAAAAAAAGAACAGAAAAACAAATGGGTTTATCTGAAATTAGGTATACATTTTACACAGTTTCGAAATACTCATTCAAGTTATAAAATACATTATTTAGTAGCCATTTTTTCAAGTGAGCTTTATACAGATTACCGTTTAGTTCTTTAATGGCGACAGGTAGGATATACACACGAATGGCAGTTATGTAGGTACTTTTATAGTATGTTGCGTTTGAAATACTTGGTAAATTTGAATTATATTTATATGGCTGAACTGCAAGGCGCTAACATTGGTATGTCCCAGGAAAATTGGCCGATAAGTGGATCTGTCACGGCAACATCTGTCATTTGACGTCTGACGTCTCGGGAAGCAAAATTACGTTATATCTTTAGAATTATGTATTGAGGCTATTTAAATGTATATACTTAATGTTTTGTTGATAAATAAGCTATCAGAAAATTCGGTGATATTTTGCTTGGTATTTTTTTTTTCTTGAAGGTGGTTTATTTTTCTTAAAAATACTTTTCATTAGTAAGTTAGTTAGCTCTGTTTCATAAAAATCTATTCCACATTTCTATACCAATTGAAAAAAAAAACTTGGGAGGTGTCAATGGACACCCGGATGGAACGAAGTTCCTTTCGATTAAAGTGAAGGAATTGTATTTTTTTTTTGTATAATGTAAATATAAACTTAATCAGTCAATGCGAAATAGAAAGACGAAACGAAAATAACTGGCTTCCTTTCTATGAGAGAGAGAGAGAGAGAGAGACAGACAGAGAAACACGCGCACGCTGCACGGCTTACAACTATAGCAAAAAGTGTCGTTACAACTTTTGGTCTTAATTTTTTTCGTCTAACCCCCTTTCGCAACGCGCGATAATTAACTTCGTTCCAAAATCTTACACAACTTGTGACAGTCACTAGTGACTTCGCTGTGGCCGACATTGGAATTACTGTGTATGTACCTACTTAATACACTTTCTTTGGCTCGCGTCATCTGCTGACTGTACTTCGTGCATACATGCACCCGATCACGTAGTCCGGCAGCCATCTTGTTATGGGGAAACACTGCAATAAAAAAAAATAGGTACTACAATATAACAGTTATCTGATTACTTTGCGTGTTACTATTTTCACTAAGTATTAAAGTCTAGGTAACCTTTATTACTAGGATAGTATTATATTATCTGTGCCTTTATAAAATGCGTGCTCGACGCAGACATAGAGTTGGATCAACGTAACTCGGCCAGATTGAAGTTAGGTTCATATCACTTTCGCGCATGTCATAGAGATGCGACCCTAAAATTACTTACGAAAACGATTAATTATGTTTAATCGATTAAAAATACTAACAGAATTTTAATTCAGCAATATAAAAATGCTTTATACTTAATCGAGTTCATAAAAGTTTAAATTTAGAACAATTACAGTAAATACTAAAGAAAATTTGATAAACAATTTCTTTACGAAGTAATATTAATTATGACAATGTAATGCGTAATCGCATCTCGAATCCTTTTGGTTTAGTAACCTCCCCCGCCCCCCGCTTCCTGTCACCATTTACTACTAAAAAATGCATCTGCGCAGCCACTTGTCGCCAACTACAATCCGGCCGAGGTACGTTGATCCAACTGTACTTAGGCTAAGCTCTATAAAGCGTACTTTGGCTCAGCTTAAGCTTAGTTAAACATTACAGAAGACTTGACAAAGCATGTGCTGACCGTTGACTGTATATACAGGGTGTAACAGAAAGGTGTGGTCATAATAATATTCAAGGGTTGGTATGTGCCCATGATACTGAGCGCACATACCTAATTTTAACAAAATCAGAGTACCCTTAAATAATATTTATTATTTTTTCATTCGTTTATTTATGAATGAAAAAGTTATTTATTAAAATAAGTACGACTTATAAAGTTCTATGCCATAATAATCCAATCGAATTTTGTACCAGGGGAGGTATATATGCCATACGCCTTCCACTACTGAATTTTGATAAAAATAATATGCTATAACTATGTAATAATAATGCAACCAGCTCAGCACCATGGTAGGTGCAATACTGATAACAAACCCTATCCACTGCTGAAATTTGACCACACCATTCTGTTACACCCTGTATATAATTTTCTAAGATTACGCTAAGCTTGCGCTATGACTAATCATTTCATTGGTGAGCAAATTCTTTGTTCAGATTTTCTTCAAGTTTGACTTATGCTAACCTTGAGGTAAGCCAAAGTACGGACATAGACATCTCGTCTTTCGGAACGCCTTTTGAAAATTCGAACATAGTGGTCCGATGTCTGAGATTCTTGTCCGTCAACTATGTAAAAAAAAGGTATGACATGATTAAGACTGTGATACTAAAAAAGTTAGTTAGCAACAAATCTTTTTTCAATCTTCAATACTTGACAATAGCTATGATAAAAGTTATTTGTTACATCGGTTACATCCTACAGCCACTAAAAAGTATTAAAAAAATATATATAAAAATAAAAAGAACCCGCCTGCACAAAAAAGATGGAAACGAGATCTCTTACACAATTTTATAATTTTATGCAGTCGGAGGCACTTTACTAAGTTTATCGGGATTGATTAACGCCTCCGACTGCTTTTTTATTTTTATAATTTATTTTTTTATTGCCGGCTTGGGAAAAAAGATCTATCGGTTTTTTTTTGTGATTCTGTAATAGATACTTGATCATAATGTTATATCTGTAAGTAGATATAACATTATGATCAAGTATCTACTACTTGTCAATTAAAATTCGTGTGGTAAGAAAATCTGTAGTTTGATACAAATTTGACGCGGTGCTGAATTTAGGATCGTGAAATTAAAACTACGTACATTTCTATTTATTTACAGAAATGGGAAAAGGTCCCTGTGTTGCGAAATCGAAACGAGTCATTGGCTACCTACAAAATTGTTTAATTTACTAATGATATGAAATGCCTAAAGAAAGTCCACGTAATAATTCGTCACTTGGGAAATTACAAATTATTCATATTTTTTTCCTTATTATGCTACAGTATATTACCTATGTAACTCATTTGCCGAACTTTATTATAACAAGTTGTTAGTGACAGGCAGGTTTTGTGTTTTCACTGTGAGTGGTATTGTGTATAAAAGTTAGTTTAAACGAAATTAAAAAAAAAACCTGATACCAATTTAAATTTTGTCATGTAATTACATTAATTAGTTCCTATAGCCAATCAATACAAGTAGCGTGCGTGTGTTTGAAAAAACAAAATAAAAGTAAATGACAAAAAGTTATTATTGAGATTGTGTAGTTAATGAACAGGGTTTTAACAAAAATAAGAAATTAACTGCCTTCAAGAAAAAAAAAATATTTAGCACATCACCGAATGCAAATGTTGCTGACTCACTCCTATGTTATAGTCTATATCTCTGGTGTTTTATAAGCTAGGACAACGTTTTATACACTTAAACCTTCCTAGAAATATATGCAATCGAATAGTGAAAACCGCATCTAATCGGTTCAGTAGTTTTCGAGAAAATCGCGAACATACATACATATATACGAGTCTAACAGAGAACCACCTTTTTTGAGGGAGGCTTTTTTTAATAATACAAACTTTACATTACCTAGAGTTAGAGGAGTTATACCTCGCATTTAGTGTTTGCCGTTTATTAAATAACTAGCTGTCCCGCGCAACTTCGTCTGCGTAAATTTTCCCCGTTTTTTAAACATTTCTCATTGCTGCTCCGCTCCTATTAGTCGTAGCACGATGTTATATAGCCTATAGCCTTCTTCGACAAATGGGCTATCCAACAAAAACAGATTTTTTCAAATCGGAGCAGTAGTTCCTGAGATTAGCGTGTTTAAACAAACAAACAAACTCTTCCGCTTTATAATATTAGTATAGATACCTACTTTAAAATACCAGTAGGCACCCTATTGAATTAAATCTATATCTACTAATATTATAAAGCTGAAGAGTTTGTTTGTTTGTTTGAACCCGATAATCTCAGGAACTAATGGTCCGAATTGAAAAAAAAAACTGTTGGACAGCCCATTTATTGAGGGTGGCTATAGGCTATATAACATCACGCTACGATCAATAGGAGCAGAGCAGCAATGAAAAATGTTGCAAAAACGGGGAAAAATTACGCGGACGTATCTGCGCGGGTCAGCTAGTATTAATTACTAGCTGTCCCGCGCAACTTCGTATGCGTAATTTCTCCCCGTTTTTGAAACATTTCTCGTCGCTTCTCCGCTCCTATTAGTCGTAGCGCGATGTTATATAGCCTATAGCCTTCCTCGATAAATGGGCTATCCAACAAAAAAAGAATTTTTCAAATCGGATTAGTAGATCCTGAGATTAGCGCGTTTAAACAAACAAACAAACAAACAAAACAAACAAACAAACTCTTCCGCTTTATAATATTAGTATAGATAAGTGTTAAAATTGACGAAATTCGGTGAGCTTAAATACCTAATCCACTAAAAAAAGCCCTTTAAAGCTTTAAACGAGCAAAATCACACGCACAAGTAAGTTTCAAGCTGTACAATAATTATCTACAAATGCGTCTCAACTCCGTCCAAAGCCGTTTTAGCTTACAAAGCGTAACAAATATGGAGATTACTCTCCAGAGCTTGTCTTTGTGATGCTCTATGAATATGCACAGTGGGTATGCACTACACTACTACATTGTTCTGTTACATACCTATCTATGGTCTACAGCTTCTGTAAAGTTTGGTATTTGTCTGTGGTCTTGTGGTACTTATGATTTAAATTGTGACTGTTTCTGTATTATTATTATTATTATAAAGTTTCCTTTCTTCTCTTACTTTCCTTTTAGGGTTCCGTAGCCAGAATGTCAAAACGGAACCCTTATAGTTTCGCTGTGTCCGTCCGTCCGCAGCTTAGCTCAAAGACTGTTAGTCCTAGAAAGCTGTAATTTTGCATGGTTACACATATTGCAGACAAAGTGAAAAAAAAAATATGATACCTCCCTTATAGGTATGTAAAGTAGGGATGTGATGTTTTTTTCCTCACCCACCCCATCGTGTGGGGTATCATTAGATAGGTCTTTTAAAAAACATAGGGGTTGTAAAGATCATTTTTCGATTTAGGGATCATTTTGTGAAATATTAAGCTTAAAGTGGCAATTTTTTACATACACAACATCAACAAAAAATGGTTGATGTTGTGTATGTAAAAAAATAGTAGTATAAATAGTGAAATTAAAAGGAAAACTATCACAGCTAACTAGGCTTTACAAGTTTGCGAGTAATACCTGATCGAATGAGAAGTAACAAGTTCCATTGAAAATTATTATTATGTAGGTGTACGTATGAAACAAAAACAACAGAAAACCCACTTCTTAAGCCGAATTAAGAGGCCCCCCCCCCTCTTAATTCGGCTTAAGAAGTGGGTTTTCTGTTGTACTACTACGGTACCCTACATTGTGCATGGCCCGACATGCACCAGCCCGGTTTTTTTAAAGTACCTGTGTAGGTACTGGTAATAACAAAATGTTTTTAAATAGTAAAGAAAACAAAACAACACTTACGCGTTGTGTTGTTTTGTTTTCTTTACTATTTAAAAATATTTTAGTTTAACCCTTTGACGACCACGGGGACACCGGTGTCCCAAATAGGAATAATACAATAAGGCAGTGAATATGAAACTAATTTATATATTTTTGTAATTAAATAGTTTCCGAACACACTTTTTTTGTTTTTTATGATAGATAAATAAAATAAAAATATGGTTTTTTCTCTATGGCTATTGGCAACTGACCCTTCATTTGGCGCGCTAATCCTTTATTTTGCATAGGTTTCCCGGAGTGTAAAACTATTTTTTTGGTATTTACAGTGTGAAAAAATCATTGCCTGGTATTTAAATTTTAATTTTACCTAGTCTGGCCATAAATACTGTTACAATTAAAAATAAGAAAGATATTACATTTGAATTTGGAATCTGTCATTTTTATACGATTGTTCATTGTATTTTCTAATTTTGGCGCCAATACATTGTACAATATTTTGCTATATTAAAATGGAGTGGGGTGATAAAGAAAACCGAATCGCTGTGATTGCATTACACAAAGTTGGTATGGAGCCGAATGTAATTTTTAAAACTCTCCATACGCTTGGTATTAGTCAAATGTTTGTGTACCGGGCTATTAATAGGTACAATGAGACCTTCTCTGTTTGTGACAGAAAAAGATCTGGCCGTCCACGTAGTGTTCGTACGAAAATGGTGGTCAAAGCAGTAAGGGAAAGAATTCGAAGAAATCCTGTCCGAAAGCAAAAGATTTTATCTCGGGAGATGAAGATAGCACCCAGAACCATGTCACGCATTTTAAAAGATGACTTAGGACTTGCAGCCTATAAGAGACGCACTGGTCATTTTTTAACTGATAATTTAAAAAAGAATAGGGTGGTAAAATCGAAGCAACTACTGAAGCGGTACGCAAAGGGAGGTCACAGAAAAATTTTTTTTACGGATGAGAAAATCTTTACAGTTGAGCAACATTTTAACAAACAAAATGACCGTATTTATGCTCAAAGCTCTAAGGAAGCTTCCCAATTAGTCGACAGAGTGCAACGTGGGCATTATCCGACTTCAGTGATGGTTTGGTGGGGTGTTAGCTATGAAGGAGTGACTGAGCCATATTTTTGTGAAAAAGGTATCAAAACATCGGCACAAGTGTATCAAGATACCATTCGTGAGAAGGTAGTTAAACCCCTTAACAACACCATGTTCAATAACCAAGTATGGTCCTTCCAACAAGACTCAGCGCCGGGTCATAAAGCTCGGTCCACGCAGTCTTGGTTGGAAGTGAACGTTTCGGACTTCATCAGAGCTGAAGACTGGCCGTCGTCTAGTCCCGATCTTAATCCGCTGGATTATGATTTATGGTCAGTTTTAGAGAGTATGGCTTGCTCTAAACGCCATGATAATTTGGAGTCCCTAAAACAATCCATACGATTGGCAGTGAAGAATTTTCCCATGGAAAGAGTGCGTGCTTCTATTGATAACTGGCCTCAACGTTTAAAGGACTGTGTTGCAGCCAATGGAGACCACTTCGAATAAGCTTTTTATATTTTGAATTGTTTTTTATTTATGTATTAAACTAACACACTGTAAAAGTAATAAATATTATTTGCAATAAAAAAAAAAGTTTTTTCTTCGTAACAATATTTATGGCTAGACTAGGTATATACATGTAAAATTATTTTTTCTATTGAGTATAACGATAAGTTATTATAAACATAAAGGGACACCGGTGACCGGGACACTTACGCGTTGTAAGTGTTGTTTTGTTTTCTTTACTATTTAAAAATATTTCAATTTCAATTTTAATTTTTTTAGGGTTCTGTAGCCAAAATAGCAAAACATAGTTTCACCATATCCGAACTATGTAAATATATAATCTAATTAGTGATAATGATCGCTCAAGGTTACTCATACCGTCATATTCAACAAAATGTGATATAAAACTATTGATTGATAACGTTATCGACATGGTGCTAATTAAATTAAAACATTAACGATTATTAAATGCGAAACGCTCATGTATATCTATACCAATATTATAAAGCTGAAGAGTTTCTACTCTTCAGAGACGATTACAATTACGATTTCTATCATTTAAAGAAACTTCAAGCATAACTAGAGCAATCGGGATTATAACTAGTAGCAAAAGCTTGTTCAATGCTAGTTATAGCTGTGAACACTAGGTACTTACCAACATTTACCGTTAATCGTACTTCTAGCACGTGTACATAGGTACATAGGTAAACAAATCCATCGGCATCTACCTACGTAAACAATAGTGTTTACGTAGGTAGATGCCGATGGATTTGTTTGTATACAAAATGTAATAGCTTAGCACCACAAAGAGTGGTTGCAGAAGGTAACCCTTCAGGAAACACACAAAACATCGCTCGTGGATGCAGAATCTCAGAATGTTTTCGGAGCAAAATGATCTGAAATTTCCACAATGGTTATGTGTGTGTTGCTTGTTGTTTATTCTCAATGCTGAGGGTCGTGCCCTTCTACTTGACCATTTCTCGCCAGCCCACCTTGTCCTCGGCAGCGCCAATGGCATCGAAGACAGAGGTGTTTAAGGCAGAACAAGTCTGGTCTGTCCAGCGCATTGGATCCAGACTCTAAACCCCTTTTCACTCACCTTGCCCGTTATCATCTGCTTTTTTAGGTAGTCAGATGTTGTCAGCTTCGTTTCTGGCAATGTGGACAAAGACCTTGAGACATGCAGGCAAGTGGTACGGAGCCTCATAGGTGACTGCTGCCAGAATAGATTCGTTGCTTTGGTTTTCTGTTTGAAGAATTCCAAGCATCTTTCTCAGCACGTATGAAGACTTGACCCAGTGGCGAACCTGGCGGGTAAACCCAGACAAAAAAAAACACTGATGATAACAAAAATTGGTCAAGTGCAAGAGGTACTCGCGCATTGAGGGTTCCGTACATGTGCAATAGAGATAGTTGCACATATACGGCCACTGGTTCGACCCAGGTACGTACCCTTTGTATTTTCGGTATTGTGTGTACGTCGTAAACGAACTACGTTTACTTCTACTTTATGTACGGTACAGCCAATAAACATTATTGCCAATAACATCTAAGTACTGACCTAAACCAAACGATACAAAGTACAAGCAATTAGTTCTATTTCTAGACCATTTACACCAAGAAGTCTGAAGTGCTAGCATATAAAAATACTCCAACTTTGTAATCTTCTGCAGACGGAATTAACCAATAACGTATTAGGATATTTGTTTACGCGAAACAGGGTTCGGCTCTCTCAAAAATTTATATAGAAAACCTAAATATTAGGGCACGAAAAAAATTGTGTCACTAGTCAAAGAGTTTCTCTAGTAGATGATATAAAGAAACTTAAGGATAATGTCTTAATATGATCCCGCAAATAAATCTTGAAGTTGCGGAAAAATGCAAAAACGAGCATTTTCGTATTGTCATAGTCATGGCGTTCGTAATCTAACATATGTACGAACGAATATTTTACTTTATTTTGACCTGCGCTCCTACGTACTGTGAAGTAATGGTTGTGTGTGGAAGAGCGAGGCCGGTGATCGTGTCGCTGTGTAAGGAGCGCTAAATAAATAATTCTCTCAGTGTAATGCCCCCTTAATAATCTGCCATGATTTAAAAATAAATTACACGTTGAACGCGAGCTGTGTAAATGATGACAGTTCCTATTACGGGTCATTATCATCATCATCATCATCAGCCCGTATCGGTCCACTGACCGATACGGGCTGATGATGATGATGATGGAAGGTTTTGATGATCGACTCGAAGGTTTTTTTTTTTAAGTAAGTTTTCCAGGCAGTGGCCTGGACATAGGCCTCTCCTAATTTTCGTCACAACATCCGGTCCTCTGCCTTCCGCATCCAGTGCATCCCAGCGACCTTCTTCAGGTCTTCGGTCTACATGGCTGGGGGCCGTCCCACCTTACGTTTACCGAGTCGTGGTCTCCACTCTAGGACTCGCTTGTTCCAGCAGCCATCGGTCCTTCGGCAGATATTAAGGAAAAAATCATCTCAGGCGAGACCCAAACCTTAAGCCGTTTACCAGTTCCGGCACTAAGACATACCTGATGATGTGTATAAATTAGCAAAGTTGCTTTTTAATCACAAAAGGTGATGACAGTTCCATTTTCCACCATTTTTACAAGTCTATTATTTTAGCCACCATTTGGGTAGTTGACTCCAATAAAAGTAAATTATTTTATACTAATCAGGTAATATACAAGATTCTCAAACGCTCTGAAAATAGGTGTTCTTTTACAATTTAACATGTTTTTGAATTTAAAAGCATGAAAACGTATACCTACTAAAAGTAATGATATAACGATAGGAACTTATGACGTCATAGGTTGTTATTCCATACACATTTCTATAGAGCTTGTCGTTTTGACATTTCATAAAAAGAGACTGATTTGACTTATCAGTTAACATCCCTATTGTTTTAAATTATTAATTGTCAGTGAAATATATACTGACAAACTTCGCCACTAGTTGAATATTTTGGGCCTTTAGGGCATTTAAAAATGCCATAACTACTGTATATTTTATTAGGTTTGGTGGCGCGCGGGGGGCAACCGCGCGTTTATAATGTAAAGGACGGACTTACCACGGCACTCGTTCACGATCGCCTGTACTTACTACTCGAGTAGAAGTTTAAACGATTAATCATAAAGTATTAAATACTTACATACAAACTTTTTTGACTTTTCTTTAAAAAATAACAACTGTCAAATAATAGAAATAATAAAAAAATAAAAAGGTCTTCTTTGAATTCGTACGAATTCAAATTTGGAACGCCTAGTGCTGTCACAGCCTGCAAATATCATAAACATTTTTTTTTAAAGTTCGTTTAATTGTGAAAAGTTTTTAGTTGAAAAGAACGTAGTGCAGTGTTTGTGGTACGAAATGAAAAGAATATTTTCTTAGTGATATCCAGAGGTTTCGCTATCGAAGCCGAGCAGCTAATAACTAAAGCCATGTCTTTACTTTGGATGAGTGCTTTCAATCTTGGATTAACTCTGGGTGCAACTTTAGCCGTGGTTAAAAGGTAAGAGGTTTCATTCAGTAACTTTTATATTCATTGCGAAAAATATTTTACTCGAAGGTTTTTTTTTTGTAATTTTGTGATATTCGGATGAAAGGAGATTGTTGCGACTCTTTAATAAAAGTTGAAGCAGTTAACAGTCTTAATATAAAATATTAAGTACCTACTTACATTAGGTATGTACATATTTAGTTAAGTAACTTTTGTAAATATGTATAACTATGTCGTATAAGCGCTTTACATAATTTTATGTTAGGGATTACAAACATCGCAGAACAAGTTAGTTCTCCCTAAATGTGGTTTTGTTTCTGTTTTTAAAATTCATAAAGGTTTGTGTAATATTATACTTTTTGTTACCTGCTCTTTGAAATGGAAAAGGTATTTAATTTTGTTAAAAAAATAATTCGGTCTCAGGTGTGGTATGGCAGAAATAAATTCTGATATCAAATCATATTTGGGACTAGATATCCGGCCCGGGTTCGCACAGGTTTTTGTGTTATTTAAAGGGGATTTAACCACACTTAGCTTATTGATTGAGTGGTTGGTAGTTTATGTAGGAGTATTCCACTTCAATCCACTAATGGAACAAAAAGTGGAAACAGATGGATTTGTTCAAATTAGGTACCTATATTTATAAGTAAATCTTCCGAAAGACCTTAGATCCTTTGCTTAGACAGCTTACATACTTAACATATACAAACAGACGGACATATATGACGACATTATAGGTAGGTATTATACCTGCAGATATCAATGTAGTTACTTAGAAAGTATGTACTTACGCATTACCTAATTAAAATATACCTAAGGTGGTGTTAAGGTGGCTGTACACATGTTATTTTTGCCCAACGCGCTGACCCAATGTGTACAGCCGCCTTTAACTAGATTTACCCCGTGGCTCCGTCTCCGTAGAGTTGTAAAAATGGCGGCAAACTGACAAGTCGCTATTTTTACAGCTTATTGTGTCAAATTACCGAAGAAATATACTCTACGAGTGCAAATGCAAAAATAAGATAAGACGTCCAAGCGACCAGGGCATTAACACCCAAAACAAATCCGTCTCCGTATAGATGGCGGTCATCGCGAAATTATAAATTACTAGCTTTCGCCCGCGGCTCCGCCCGCGTGGATTACGGTTATCGCGATAAAAACTATCCTATGTCCTTCCCCGGGACTCAAACTATCTCCATACCAAATTTCATCTAAATCGGTTTAGTAGTTTGATCGTGAAAGCGTAACAGACAGACAGACAGACAGACAGACAGACAGACAGACAGACAGACAGAGTTACTTTCACATTTATAATATTAGTTTGGACTAGCTGTCCCGCGCAACTTTGTCTGCGTAAATTTTCAACATTTATCATTACTGCTCCCCTCCTATTGGTTGTAGCGTGATGTTATATAGCCATAGCCATCCTCGATAAATGGGCTATCTAACAGTAAAAGATTTTTTTAATTCGGACCCGTAGTTCCTGAGATTACCGCGTTCAAACAAACAAACTCTTCAGCGTTATAATCTAATATATAAAATTCTCGTGTCACAGTTTTCGTTGCCATACTCCTCCGAAACGGCTTGACCGATTTTGATGAAATTTTGTGTGCATATTGGGTAGGTCTGAGAATCGGACAACATCTATTTTTCATCCCCCTAAGAGTTTGTTTGTTTGTTTGAATGCGATAATCTCAGGAACTACTGGGCTGCACTGAAAAATTTTTTTATTGTTGGATAGCCCATTATCGAGGAAGGCTATAGGTTATAATATCACGCTACGACCAATAGGAAAGGAGCAGCAATGAAAAATGTTGTAAAAAAAGAAAAAAAAAAAAAAAATTACGCAGACGAAGTTGCGCGGGTCAGCTAGTATTAGTATAGATTTCGAAGTTTAATCTCAGTAGGTATGTAAAAATTTCATCAAATATTCGCGTTAAATTACTAGGATTAATAAGCGAACACAACGTTAGTAGAAAAAAAAATATCGCTTAAACAAATACCTAGCTTTCACAATTATCTTTAAAACTGACATAAGGTCATGTCAACTTGACACGAAATGGGAATTAAATTCCCCATAAGTGGTGTCAAACTAAATGAAATAAAAAAAAAACTTTACCTACGCTATTTTAATTAAAGTTGAAACTGACAAATGTACGAGTATTTTTGTGAGTGTGACGAAGTAGGTAATATAATTGTTATCGATTTCTTTCTATTTTCATTGAATAGGTACGAATTAGGATATTTTTTATCGATACCTACCATTTTAGTTTTATTCGGCTTAAAACGCAAACGTCGCTCAGTTTAGAGACATCATTATTTACATATCATGCTTAATTGTGAAAATGGCGACCTGTCATCAGCAAACGTCACTCAGTTTAGAGATGCCATGTTGTGAAAATGGCGGCAAACTGATTTGTCATTATTTTGCTGATCCGCGTTTAACGTGTAAAGAATACTCGAAATACGCTTGAAATCTATACTAATATTATAAAGAGGAAATATTTGATTATTTGTTTTTAATACAAAACAAGCTAGGCTAATAAATTGTGCAACTAATAAGTCAGAAATGAACTAACGTAATTGTAAGGGCCTAGGTACCTACTCATCCGTAGATACATAATAAATAACAGCTGTAGGTATGCGTTTGTGGATATCGCCAAAAGTTATGGTTCATTCACTTGTAAAGCTGACTCGTTAATCGCATAAAGTAATAGGTAGGAACCTGCTATGTTTACATTATTAACCACAACATAACATAGTAAGTAGGTACGTGTCTATTCATTAATGCAATATTATTAAGGAGAATTTGGTCTACCTCGGAATAATAATGTTATGGATGTGGTTGTAAACAATAACAAAAGATTTCTGATGACGCACGTTATTAAACTCTGTGATTCAAGTTGGGTAGGTATTCGTAGCTTGTAGCCTACTAATAATAGAAATGTGAAAGTAATTCTGTCTGTCTGCCTCAAACTGATTTAAAGGATTTTTTATGGTTGTACTTACTCCGTCACCACGCAAATGAATTTTAAATAAAACATAGGCTATTATAAAATGAAACAACGAAGAATGAAAGGACGAAGCCGCAGGAAAAACTAGTAAAATATAAAGATGATCGTATGCAAAATGGATTCACAATAAAACTTTTAAGAGTAAAACAGTTATATACTAATCGTATTCAAATTCATGCACTTGAACATTCATTTGTACCAACCAAAAGAACCATTTATGGTTCTAACATATATATATATGTTATAAATGAAAACCATTAATTAATAGTCTTAATTTCTCGCCATATTATAAATCATCGAAAAATTGTTCACCACCGCGTCTTGTTTGACAAGACGCGGTGGTGAACAATTAGCCGTCATCTTTATTGTTCTTGATTTATTGAATTCGGTGGAGTAGCATGGTGTGATTCCTCTCTCGTGGGGATTCGAGTAATCAAATCGGCATCCAGTATAAACAAATTATAGGCCCTTTAAGGTGACTTTCAATACTTGTTTTCGTACTAAAGTTTATTGATTAAATTATTGTCTAGATAGAGCATTATCACACTATACAGTGAGCCTATGAAAAAATGCAAGACTGTTAGTTAGACTTTGAAGTTTAACTTTCATGAAATGAGTGAACTTATCAAAACTGACAGCAGACAAGTGATAGTCTTCAATTTAAGGACTAGAATTAGTTAAAAGTTTCTTAGTGTAACTCGTATAATACTACGTAGCCTACACTGGTTGCACTGTATCGATTCATCACTAATTTCTGTAAATCTTCTACACCTCACTGTTCACCATTGCTAAAGGAATCGTCTTACGTCCGAGGCTTATAACATTTGCTAAACAATAAAGAGTATTTGTTCGAGACAATTCCCGTTTCACGGAACCATAACTATTACATGCTTGTTCAATTGTTCTACAAACTTCGGATGATATCTGCCGTGATTGCTATAAAATTGTTAAGGAACTATCTACAAATACAATGTAGGTGTAGTCGGGAGTAGGGAAACCAGGCGTTGAACATTGTTCTGCAAAAAATCCAATTATAGTTTTCCTCAATGTTTTCTCGGATAACTAGATAGAAAACTGAACTTTTTGCTGTAGATACTTTGATAATGGCTAGAGATGTATGCTTGGTAACTTATTACATCTTTTACCATTAAAAAGTCTATTTTGGTAACGGTCGAGGAATGTTTCGGCTGTTAAATTAAAACGTTGATCGATTGGAATTGATTACTTTGAGTAGGTACAGCCCAGGTAATTGCTCTTGAAGAATTATAATTTCGATTATTTATTAAATGCTGCACATCATGGAAAATAACATATTTTAATAACCTTTCGGTTATCAAAGTTAGATTTTTTTCCCAATTCGATCGAACAAATCCCTCTATGATTACTTTATGCTAGTTCCTTATATCTTTTAATTCAAATCTCTCCACTATTCTTGAACTTGATGCTAATATTTAAAGACTGTGGACGAAACGTCAACTTCGTAATGAAGAAATGACGTTTCGAACTGCAACCTTCAATGTGTGTTTTTAGAGAATAGCACCCCGGTATCTACGATCTCACATACTACGCTTTTAGTACGAAATCGCATTACCACACGACCTTGCAATGATAATAAGCACCAATGAGGACATCCTGCAAAATCAAGACGTAATATTACTTGATAAAATGCAATCCAATTCTTAAATCAGCCGACCTTCATTCGTTTGCAACCGATTTCTTCACCAAACTATTGCATCCGTATACATCATAAAAAGGGCACGTCGAGCTGACGCAATCGAATTATCTCGAACTGGTCTTTAAAGTGGCACAGTGACCTTAATTGACGCAAGCATTATCTGAACCAACGTCGCCCTGAACTTGACTTGAGGGCCGGGTGACCTTGGAGTACGCCTTTATTGAATAGTCTGACGCGTGAATACAATGTCAAGAACATACCAAATATCATTAATAATGTACAAAGGAACTGTTACTTAGCGGAAATATTTACTCGTGGCTGGAAACTAACTTTGTTTGAAGAGTTATCATGAGGAACTACGGCATTCTAAGGCGTCTAGAAGTATTGGTTCTAGTATTGATGGACCTTTACGGATACTATACCAAGAAATTGCTGGTGCCGGAGGAATAGTCAACACTCGAAGGATCTCGCTGCTTCAATTTCGATGCGAGAAAACTATAATTTCGTATCATGAAGGACGTTAATTGTATTTGCTTGTCCCTCATAACAAAACGGTTAGGAATCGCCGATTTAATAAGATTAAACAGGGTTAAAATTACCGAAACGGATTCGGGATAATGCTGTTATGAATGGGAGGTCATTATTCAACAACGGATTACTGCTCAATGCAGGCATTTATAAATCATTAGGTGATTTCAAGGTCAGGTGTACTTTAGTCTATTGGAAATTTTAATGTTATGCAAGCAGGCGTAATGATGAATGACTCAGAACAAGCCCCTTAATATTCGATGTCATAATCAAGATACCACGAAGGGCCAAACCTCGCGTTGCACTTTTTGCTTCGTAGAAACTGCGCAGTTATATTACAAAAAGTAGGTATTTTGCGTGGTTTTCCTTGTACTGACTTCCTCGGTCAGTTTTAATTTCATTGAATGGAATAATCATTTTAACATTATGATGTTCTATTATAATGATAAGGTCTTAAATAATTATGTCGGGACGGGTGACATTTGCGCGACATAGTCAACATTTTCTACTCGTAGTGACGTTTTGTCTATACTTCTATATTATCATTATTATTAATATTATAAAGAGGAAAGATTTGATCGTTTGTTTGTATTGAATAGGCTCCGAAACCACTGGATGGATTTGAAAAATTCTTTCATCGTTGTGAAGCTACACTATCCCCGGGAGACATAGGCTACTTTTTATCCCTGTATTCCCACGGGAACGGGAACTTCGCGGGTGAGACCGCGAGGTGTCCGCTAGTAAGTTATTTAAGTGCTTAACGTACGAAGCAAAATGTATGTACAAAAGTCGTCAAACATGAATTCTCCGAATACATTACCGTCGTAAATTTCCCATTATGAGTATTACACTCGTAATGAGAAATTCGGTGGCGTTGACAAATACTTAATTGAGTAATTTTCGATATTTTCCTTACATTGACTGCCTCTGTGGCGCGGTAGGAGTGTATCCGACTGCTACGCAAGAGGTCATGGGTTCGATCCCCACCCAGGATAAAACTTTGTGTGATGAGCACGATGGTTTATTCTGTGTCTGGGTGTTATTTATCTATAATATGTATGTATTCAGAAATATATAAGTATGTTTATCAGTTGTCTGGTTTCCATAGTACAAGCTCTGCTTAGTTTGGGACCAGATAGCGTTGTGTGAGTTGTCCCAAGATATTATTATTATTATTATTACATTGTTTAAATAATTTCATAGGCTCATTCAGTAGTAAAGTAATTAACTATTAAATGCAGTGTCATAGATAAACTATCTATTTCTCGACGAGAAGTCGGGTCTTAGTAAGTCAATTTACTTACTTAAAATGTCTCTTATTTAATTTGTTTGTAAAGGTAACTAAAGTTAATAGTACCTTAAGGTAGACTGGACAATCTTATCCCCGATACTTTGACACTTTGAGAAGGGTTGCCCAATTGGCCCAATTTACCCGATTTTCTTGTAAAGCAGGCTTTGTTTGACAGAAATTGAGCCTTAATACTATTAAATAAGGATTTACAAATAATCTTAGTTCAGATGAGTTAGATTTTCAACACTTTCAATTCCGGAAAATCTTTTTCTATTTGAAAGTGTGGAGTGAAAATGATAACTTTCAAAACTCCGCATTTTACGTAAAAATACGTGTAAAATCCATTAGACCCACTCTTCGTGCAGTTAAACGTACAATAAATTTTTGTAATGTGTATCTGAATTGGCTGAAAAATCGACTGAATTGCAAATATTGCCATCAACTAAAAATAAGAAGAAGTAACATTTTTACATTGATTATTTTAATTTGATAAGTTTATACTATTTTATTAATTATTAAATCATTTATTTTATTAATTGAATTCTAATTTGTAATTTATAATTGGTATATTAACTGTAATATAATCAAACTTGATTCAATTAAATAAGTATGAATGAATGAATGTATAAATCTAATTTCATCTAGACAAATTCGACGTATCAACGGGCCAATTCACGTATTTAAAGCAGTGCTGCGCTGTTGTAGTTATGTTTCTTGTAACTTTGGGATCGATCTCAAATACGCTTGCGTCAAGTATGGATCTCGAGAGTGCATTAGCAGTATTCTAGTACGGTGTGCAAGCGTATTTGAGACCGAACCCAAAGTTACGAGCGAATACAAAAATGGCCGTTTTAATCGAAACTTAACTGCACTGCAACTGTATTGCTTTAAATACGTGAATTGGCCTCCAGTATATTACAGCGTATTTATAGTGTTCTTTTTTCTATTTATCCTTGTATAGTTAACGTAGACTATTTACGAAACACACTGGTTCTTCAATAATATTCCCGCAATATAACTAGACTAACTGACCCGCGCAACTTCGTTTGCGTAAATTTTCCCCGTTTTTGCAACATTTTTCATTGCTGCTCTGTTCCTATTGGTCGTAGGTTGATGTTATATAGCCTATAGCCTTCCTTGATAAATGGGCTATCCAACAGTAAAATAACTTTTCAATTCGGACCAGTAGTTCATTGAAACAAACAAACAAACTCTTCTGCTTCAACAAACTTTTTCTCTCAATCATCTTTTTGGTTTTATGAAATAAAAATATTTGGGTTTGATATTAGTCAATGGACCGTAAGAGATCTGTGTATGCTCAACGAGGCGTAGCAGCCTTCGTAATGTCATACCGATATAATATATGACAAACGGTTGCAACGTGCCGATTGATTGATCGATTTCGGATGTGGTATTCTGTACTGCCACGATATCAGTGCCGTGCGGTAACATGTTGACATGTGTCATTCATTTGCATCGAGCTCAGGGTTTATTAGAGAATAGCTACAGCTTGTGACTTCATCCACGTATAATTAAAGAGAAATACTTTGTTGATAGAGATGACTGTCTCCTAAAAATAAGTTAAGTAATATTCTTTTATAAGTATTCTTCAGATCAATTCCGGAAAATTCTATTCCATCAGTCTACCCGTGACCACAGCCGTTGCAATACGGTTGAAACGTCGGGCAATTACATTTAATTATTCACGCGATTAAGACCCGTAATAATATATATGTTTTCATAATACTCTTCAGACTCTTTTGCGATTAGCTTAGTTGGAAGAAATAAAACAGACAAACACACCGACAGACAGTCTGTGAGTAGAGCACCTCTGAATACTGCTGAAAAGTATTAGCGATCAGATATGAAATGATTCAGTTTCCATCTGTAGGTAGGATGAATAGATAAGATACGAAACGTTTTCCTGTTTCTAGTAGTAGTATGAAAAAAAAAATATATAAAAATAAAAAAAAATAGGCGGGCTTTTCGGGCACAAAAAAGATGGAAACCAGATCCCCTACATAATTATATAATGTCATGTCGGAGGTATTAATGAATCCTCCAAGTGGAGCCTTGGATGCACTTTACAAAGTTCATCGAGATTCATTAATTCAGTCGGAGGACTGCATGAAATTATACGATATAAGTAATTATGTAGGGAGATCCCCTTCCATCTATTTTGTGCAGATGGGTTTTTTATTTTTATAATTTATTTTTTTATTTAATACTTTTTAGTAGTTTGTAGGATGTAACCGATGTAACAATTAACCTTTATCAAAGCTATTGTGAAGTATTGAAAATTGAAAAAAGAACATACATAGATACATACATAAGTACATCAAGATACGCCCGAAAATCAGAACCCTTCTTTACAGTTGGGTAAAAAGACGAATGTATATCGTATACAGCCAGTTCTTTATCACGATAAAACGACTGTAGCGAAGTCAATGTGATCCGTCCCATTACTCGGGCAAAGCTAACTCATTCGTTCATTGAATGAATTAAATCGTGTGAAGCTAACTGTGAGCCATTTATTCGCTCGCTCTCATTCAGTGATACATCATCATTGTTCGTTGGTGCTGAAAATTTATGAGGTTACGCTTTGTACCCTAATTTAGGTAGTGAATGCCTCGGAGGATATGTGGTAGTGTATACGGACTGCCGGGCAATAGTTTTGGTTCGGTCAAAAACTTTTTGTGATCCATATCTACAGTGTGATTTTCAATATACTAATAACGTCCCGCTCTGGTTTCTTTACATTACACCAAATAACTTCGTAATATAATGTTGAAAAAAAATATATTAATATTCCTTCACTTCACCACCTACTTTTGTTACACAACCATTTACAAAACATCGAAGAGACCCCGAACTAAAATCGATATTTCTTTGTCAGATTTAGGGCCTTAACCTCACATTAAACAACGATTTTACTCCAGTAAAATAGTCTGTCGGTGGTTTAAGGTCCTTATTCCGAAAACAATTCATAGATGATTATGGGTTAATATTATGAAAGGTATTTTACCTTAAATTATTCACGCGATTAAGACCCGTAGTATTTCATAATGTGTAAAAATCGCGAAAGTTTTACAACATTTTAAGGGTTAATATATTAAATTTATATACAAAGTTTTGTATAATAATATAATAATAAAAGTTATTTATTCACCTAGGAAGCAAAATACTACACTTATGAAAAGTCGATTCTACATGCATGTAATGCCTGTTCGCAAACAAAAGGTAAAGCCGTAGAAAAGAATGAGGCAATAAAAACTTGCGGCCAGTCTTTTCGAATTGCCAATGTTTAAAATATTTCTTTGTTTATAAACTGTATATAAGGTGCTGCCATCGTTATTTATACACCATATTAGAGGACTGATGCAAAAACGAAAGAATACATGAGATTGATTATATCAACTTCAATTAATACAACATAGTAGGAGCATCCACTTACAATGTAAAAACTCACTTACAATGTATGTACTTAAATATTGACCAAATTACTGCTAATTAATGAATAAGTATAAATGTTTTGCAAAAGAGAGAAAAGAATGGCCTTAATTTTAGCAGCCGTATCAGTTTCGGGTCGTAGTTGCACTCTATGTTATCTGTCGCAAGTCCCTGATATGAAGAGTCATGAATAGCATCAAGCCTCCTGACTGTAATAGGCTATACAGTATATGGACACTAGCTAACTGTCCAAAACAGGCTAACACACAGTGTACGAGGACATAGGTAACTACTAAAAAAAAAACTGTTCTCTAAAAACTCAAGTGGATTTCCCATATCAGTTTTCTAGAGATCAGTTAGAGAACTATCCTGGCTACTGAGCCAGGATAGTTTCTATATGAGTTTTCTAGAGATGGATAGCCCTTAAACAAGGTCAAATAGTTTGACTTCAAATAGGCATTCATAGTTTGAACTCAATTTAGATGTATATCTTCATAACTAAACTCTACTGCGGACATTGCCATTTAATATTTAAGCCGACCTCAGCACGTCATATAATTCTAATCAGTTTTTATGTGACCTGCTAAAATATCTTATATCTTTAAACGAGCAATTCTTGTATATATATATATGAATATATAATTCGAATCTCGGCAACGGCTCCAGCGATTTTTTTAAAATTTTGTATGCAGGAGGTTTTGGGGGTGATAAATCGATCTAGCTAGGTTTCATTTTTAAAAAACGTCGTTCTATCTGTATTTTCAGGCAATAAAAAACTGCTCATTAGAATACGAAGGTAAATTTCGCCGCGATTTCCATTGTTTTAATAGCTTAGGTGGGAAAAGGGCGATCCACAAAGCAGCTGACTCCGGTTCGAATCCGAATGAAACAACATTTTTTTCTTTTTATATTTATTTTATGATTATTTTTTCCCTTTTTATTTTAAGTTTTGATTTTTGTTTTGTCTAAAAATATTTATTTTTATAATTTAGCTATCAAACTAAGTAGCGGCTACTAAAAGACGTCTTTGAGTAAAATGCCTGGGACATACGGACGGACAAACAGACTATTATACTATAAGCGTTCCGTTTTTGCCATTTTGGCTACGGAACCCTGAAAATACCGAGCAAAGCTCGGTCATCCAGGTACTTTACTATAAACCGGGTAAGAGCATGTCGGGCCATGCTCAGTGTAAGGCAGTCGTTATTACAAATAAATACGCTACATGTAAAAAAAAACAGATTTGAATAATCGTTTTGTTGAGAAACGCAGTTTTTGACAATAACTCAAAGAAGGTATATGCGATCGTATCGAAAATAATTTTAATTTAAAGTTTTTATTAAGAGCTACCTATTTTCATATTTTTTGGTCATACGGTTCAAAAGATAAGGACACAATTTATGCAACTTTCCGAGCTATTATTTCCAAAAATATTCACTTAATCAAAAAAGTTTATTAGAAACCTTAAAATGGTTTTAATTGACTTGTCTAATCATGTGCCACACGATAATGTTTGCTGAAAAAAAATCAGCTTCTGTTACATTACATGTATGGAGCGCCCCTACCTATTTTTTTTTTTTTATTATTTAGCTATCAACCCTTTTCACCAAATTTTATCAATATTCATTGTACAGTCTTTGAGTTAAATGCCTGTGACATACGGACGGACAGACAGACAGACGAATATGGCGAAACTATAAGGGTTCCGTTTTTGCCATTTTGGCTACGGAACCCTAAAAAATCAGTGTTTCATTAGTCCTTGGTTTGATTAAAACTATGTTGACACATTTATTGGCGTATCAATTAGGGTCATTTTGGGGCCGACAACAGATCTGAGCGTTTAAAGCCTATTGTTGATACTAGCGCCTCCAGTGGCAGAGTCTAACACTACGCGATCATTAAGTCAAGTTTGACCTCTTTTTCAATTTAATTGAATAAAAGCAAACATGTGATAAGGCATTCGGGTATTTAATTAGACTATATTCAAATCATTTTCAAAATGAAACTATTCAGTAAAAGTCACAAAACATTGATACCTAATCAGGCGTGGATCCAGAACTTTGTTCTAACATTTGACCCAACCGGCCAAGTGTGAGTCGCTCGCATGACGAGGGGGGGTGATTGATTAATCACCGGTCATCAGCCACCACTGCCAAGGGGGGTAATAGCCTGTCAAAACACACTAGTACAGAGTCTGGGGGGGGGGGAATGCCCCTGTTGCCCCCTCACTCTTGAATCCGCGCGTGTACCTACTAGAGGTAAAAGTTATGTGCTCCAGTGTCTCTGGTCATTGATCTGGTCATACTTTGAAAAATACCTAAGTATTTTTTTTTCCTTTTTAAAAGATAGTTCAAAAGGTGTTTTCCGATAATATGTTGAAATTGACAGTCAGACATTCTATTTGTCACAGATTACTTGGCTGTGTTTTATTGCTTATCGTTTGGTTAAGGCGCTCCCTAAAATCGTTATTAATGCTGGAAACTACTGGATATAGGTTCATAACGCGATTAATTGGTTTTCGGGTTAGGGTTACGTACCTCAAAAAGAAAAAAACTGAACTCTTATAGTATCACTTTGTTTTCCGTTTGTCCAGCTGTCTGTCAAGACCCGTACACAGACAACACCGTATACTCAAGTCTCTACTCCCTTGAAGCTTTGAAAAATCTAACTTCTAAGGTAGGTAACGTAAAAAAAACCATACGGCCGTTTATGCCGCAAAAAACGTACATTTAGACACTCTCAAGCAATCCAAATTTATAGGGTACTAGCTTTCGCCCCCGACTTCGCACGCGTCGAGAACTTTACTTTACTCCATTTAGGATTGATTTTCGCTTTCAATCAAAGTGCTAAAACATGTACACATCTTTATTTAAACCCACGAAGCCAAATACAATGTTACACAGATCTAACTTCAAAACTGACGGAGTTTCATATTAACTTACAATCCCTCTTAGGGATTGATTTTCCAAAAACGCTGGGACACGTGTTTCATTAATCCAACCATTAACCAAAAAACCAAATATAACATTTCTCAGATATAACTTGCAAACTGACGGAGTTTCATATAAACTTGCAACCCTTATTTGATTTTACTTTTCTAAGTGTCGGTTCAAAAACGCTGAAACTGGTATTTCAAAAAGTCTACGATCAGCGGTTTAGCGGTCATCAGTTTCCATAGTCAGATTTTCCGTTGACTTAGAACTATGCAATTTGGCAAGTAATACCGACAAAACCGTCTTATACTACAAATATAGAGAAAAATCTGGAAAAAATATATATATTACTATATATATATATATATATGTATTTAAATATATATACATATATATATATATATATATATATATATATATATATATATATATACATAGTCTTTAAAACTGCGAGACGTGATTCCTAAACTATTTATGACAAGTATGTACCTACAAATTTGTACGGAACCAGTGGTGGCTGAGGCCGAGTCACACTTGTCTGGTTTTTAATACTTAAACCACGTACGTCTGTATAATCTTCCATCCCCGGTCTTAGCTCCCAAGAAATTACACTTTTGTCCCACTTTCGCTGAATAAACAAATAAGAAGTAATATTTCAGAGGGACTGACAACTTGCTATGTTTAAATAACAAATCGTCTTCGTCTGTTTGTATTTGAGAAGAAACATGTTACACCCTACTCAAAGGCAACTTGAAGCTTTTAATATGTAGAAATGTGAGGAAGGAAACGGTTAAGTGTTTCGGCAAACTATACTGCGACAGAGATAGATATCTTTTTTTTTAAAGATGGGAAATCATCAAATGACTTCTCCCGCTGTGGGCACGAGCGGGAGGGCGTATCAGACTCTTACTGACTAAAACCCATCTGTGTTCCTTCTTTCGCCCTGGTGTTCCGGGAGCACGGTGACTCTTTCGAACGATCCTGCACTCCCGGTGGGCGCCGGCCCAATGGGGCCCCGTCACTTGCTGACACCTCTTTGAGGCGCGCGTGGAACACTAGCGCGCCGTCGACCCGGCCTAGTCCTAAGCTAGAGATAGATATCTGAGACTTCATTTTCACCAGATTAAGCCTAAAGTACTTTACTTTTATCAGTGTAGACGTTTCTAGAACCAAGACTTTTTGTGTTTAGTTACAATTGTTTTTTTTATACTACGAAATGAAGAGACGAGTAGATTGTGCGCCTGATGGAAAGCATCACGCTAGCCCATAAGAGTATCAGTGCCAGCCAAATCCTTGTTTGGCAAAGATCTTCATGTCATAGAACCGAGCTCCTCATTTGAGACATTAGTTCATAAGTCTTATTTCCCCAGGAATTATACTTGCTACAGTGCCTTCAACCCAGACACAGTGATGCGTTAACGGAACGTTTCACGGAAAAATAACTGACACTGTTGGGGTACCCTGGTACCCACCGATTCGTTGCTGTAGTTTAGTATCAGTGTAGTGTAACTAAAGAAAAAAAAATACATTTTAAGAAAGTGTTATGTAATGGATACGAACTTAATAATAAGCCTTCCAAAAGTCCGGGACTCCATTGTCCCGTGATATGGAGATGATGTAACAATGACAGGTGACACGAGTAGGTACTATTCTAATCAACATCACTCATTAACTAGTTTGAAATTGGGTGCACTAAACTGAACTGAACTAAACTTCTAGTTCTTAGTATCTATATAATATTTACACAAAAATGTGGACTTTATTATGATTAATATCATTATTTATTGTTTGAGAATCTGTTAGAAAGATTTGTTTGGGATTTTGGGATGGAATAGCTGTTGCGTAGATCGATCGATGTCGGCTAAGCTCTTAGATGGATGACCATTCATAAATTGTCTCCCCTCATTGTCCCGGTAAGCACGTTCGGTCCTGTCAGCCTTTTTTTTTTAATATGAGCGTAAATTTCCCTAATTTATATTACCTTCAATTTGACTTTGATAATGTGTGCGTTTATACTGGATAGATTATGAATCTAAACATTATATTAAGAAAGGTTACCATATCGACAAAATGGAAATTAGTGAACGCAAAACGTACTTTGTACGATAACCTCTATATGATATAAATATACAAGAAAAATACTAAAGCTGGCATAATATGAGTGAAAACACGTAATGGCTCACGTCCACTCCATTTAAGAGTGACCGGAGGACACATTTTTTACGGCATGCTTGACCCATTTCGACGGAACCATTTATATCTGTCAAACGCGATACGTCAAAAGTACGAAGTCAATTTTTATAACGGAAGATGTCGTATCATACAGCCTATTTGATCGATCAAATGTTTAATGGAATTCAGAACAAAATTTAAACATACATAAGTATTCTTTTTTTAAATAAATATAATTTTGATCATGCAAACGTGTTTAAAAAAATAGATAAATAATTAAGCATTGCATTTCAATCATGGGCATTTAATTAAAAAAAAAAGAATATTATATTCTTGTTTTTAAATTTAAATGCCATTTTTATCATATTATGATGCGGTATACTTTAGTTAGCTCATTTTTGCGGCCTCTTATTTTGTACAGAACGAATACCAAATTAAAAAAAAAAAACATGACATCACCCGGTCCTTGGGCAGTATTACAAAATAGGTTACGTGACCTAACCCTTCTAGTCCTATGTTTACTAAAACATTTCATTTTAGTACTAAAATGTGACCTATCTTTTCAGGTGATCTCTTTTAGACAGCTGTAGACACTGTAGTCAGTAAAAGTTCTTATGAATCAGTTTCCGATAATCAATTTTTACATTTTGTGTAGGGCCTTTTTTTATTTTTATTTTTAGGAACCTTTAAATACAATTTACGTTGGTTCCATAGTAACCTAGCGTAGGGCCTTTATTTTTAAAAATGTATAACATCAGTATGAGACCTACTTTTGAAAATATTCAATACTTACCTACCTATTTATTACTTAGGTTAATTGAGAAACTTGCATCTCAGATATACTTAGCTTTTCAAAAACTTTCCTAGACAAAGTATTTAAATTTATATGCGGCCTGTACTTTGTGATAATATGATTTCTACTTACTTTTGTAATACATTCTTGCGATTAGAAGTTGTAAGTTCTTACTAAGCATCTTCTTAGTAAGGATTTACAACTTCTACTAAGATTAAATGTACATCTCTATGTACTTTCAGACGGCTAAAAAAGTTATAGTTTCGGCGTTATGAAAATGGCGACCTGTCACCCATTCTAGAGTGTTCCATAATACGATAGAGAATAATTGTATGTAGGTATGTAGGTACATATCAGAGGCGAAGGGTTAAAATTTTACTGAGGTAACTCGATAAAAAATATGTCTATAATATGGATACGGTTCCTCATATCTTTAAGCTTATGTAAGTAGAATTCAAAAGGAAACCGAATAGAATGGTGTTCTATGAACCCTGCGCTACTGGTACGTATGTTAAAGTTGATGTTTATTTCATTATTTTTATATTTTAGATACACAATAAAACAGCAAACATAGTTAAAAGCAAATATACTTAGACCTACTTCTTTATTGTAACCAATTGTATAAACAGTTTAATGAACGCGCTTTTATTTATCGCTAACTTTGAATGGAGAAAATATACCCAATGGCGGCAGAAATACATCTCATTTAACAAGAAGCAAAGCCTTTACAAAACACATTGATTGATTTATTTTATCTTTTGTTTTCATAATGGAAAACCTTTTAGCCGAAATTAAATCAATTGATCAAAATACTTAGTGAAATAGAAACTTATATTTTTTAATTTATATTTATTTAGAATCAATATGAAAGACCAAACTTGATAGGTACATAATTGGGTCTTCCATATTGATCTTACGATTTTTGATAGGTAGGTACCTTATGAAACGGGTAAATAAATGCAATTTTTAGCTGTAAGTAATAATAATAATTAATGAAGGATGTGTTGTAATAACAATTTTATTTGAAGGAAAGATTGGCACATAAATTTTGTATCATAGCAACATTTGACTAATAAAAAACATAATCGACTAAAATATGACGTTTTGTCATCAAAACTGACAGTAAAAGACAAATGAAAGCATGGAAATGGGCCACTAAAGCACCATTATGATAGCCACTGTTATTACAGTAACGGGCCCATTTTCTCGTCACAAAAGCTGAAACTGTCTTTTTAACGATAAAAAAAACCTTATAATTGGAGTTGAGCTAATTCTACTTTGTAAAACTGGACTTAAATTGAATGGATTTTGAGTTTGTGTACAGTCAACCTCCTTTTCAATTATCAAAGTAAAAATATCAGCAAACTGAATTCTGATTTATTTTGACAACTTCGCGTGAGGTTGAAACGTACCTTCGTGGTAATTAGCAGAAAAACTGTTGGAAAATAACAAGCGGTCTGTCATCACTATCATGTTCTATGGGCCCTTATTCAGATTTGCGTAGTTCCACTATTTGCAAGGCCAAATGTTACACTTACGATGCTTTTCACAACTATTCAGAACGAAAATATCACGTAACGTTATTGTTATACTTATTGCATAAAATACAATAAGGGCCCTTATTCTTTGATTATATAATGTTTAGATTCCTAATCCGGCATCTAAAATTGAAGCAAAGAACTGTCAAAAAGTACGGTCAAATCGACGTACTTTTTGACACGTAAAAAGCCGCCATCCGATGTTTTAGCCAGAGTAGTTCTCATCAACGAGTGTCAAACGTTAAAGAGGGAATGCTTCATTTTTTTATAGGCTTATTGAGAGAATGCTATATCTAGACATTATATATTCAAAGAATAAGGGCCTACTAGGCGCTTTAACTGAGGACGCCATCTTTGCGTGGGCTTTGTACGCTTGATAGATTATCAAGCAGAAAATTCCTAAACTATTTGAAATTTTTGTTGTATTTAAAGACCCCACTTACTAGTTTTATTATGAAGTGATTTCATTGCGGTGTTCTGTAGGGAAGCGTAGCACTTCTTTATTTTGTCACAAGTAGTTAAATTGCCTGTATACTCATTATGAACGGGTAAATTCGCAGTAGCTGTGCCGGGCCCTAAAAGCTGTCGTTCTTACGTCATTAAAACGTACTTTATATTGATGATGTCATTTTTAACACGGCAGCAAGGTCAGGCCCTTAATGTTATGCAAAAATCAACTCTGTCTGTACAAGTTAATATAATATACTTCCGCATAATTAATTGACCAAAATTATTTACTTAGGTACCTAATATAGATTAGACTCTAAGATAGTAGGTAGGTATAGATAGCGGACAACGCGGAAAATGCAATGATAACCTTGCTACTTCCAGTGTATTAAAAAAAAAGTTAAACTGTGTGAAAGGTCCTAGTTTTTTTTAACCCCCTTTAAAAAAGTTGGTTCTCTGTTATTTTCTCAAAAACTACTGAACCAATTTTGATGCGGTTTTCACTATTCGATTGCATATTTTTCTAGGAAGGTTTGAGTGTATAAAACGTTCTTCTAGCTTATACAACACCAGATATATAGACTAAAACATAGGAGTAAGTAAATTCGGTGATGGGCTTGATATTTTTTTTCCTTTAATTTTTATTAAAATGTTATTAAATATTGTATGCTATGAAAAATAAATATGTATATATTGTAGAACGTACAATATCTACTTACAATTTTTATTTGTCGTAGCATACAAATTTTAATCATATACCTAAGGGACAATCTCGTAGTTAAGGCGACTCGATATTTTTAATGAGTTCCCAAGGCGGGCTTTTCCGTCAGCTACTTTATAATTAGGTCTGTCAATATTAGTTTTAACTTAACTACGTTGAAGTTAAAAATATTAACGTCTTTCTCGCGAAGAAGGACACATACGTAGGCTATTTTATCATCAAACCGTCTCAAGTATACTTTTGCTAAAAAAATGTGTTGTGTTCGTCTCCCTTCGGTCGGAGTTCAAAGCTACTCTCAAATGCAGTTGTATTATGTATAATAGGTAATTGGCTGTCTCATTTACCTGTTCTTTACAAGTGCAATGTCTCATTGTTTCGTCTTTGTATCATAAAGCATGTAAATTATTAAAAAACCAGGCAAGAGCATGTCGGACCATGCTCAGTGTACTGTAGGGAGCCTTAAATAATTGCATCAGCAGAAAAGCGTGTGTTGATGGCACTTACGCCCTTTTGTTGAGAAAAGCAGTTTTTCGGCTGTAACTTAATTATAGTATATCTGATCATGTCCGAAATAATTTTAGTTTAAAGTATTTATTTAGCGCTATTTTTTGTTTTTTTTTTTCATATTTTTTGGTCACACAGTTCAAAAGTTAGAGGGGGTTACAATTTATGCAACTTTGGGATCGATTATTTCCAAAAATATTCACTCAATCAAAAAAGTTTATTAGAAACCTTATAATGTTTATAAATAACCTGTCGAATGATGTGCCACACGTTGATGCTAGCCGAAAAAAAAAAACAAAAAAACAACAAAAATTGTAAAAATATGCGGTGAATTTACCGTGTGTGCAATACAATTAAGATCAACTGCCCCCTATCTATAATACATTAATAACAGTACTTTTCACAGTATTTTTCTTATAAGTATACTGCTGAAAATAGAAAGAAAAACATAGACAATGCATTCGCTAGTTAAAAGCTGTTAGCTAACACATCTATACTAATATTATAAAGCGGAAGAGTTTGTTTGTTTTTTTGAACGCGGTAATCTTAGGACCTACTGATACGAATTGAAAAATTCTTTCACTGTTGGATAGCACATTTATCGAGAAAGGCTATAGGCTATATAACATTACGCTACGACAAATAGCAGAGCAGCAAAATTTACGCAGACGAAGTTGCGCGGGGCAGTTAGTTATGTATAAGCCGCGACTTTCAGGCAAAAACTCGTAATACGCCTGGCCTAAATGTTCTCTGCAAAAAGTAATGTAAGTCACATCTCCCTCTCATCAATCTAAAACGGTGTGACAACGACATCCATTATTCAACGGCCTTTAGAGGCACCTTAACAGAAAACCAATTAGCCAATAATCAATATTTTTATTACTAGCATCTATAAACGGCCCGAACACGTATATTTGCCATTGGTTTTATTTTTACGATTAAGCCCATTCATATTTGAATGGCCTATCTGTATACAATTCGCATACAGGACACGGTCATGTGTTCTAGCGGTCTGCGGTCTCCGTATTTGTCAGATAAGCATTCCCATACAACAAGTCAATTATTTAAAAGCATGTCTTACGCTTCATTCCCGTAACAAAATATTTTTGGACGACATTTTTTGTATCTAGAGACATTATTCATTCATTAAACTGTGGGTATCGATAAAATACTCAAACGCCTTTTAGCATAGTCGTACCCAAGATCCCAAACCCTTAAATCCCCCATCCTAGTAAATACTGTCTCCCTAAATACTTACACTATAGGTAAATATTCGTAGTTTCAACAAAAACACTTTTAAAGGCGTCTCAATGTTGAGTATCGTTTGAGTATTCGGGTGGCATTAACTACACGAGTATAAGTATTTGGTACTCGGAAATTTGATGCTTATGTACTTGTAAGGAAAGATATAATTTGTCCTACAGGAATAAAACAGAGACGTAGATACTTTCGAATAACCCGACCAGATGTCATTAAGCGTGGCCTGTATGGCCTCGTATATCAAACAAATTAAGGTGGGTCAGAAATACTGAAATATGAAATATGTTCGGCATTTAATAATATAATCTTAATAATTGAGCCTAAAATTACTCTTACAATATGCCTATAATGTCGCCTTCCTTTAAAAAGACCCGCATGAAAAGTTCCAAGCATTTTCCATAATGACATTCTTCCTCAAATTCGCTCTTTAAGAAAACAAATTGGTTCTCCATAAAGTTTTACTAACATCGTGAAATATAGGAGCGTTGTTCAATAAATTAATGTATTGTGTCAGTAATAGTTGTAAGGGATTCTTTAGATATTGATAGGTGGATGTTGTAGACTCGGAAAACCTCGCAAAGAGTCGGCGAATCAGTGATTTTAGAAGTAGTCCCGCCGCGGCCGTCGCGAGCGGCGGGTGGCGCCACTCTTAACCTATTTTATACCAACACACCGCGAAGTAGCGGACCAATTATTCTATAATAGAGTACTTTATTTATAAATGAATGAAACTATAATACAAAGTGAGGTATAAATAATTCATTAAAGCTGCTAAGTAATTGTTAATGAGTTTAACAGTGGCGTTGAAAAGGATAGCCTTAGCAGGCTTTGATTGGTGCTAGATTTATTATTTATCTTTTTGAAGTTTTTCCAGTGATTTATTAGACGATTTGGAAAATTGAGGGGGTTCGAGTGTATTGTATATCAGTGGCGAAGGGTTACTAGAACACCATTTTTTGTTAAAGTTCTCTATCAATGTGGGATTGTGGGTCACACATTATTAGCAATCCTGTTAACCCCTCCAGCTAAGCTCAATGGTTTGTGTTAGGAGTGAGTTCACGTCGGTAGTATAATGGGTAGGAGTCGAACCCGTGACCTCACGATTGCGAGTCCGGTGCCTTAATGCCTCTTTTTCGGCTTTTCTGTAAATTCCAGTTACTTAGTTATTATTGTAGGTATAAACAAAGAACAGTGTTCAGTAAGATTTATTTTTGCATCGAGTTACTCAGGAAAATTAAACCTCTTGATATGGATTTATTATAGGCGAATTTTCACGGAATGTGCATTGATTTTCATAACGAAATTCGCTTAGAGCTCCTTCCGCGTGGATATTGGTTTTTAGGTGGCTAATCAGAGGTATTAATCAGGATATAAGTATAGGGTTGTGGCTGCACAACCTAAAAGCGTTCTCAAAAAGCAGGCTCAAAACCCAGGCAGATCAAATTTGGCGAAGGAAAATATCTATCTAACGAAATTTAATTTGTTTTGGTTTTAGAGCATTGCAATTAACAATGCTCTGAAACCAAAACAAATTAAATTTCGTTAAAATTAGCCCAGCAGTTTATCGTTAACAAATATTCATATTATTTTATTTACCTAAATATTCATACCTATTTATTTATTCATTTTTACATGTCACAAAATAATTTTAAAATCATTACATACTATTCATATCAATAACAAATCAAGGATCAATTACCAAATCTTAAAATAATATAAAATTAAAATGTCAGCAAACTGTTTATGTACATGGTGCCTTTTTAATCCGTCAAGTCCTTCCAAGGGGGTAATCAGACCATGATACTGAACCAATGCTTTTCACAAAATAGTACTTTAATTTTTTTCATAAAAATGTTAATGGCTAAAGCACCGGTCTCGCAATCGTGAGGTCGCGGATTCGAATCCTACCCATTATGCTACCGACGTGAACCCACTCTTAACACAAGCCAATGAGCTTAGCTAGAGGGATTAACAGGATTGCTAGTAATGTGGGACCAAAATCCTACATTTATAGTTATCTTATAAATAAAAAAAAACCGAAGTTTCGCGATGCAACCCGTGACAACGGATACCGCACTTCAATGTGAGACCTTGTACTTTACCGACCGAAAACAGTTATTATAATAATAATATCTTGGGACAACTCACACAACGCTATCTGATATGAGTTTGTATTATGGAAACCAGACAACTGATAAACATACTTATATATTTCTAAATACATAAATGTTATAGATAAATAACACCCAGACACAGAATAAACCATCGTGCTCATCACACAAAGTTTTATCCTGGGCGGGGATCGAACCCGCGACTTCTTGCGTAGCAGTCGGATACACTCCCACCGCGCCACAGAGGCAGTCGAAATATTATTTATCAATATAGTACCTACATGTTGTTATCCCGCCACCGAACTCACCAAACCAATGTGGTGCTCCGTGTGGGTTCGGGAAATATAATTAAAAATTGAGATCAAAATAATAGTAGTAGGTTTACTATACAATTTTATTAGCTACGGGTCTTAATCGCGTAAACATTTTATTTGAAGGATAATTACCTTCTTGGTCTTATCACCCTTACGGGGGGCGGGGGGGGCGTAAGGCCCGACCGACTAAATCAGCACAAATTTTCTCCGTTTTTGTAAAAAAATTTAATTGATGCTCCGGTCCTTTTGGTCATAGCGTGATGTTATAGCTTTCCTCGATAAATGGGCTATACAATACTATAAGATTTTTTTTATTGAACTAGTACTTTCTGAGATCATCGCGTTCAAACAAACAAACTCTTCAGCTTTATAATATTAGTATCGATGGCGCGGTGGGAATGTATCCGACTGCTACGCAAGAGGTCGTGGGTTCGATTCCCACCCAGGATAAAACTTTATATGATGAGCACGATGGTTTATTCTGTGTCTGGGTATTATTTATCTATAATACGTATGTATTTAGAAATATGTAAGTATGTTTATCAGTTGTCTGGTTTCCATAGTACAAGCTCTGCATAGGTTAGGATCAGATAGCGTTGTGTGAGTTGTCCCAAGATATTATAATATTATTACAATAGTAATAATAAAATAGCCAAAAGTATAAATCACATTCACATTTCATGTCTACATAATTAATTAATTAAATTACAAAGTTACAAGACATTTTTTCAGCCTTAAATAGGATTCCTTAATTTAATTTGGAAACTTGTATAATAACTTTGACGTCTGTCTCGCAAATTCCGCGCCTACCTATTACTTAAAATATATAAATATTTTAAAATTTCTTTTTTTTCATCCTGCTGCTTATTTTAGCTTTTTTTCCTAACTGGCAAGTATATTTTGAAAATGATTACCCATATGTGGACCTGGCTTCACCAATATCGATTGAACTGTGAGCCCATCTACTTATCTATGTCTATGTATTTTTTTAATAAAAAAGATACCTATTGTCTATGGCAGAGAGTAATGTTATATTATTTTATTTCCCCTGGGACTTAGTCCAGATGTGTTCTAGTTTCATTACTTACCGTAATTTTATACGTACACAGTAAAATTGGTCGTACGAAAGAATTCTTTATTTAATAACAATACTATTAATAGTATTGTTAGGTCCCGCGCAACTTCGTCTGCGTAAATTTCCCCCTATTTTATATAAAAGTAACATAGGATTATATATATATACTAGCTGACCCGCGCAACTTCGTCTGCGTAAATTTTGCCATTTTTCTTCCTTTTTTTTTTTACAACATTTTTCATTGCTGCTCCGCTCCTATTGGTCGTAGCGTGATGTTATAACCTTATAGCCTTCCTCGATAAATGGGCAATAAATGGGGAAAAATAGATGTTGGCCGATTCTCCGGATAAGCACAAAAAAATTCATCAAAATCGGTCAAGCCGTTTCGGTGGAGTATGGCAACGAAAACTGTGACACGAGAATTTTATATATTAGTTTATTTTTCCGTGTATACCTCCAAGAATATGTGTACGAAGTTTCATGATGATCGGTTGAGTAGTTTTCGCGTGAAAGTGTAACAAACAAACTTACATTCACATTTATATATTAGTAGGGATTATTTTATTATGAAACAAATGAACAATGTCTAACGGCCGTGGTCACGGGTACACAATGTCTACCCGTGACCACGGTCGTTGCAATACGGTCGAAACGTCGGGCAATAAACAAGGTATTTTACCTTAAATGATTCACGCGATTAGAACCCGTAATATATATATATTTTCATGTGTACAAATCGCGAAAGTTTATCAACATTAATATTATTTTAGTTAATAGTTATTATGGCCGCGAGTTTTTATTGCCAGGTTCTTTTCTCCGGCTTTACCTATTGTTTGCGAACTTGGCATTACATGTACATGTAGAATCGTGACGTATCACAAGAGTTGTTTTGCATCCTAAGTCATTGACGTAGAGAACAGGACTGCGCCATAACCTCACAAAATTGACCACTCTCTAGAAAGAGACAACGCTACTTTGTGGATAATACCTGTCAACCGCACGAGATTTTTCTCTCTTTCGCGCTATGCTGTAAATTTTTACTTTTTAATTGATAGGGATGGTGCATTCCTGGTCTATACGTAAATGATATTAGTTAATACATTACACCCTTACTTCCTCCCACGTACCCACGATTGAGTACCCTGTTGATGTGTTTCTAAAAGACTACAGTCTCGAACTTTTTGAAGTAGGTTAATGGTTTTTAGATTTTGACCGGCCTCAAAAAAGGTGGTATTCTTTATGAAAATATATATATTACAGGTCTTAATCGCGTGAATAATTTAAGGTAAAATACCTTGTTTATTGCCCGACGTTTCGACTGTATTGCAACGGCCGTGGTCACGGGTAGACTGGTATTCTTTTTTACCCATATGTATACACTAGTTGACCCGCGCAACTTCGTATGCTTTAATTTTCCCCATTTGACAACATTTTTGATTGCTGCTTCGTTCCTATTGGTCGTAGTGTGATGTTATATAGCCTATGTCCTTCCTCCACTATCCAACAGTATTTTTTTTTTCAATTTGGATCAGTTTCTGAGATTACCGTTTTCAAACAAACAAACAAACTCTTCAGCTTTATAATATTAGTATAGAAAAGTTATCTTGATTTTCATTGGAACTCTGTTTAATTTTCTTAATTCAAGTCGGTAATGTCCACAGACTTGCTATAATACCCAACTGTTTACGATTACGCAAACAGAACAGCTGCTTTTTTTAAATGGATATAATAAAATCTGTTATATATTAAGTTAAACGATAAATAACTTCTAAATAATAAATTAATTAAAAAGCACTCAAAACCTTACCTATTTTGGGGCAGGTGGGGTCATATAACACTGTGAAACATTTCTTCCCAAACATTACATTCCAATTTCCCGAACATACGGACAGAGCCTGTCGAGAGTATCGACAGCGCGCAGCGGTCTAATTGGAACATGTGACCTATTTGGTAAACTCTCCTCTAATGGGACATAGAAAATAGAGGTTAGGTCTTAAAAAACAAGTTTTTATAAGTAAGAATACTCGTATGGAACCTGGAATATGTGCAAGTTATTATGTTTGAAATTAATGTGTATTCAACAATAGCGCAAAAGGCAGAAAAAAATATGCGAATTTATTAATCACTAGCTGATCCCCGCTAATTCGTCTGCGTCAATTTTTCCCCATTTTTGCAACATTTTTCATTGCTGCTCTGCTCCTATTGGGCAAAGCATGATCTTATATAGCCTATAGCCTTTCCCGATAAATGGGCTATCCAATAGTAAAAGATTTTTTCACTTGTTCCTGAGATTTTGGCGTTCAAACATACAAACTTTTCAGCTTTATAATATTAAGTATAGATCATATCTTGACATGATTTCCACAAGGACGAGACGCTCGCGTTTTACGAAAATAATAAATTATATTTATGTAACAAGAAATTATATATATATTTACTAGCTGACTAACTTCGTCTGCGTAAATTTTCCCCGTTTTGCAACATTTTTTCATGCTGCCCCGCTCCTATTGATCGTAGCGTGATGTTATATAGCCTATCGGCTTCCTTAATAAATGGGCTATGCAACACTAAAAGAAGAGCAACAATTAAAAGATTTTATTTAATTCGGACCACAGTCATAAAATAAAATAAAACAGGTATGTATATATAATTTTTTTGAAATATTTTAGAAATTCGAACTAATGGCACTAACACTTACCGCCTTATTACAAAGAGAAGACTAAATCAAGGTTTAGGCCAAGACTTTCAAGTCCAGGATTTAGTACTGTACTATTGGTCTTATTACAAAGCTTAGATAATCCGTGGACCAGCTGATACCAAAGGATCTTGCAATCAGCCACAGATTATAATCAATTTAGTTCATTCATTTTTCTTATCATTCAAAAATAACGTTCCGTTTTAAGCCAATATAATTTGAAAGTATAGTTTTCATTGAGAAAAAAATATTTAGACGTTCTATTAGCTAAAATATTCGCCAGGACTACGTAATTTTCAAAATATAAACCTGACATAAAAGTCCTCGGCCTGCAATTTACGAATAATAAAATAGATTCTGTCAGGATCGGAACGTTACATATATAGCTGTCAGTAGTACTAAAAATGTAAACAAATGATGATAACCTAAATTTAATTATCTCACGACATTATTATGGATGTTATAAGTTTAATCTGAGTAATTATAGCGCCCAAACACTTAGAGGAACTTGGATGCGAGTTTTTATTACAAAGCTAGTTTCATTGGAACAGTTCTTAGCATGGTTGGATGAAAATTCGTTCAATAGTTTAAGGATACTTACTCAATAAGATAATGCATTTTTAATATACTTACTGTTTTCTTTGTTGCACTCGTTGTTCTGAATGTATTGGGGGAAAGTATGCCTAGATTCAACATAGGTACTGAAGCTTCGGCTGAAGCACAACAAACAATTGAAACAAATTTTATGAATATATTTATTATTTAATATCAGTGAGCTTGCTATGAAATGAAATTCTCAAATAACTACATAGAATCATTATTTATTAGATACCATTTATTCTTCATAAGAACAGAGTACATTTTCATGAGAATCATAAATATTATTATCTAAACTGTTAGGTAGCACTTATTAGTTATTCCATTTGACAACAAAATGGATGTTAACAATTTCAATAATCTGTAACCAATCTGTACTCCCTGTTCAAACTATGTTTGAAAAGGAATATTGAGTTGATATCCCTATTTCTTTATACATAACTAGCTTTCCCGCACATCTTAGTCTGCATAAATTTTCCCTGTTTTTGCAACATTTCTCATTGCTGCTCCGTTCCTATTGGTTGTAGAGTGATATTATATAGACTTCCTCGACAAATGGGCTATCCAACAGTAAAAAGTTCAAAAGAATTAGTCGTTCTTGAGATTACCGAGTTCAAACAAACTCCTCAGCTTTATAATATTAGTATAGTTATTTATTTTACAGTAAATTTTAAATTGTATGCATTTTTTGTTTATTATATAAACAGTGTTAGTTCATTTTCATGAGAATCTTAAATATAATTATCTAAACTGTTAAGTAGTGCATAATAGTTATTACATCACAATTTCAATAACCTGTAACCAATCTGTACTCTTCGCTATGTTTAAAGGAACATTGTAGCAAAGTATTAACTAGCTGAGCTCCTATAAACATAATATTCAGTTCTTGGTACCTACTTATAACCTAAGTTTACATCTGTTTCTAGTGACAGGTATATAATTGATCAATGTTTATTTAGTTCCACTATATAGTTCACTAGTAAGTTTTGGGTAAGATGATGTTTCTATTACTTTGTTTTGTGCATTTTGAGTATATTCAACATTGGTTTTTGCCGCACTACTCCAGACCACCTATCAGACATTCCAAATGTGATTTTCCAACTTCAATCTAATAATGTGACATATAAGTGGAATGCATCAGTTTGTTTTACATAGAGCACCAGTTAATGATACTATTGTCGAACAAAAATAATCTGTGTGGACCTTCAACTTTCCACACTGCGTAGGTACACTTCACGCCGAGTCTGGTTGACCCAAACATTGCACAGACCACTTTAATTTTAGGACATCTCTGAGTTCTGTATGTTAAATCTTCTCTCTCAATTCCAAGCTGTGATAAATGTTTTGAAAAACAATATTATGCATGTATTATTAAATCTTTTGTCACACATTGCATTTCACTCGATTTTTGCGTTTATTTTGTTGCCACACCATATTTAGTTAGTTAATAATTTAAAGTCACTAAACACGCATTATTCCTCATTAATATTTGAAACTAAAATACGCAAAATTGTAAATGATCTAACTTTCAAATTGTTAAGTTTTTGACATTTTAAGGTTATTACCATAGTTAAACTAGGGTGATTGAAAGACTAAGATATGGACCAAAGATGATCATCGATTAAGCGATGAACCTCGTTTTGTAATAAAGATTTTCGTAGATCCATGGTTTAAACTAGGATTTTCGTCAAACCAGGTTTAGTCCAGCTTTTGGAATAAGGCGGTTAAAGTTATTACGTCATATTAGCAGAGTCAGTACCTACCAATTAATTCCATTATATTTGCAATTAACGAGACGAGAACTATAATAGTCATTTTACGATCAATTTGTATAATAAATTAAAATTAAATTACAGCTGAGTTTCAAGACATTGAGTCCGATAAGTTTTGCTTGCCTCAAACGAGCTTCTTATCGATTTTGCCGTTCTCACCATACGAGTTGCTTCATCATCATCAGCCTATCGCAGTCCACTGCTGGACATACGCCTCTCCAATTGCACGCCACTTTGTTCTATCTTCGGCTTCTCGCATCCAGCTCCTGCCAGCCGTTTTGCGTATATCATCACTCCACCTGGCTTGAGGGCGTCCTACACTACGTTTGCCAAGCCGCGGTCTCCACTCAAGAACTCGTTTACCCCAACGGTTGTCGGTTCTTCGGCTAATATGGCCAGCCCACTGCCACTTCAACTTGCTAATCCGGTGGGCTATGTCGATGACTTTGGTTCTCTGCCGGATCACCTCATTTCTGATTTTGTCCCTAAGAGAACGAGTTGCTTATTCTACTAATATTATAAACGCGAAAGTTTGTGAAGACGTAGATACCTACTTATGTTGTTCCATCACACAAAAACAACAGGATGGATTTTGATAAAACTTCACAATTTATTAGATACCAGCTTACGCCCGCGGCTCCGCCCGCGTGGATGTCGGTTAACGCGATAAAAACTGTCCTATGTCCTTCCCCGGGACTCAAACTATCTACATACCAAATTTCATCTAAATCGGTTAAGCTGTTTCAGCGTGAAAGCGTAACAGACAGACAGACAGACAGAGTTACTTTCACATTTATAATATTAGTATGGATTTATCGGAATCGGGACCTAATCGCGTGAATTAATTAAAGGTACAAACCTTTTATTTACCCCACGTTTCCATCACATTGAATTTTATAAATTAACTAGCGAACACCCGCGACTTCGTACGCGTGGATCCCGTTCCCGCGGGATGATGTATTATACATATAAACCTTCCTCTTGAATCACTCTATCTATTGCTGAAAACTGCATTAAAATCTGTTGCGTAGTTCAAAAAATATAAGCGCACAGACAGCGCCCCCGCTGTCTGTGCGCTTTATTTATTTTATACTATACTAGCGGCCCGCTCCGGCTTCGCACGGACATTTCTCCACTATAAATAAACGCTGTTTTCGTGAGTATCTAATTTATTTTTTTGCCATTATTTCTCGTAAAAAGTAAAGGATAAAAATTATATATCATCGCGGACCTTTTTTATAGACCTTTTAAGGTGTACAATACTATAGTACATTATTTTGATATGCTATCTCGTAGGGTACAGTCAGCGTTTGCAATGTAAACTCAAAAAAATGTGTTTATTTACCATATTAGGATTACACAAGAGGAAGGTTTATATGTATAATAACATCTATGAAATAGTGGAGAAATAAGGAGCGGAGCAGCAATAAGAAAAGTTGCAAAAACGGGGAAAATTTACGCAGACGAAGTTGCGCGGGTCAGCTAGTCATTTATAAATGAGAGAAAAAAAATGCCTACATAAAATTTCAGGGTACCTACTTAAATTTAGATAATAACTAGCTTACCCGTGCAACTTCGTCTGCGTAAATTTTCCCTTTTTTCTTTTTTCTCCCTTTTTTTTTACAACATTTTTCATTGCTGCTCCGCTCCTATTAGTCGTAGCGTGATGTTTTAACCTATAGCCTTCCTCCATAAATAGACTATCCAACAATAAAATATTTTTTCAATGTGGCCCAGTAGTTCCTGAGATTGTCGCGTTCAAACAAACAAACAGACTCTTAGGGGGATGAAAAATAGATGTTGGCCGATTCTCATAGATACCGGATAAGCACAAAAAATTTCATCAAAATCGGTCAAGCCGTTTCGGAGGAGTATGGCAACGAAAACTGTGACACGAGAATTTTATATATTAGATAAATATCTAATGTTTACTAGCATAGGTACAAAACAATCTTTGAATTTACCACATGTATTTTTAAGTACTTACCTAGTACCTATTGATGAATAACTTTTATCAGTAGTTCTTCATTGTTTTATTCAAAACATTTCGATAACAGATGTTTTATTCAAACACATTAAAATAAATTGGGATTTGAAAGTGAAAAACATGACAAACATTAACGCAATTGTGAAACCATCAGCTGCAACGAAATAAAACAAAATAGGGGTCTATCTCCTCGCGTGACAAGACGCCCCGGAACATTAGATCCACATGCATCCAAGTTTATCAACTTCATGACCTGCCTGTCATGGTGGGACTGAAAGGAACCAATGGCTGCCTTTCTTAGTTTCTGCCCTTATTTTTATTAGGCACTAGCTGTCCCGCGCAACTTCGTCTGCGTAAATTTTCCCCGTTTTTGCAACATTACTCATTACTGCTCGGCTTCTGTTGGTCGTAGCAAGATGATATATAGCCTACCTCGATAAATGGGCTATCCAACAGTAAAATTTTTTTTCAATTCGGATCAGTAGTTCCTGAGATAATCGCGTTCAAACAAACAATCTCTTCAGCTTAAAATATTAGTATAGATTTGGCATATATTTTGGGCTAGGTCATGTTTTTGACATATAGTTCCTACACTGTTTCTTAACCGTTATTTTCTTTCTTTGTTAACAGTACAAATATACCTACTAAAGATGATGAATTGATTACTTGCTTAAAATAGCGTTCTCTCCTTTTAACGGCAGAAAATAACCAACAAACTTTAAATTACAACAATAACATGGGCGTATATGCCTACGCAGTACGTATTTATCCGTTTTTAGGGTTCCTTAGCCAAATTGGCAAAAACGGAACCCTTATAGTTTCGTCAAGTCCGTTTGTCTGTCTGTTTGTCCGTATGTCACAGGCATTTTAATTAAAGACTACTCAGTGAATCTTGATGAAATTTGTTGAAAGGTGTCTTGTAGTAGCCGCTGCAAAAAAAAAGCAAACATCGTGTGGCACATCATTCGACAGGTCTTTCAAAAACATTTTAAGATTTCTAATGAACTTTTTTGATTGAGTGAATAATATTGTAAATAATCGCTCCGAATATTGCATAAATCGCCCCTCCCCCCCTAACTTTTAACTTTTAAATCGTGTTACCAAAAAATATGGAAAAAATGACAAAGATAGCGCTTCATACTAAAATTATTACGGATAAGATCGGATATGCCGTCACTGAGTTAATGCCAAAAAACTGCGTTTCTCAACAAAACGGCGTAAGTACCATGAACATACTCTTTTGCTGATGCAATAATTGTTCGAGGCTGCGGAACCCTACACTAAGCATGGTCCGACATACTCTTGCCCGGTTATTTTAGTTAACTGTAGGTATTCAGTACCTAGTACCCCACCCCCTGAAAATTACAAAATTCTCCACCTCCTAAAAAAAATCCTGATCTAGCACATGTCCGATAAAAATATCATAATTTGTATGTAAGACAGTCTTTGCGTCGTATTTGCGTCTCGAAGGAGGCGACAATGTAAGCGAAGTTTTGCTTCCTACTATCTATACTAATATTATAAAGCGGAAGAGTTTGTTTGTTTGTTTGTTTGTTTGTTTAAACGCCCTAATCTCAGGAACTACTGGTCCGATTTGAAAAAATATTTTTTTGTTGGATAGCCCATTTATCAAGGAAGGCTATAGGCTATATAACATCGCGCTACGACTAATACGAGTGGAGCAGCGATGAGAAATGTTGCAAAAACGGGGAAAATTTACGCATACGAAGTTGCGCGGGACAGCTAGTGTCCGATAAAATATCATAATTTGTAAGTAAGACAGTCTTTGCGTCTTTGCGTCGTATTTGCGTCTCGAAGGAGGAGATAATGTAAGCGAAGTTTTGCTTCCTACTATTCACTATAAAGTGATGCATTTATCATCTACTGCGTAGTTTGTAATGCGCATGAGAATTCTTATTGAATCCTCCCACATCCATGTCTTTTAAAGAACGTGTAGTGGCATTAGACATACGTAGGTACGTACTAGCTAGGTTAGCTCGGCTGTCTCTCTGTTTTTACGAATGTAAACCAAACCTGACAGATAACGTTGTAATCTTTTTTTTAAATAAAATAACATTATTTGTGTAAAATTGCGTTTGCTTATTACTAAGACTTCGCTGTCCGTCTGTTCGTCTGTCAGCAGGCTGTATCTCATTTTTTTGCTTGATATTGATAACGGCACCAAGATATTGAGTTATAGATATTATTCATTTTAAAAATAAATAATTATACTAAAATAAAGTTATTATAGTTAATGGTACGGAACCATTCGTGCGCAAGTCCAAATCGCACTTGGCCGGTTTTTTAAGGAAAATAAAATGTAGCAAATAATAAAAAGAAAAACATTATCTATGAACAAAATTTGATTTTTGTCTCATATCTACAATATTTAGGTACTCATAACTTCTACAATATTTGTATCTTTATAACACAGTATCCTGTGCCAAATAATATATAAGTGGAGCAATATGTTTATCATCAATATCTGTTAAGGTAGAATAGTTGTTCAGTCGTTCTACTCCGCAACACATAATGTAAATTGTCATCCCGTCGATGTAGGTGACTAATGGCCCGTTACTAACACGTAGAACATAATATATATACCTACATCTTACGTTTCATTGCCAGTGAATAAAGCTACGAGTATAAGAACTCCTTACTCATATCAACCCATATGATGGCCCACTGCTGGGCACGGGTCTCCCCAGTAGAACCTACTAGTATGTAGATCCTGGGGGTAATTGCCATAATCGCCACGCTTGGCGAGCGGGTTGGCGATCGCAGTAAGGCTTTAAGTACGCAGAGGACGCTGCTGCCCGTCCTCCGGGGTGAAATCCCTTAGTCGCCTTGACGACACCCATGGGAAGAGATGGGGTGGTACTATTCTTAAGCCGGCACCACACGGCATGCTTGCATGCCGTGTGGTGCCGGCTTAAGAATAGTACCATGCATGAACTCCTTACTATGGTAATCGTACCATGCATGAACTCCTTACTATGGTAATCGTACCATGCATGAACTCCTTACTATGGTAATCGTACCATGCATGAACTCCTTACTATGGTAATCGTACCATGCATGAACTCCTTACTATGGTAATCTAATTACATTACTAGTTGTCCCGCGCAACTTCGTATGCGTAAATTTGTCCCGTTTTTGCAACATTTCTCGTCGCTGCTCCGCTCCTATTAGTCGTAGCGCGATGTTATATAGCCTATAGCCTTCCTCGATAAATGGGCTATATAACAAAAAAATATTTTTTCAAATCGGACCAGTAGTTCCTGAGATTAGCGCGTTTAAACAAACAAACAAACAAACTCTTTCGCTTTATAATATTAGTATAGATATGGGCTTCTTCTTATGCTATTATTTGAGTTTGTAGACTATTTTTCAAATAATTTCTGCCTATATCAAGTGGTTGCTGTAGACCTTAATTGCACAATGTGTATTTTGTGAATTATACTAGCCTTCGCGCAAAAATAAACTTGCGAATGAAAATCGGGTTGTACTGCCGGGATAAGTGAAAACTTGAACATTGAACTTGCGCTATCGTACACAAACATGACATGACAAATCACGAATTAAAAAACGATGTGACAATTAAATCAAAAATAGGAAATATTAAATCACAAATTAAAAAATAAAAATCAAATAAATTATATAAAAAAGGGAAAATATAATCATTTGGACTCGAACCGGGGTCTTCCGGTTTCTAGACCGCCCGATTTCCCACCAGTCTTCCCACCAATCGACCAATCCAGCAAACTTACGGTCACGTGATCTTGACGCGAGTTTAACATTCTTCTCAACAAACTTCTTTGACGGCGTTGTGCACTTTTTTTTGGTACGGGTGTAAAACCCGTACTAAAAAAAGTCCACAACGCCGTCAAAGAAGTTTTAATTTCAAAAACCATCCTATGTCCTTTACCGGGACTCAAACTACGTATCTCGTGAGGGTGGGGGTTCGAATCCTACCCATTATACTACCGACGTGAACCCACTCCTAACACAAGCCATTGAGCTTACCTGGAGGGGTTAACAGGATTGCTAGTAATGTGGGACACACAAACCCACATTGCTAGTTATATCTATACTTATATTATAAAGCTGATGAGTTTGTTTGTTTGATCGTGGTAATCTCAGGAACTACTGATCCGAATTAAAAAAATCTAATTTTTCTATTGGATAGCTCATTTATGGAGTAAGGCTATAATAGCCTATAACATCACGCTACGATCAATAGGAGCGGAGCAGCAATGAGAAATGTTGCAAAAACGGGGAAAATTTACACAGACGAAGTTGCGCTAGACAGCTAGTTTATTATAAAAATAATCGCTTATACCGTTGTTTAAGCGTGAAAATATAACAATACAGAGAGACAGACAAGAGTTGTTTTCATATAGCATTATTTTGTTTGGATAGGCCATAGGCACTTGTTTTATGTCGTTTCATGGCAGGACAGTTTGTCGTCAATTTAGCAACTCTATTGGTAGAGGGCTTTTCAAAAAGTGTTTAAATTTCAGGTAATGATGTTTTAAGTAAAAAGGTGTAGATAGGTTTCAAGCGCACCAAGTTTTTATATGTCAGTGTCGCAACGCCTGCGTCAACACACGAAAGCAACGGATTACATTTTTCTCTTTTTCGCTGGTGATATATATATTTTTTTAAGAAATAACTAGGAATGTGGGATTGAGTTCCACATTACTAGCAATCTTGTTAACCCCTCCAGCTAAGCTCAAAGGCTTGTGTTAGGAGTGGGTTCACGTCGGTAGTATAATGGGTAGGATTCGAATTTGATGCGAGACTGATGCCTTAGCCATTAGGCTACCATAAACCATGCTTTCCTACTTATACGATTTTTTATAATAATGTGACATTGAAAGTGAAACCTGAGTATGTGTACGATGAAAACTGACAGTTTTTTATTATCAGTTAAGTGATGTGATGATATATTGTGGCCACATATTTTGAACTGAACTGACGTAACTGATCAGTTAGACTGTGCGTTTGTAGGCGGTGGTTCTCAGTCATGTTTCGTCTTCAAAACGTATTGATTATAATATTATACTCTTTGGTTGTAATCCTGGAAAGGAAACTGCTCTGTTGGGTCGTACAGTTTTGGAAAATTCGGCCAGCAACTGCCTTAATAAATAATATTATAAAGCGGAAGAGTTTGTTTGTTTGTTTAAACGCGCTAATCTCAGGAACTACTGGTCCGATTTGAAAAAATCTTTTTTTGTTGGATAGCCCATTTATCGAGGAAGGCTATAGGCTATATAACATCGCGCTACGACTAATAGGAGCGGAGCAGCGACGAGAAATGTTGCAAAAACGGGAAAAATTTACGCATACGAAGTTGCGCGGGACAGCTAGTTTTTTATATTATAATGCGTAACTATAATATAAAAACTACGCCAAAGACAGTTGCTGGCCGAATTTTTCAAAACTGTAATACCAAGCGTGGCTAATGCGTCGTCGTTCGATAGCATCTTGAGAATAAAATGGTAGTGTCTTCAGTCTAAATTGAACGTGTGTGGGCACAAGAGACGTCAGTTTTTACTGTTCAGTTAAAAGTGATCGTGTGTAGTTTAACTGAGAGTTTAATAGTAGCTATTCACGATCACTCTTAACTGTCAGTTTTAGCTGAACATGTTAAACTGAAAGTGAAAACTTAGTGTGTGTACAATGTATACTGTCAGTTCAGTCAACAAGGGACGTCAGTTTTGACTGTTAGATAAAACTGTTCAGTTAAAACTGACAGTTAAAAGTGATTGTGTGTACCCAATATTAGACATATACGGCTCTTCTCTGGAAAAGGGAAGTTTATCATTCGGGTAATTATATATTTTAAGAAACGTCAAAATGATAGGCTCCTTTTGACGTTTTATATTGACGAATTTATATTAAATATATACAATCCCTGATGTCATTATTCGTACTTATGGAATTTATTTATTTTAATGCTGGCTTTGTGAAAAAAAGCTAAAGAGTTTGTTTGTTTGAACGTGATAATCTCAGGAACACCTGGTCCGAATTGAAAAAAATATTTTACTGTTGAATAGCCCATTTACTGGGGAGACCCGTACCGGGGAGGCCGTGGGTTTATATGATATATATGTCACGTGTTTTCGAATTTCTGGTTCTATACTAAAGCCACAATGGATATAAAATGTTTAATAACAGAGTTACTTAGCAACCATTCATAATTACAAATCCATTTTGGCTTTAGCACAGGACATGCCGATCAGCTCACGATGTTTTGAAAAGCTTTCCAGTTTGTATATGAAACCCTAAAAATTAATCATAACTAAACTGCTAAATAATACTTATAGCTATACAGGGTGTAACTGAAATGTGTGGTCAAATTTCAGCAGCGGGTAGGGTATGTTATCAGTATTGTACCTACCATGGTGCCATAGCTGGTTGCATAATTATTACATAGTTATAGCAAATTCTTTTTATCAAAATTCAGTAATGAAAGGCGTATGGCATAAGAATTATACCTCCTCTGGTACAAATTTGATTCGATTATTATGGCATAGAACTTTTTAAGTCGTACTTTTTTTAATTATTAACATTTTTATTCATAAATAAACGAATTCAAAAATAATAAATATTTTTTTAGGGTACTCCGATTTTGATAAAATTAGGTATGTGCACTCAGTATCATGGGCACATACCAACCCTTGAATATGACCACACCTTTCTGTTACACCCTCTATATACCAGTTAACATAGCCACGTAGCATATGCTAAGTAATCGTAAACCACTTATACCTAACAGCAACGCGGGACGCATTCTGAATTAGAAACATCAAGGGCAATGATTATAGATACATTTTATAACTGGCTGTTCCTCATAGCTTCACTCTCAACTATGTATCCAAACTTCGTCTTTATTATTACACTGTCCCGCGCAACTTCGTCTGCATAAATTTACCCAGCATTACTCATTGCTGCTCCGCTCCTGTTGGTCGTAGCGTGATGTTATATAGCCTATAGCCTTCCTCGATAAATGGGCTATCCAACAGTAAATAATAATTTGTCTATTCGGGTCAGTAGTTCCTGAGATTACCGCGTTCAAACAAACAAACAAACTCTTCAGCTTTATAATATTAGTATAGATTTTATAACTGGCTTTTCCTCACAGCTTCTCTCTTATCTATGTACCCAAACTTCGTCTTTATTATTACACTAGATGTCTCGCGCAACTTCGTCTGCGTAAATTTTCCCCGTTTTTTGCAACATTTCTCATTGCTGCTCTGCTCCTATTGGTCGTAGCGTGATCTTATATAGCCTTTCTAGATAAATGGGCTATCCAACAGTAAAATACTTTTTTCATTTGGACCAGTAATTCCTGATATTATCGCGTTCAAACAAACATGAAACAAACAAACTCTTCAGCTTTGTTATATTAATATAGATGGTATAACTTGTAAAATTTCATAGTTTTATTCCTTGAGAGTGTCGAAATGTATTAAACGGTCGTATCTTTTTGATGTTTACATAATAATTGATAATTCCCCTCTTTGATGTTTACATAATAATTGATTGGCCCCAGGGTACACTACAAACCCTGTACCTTGGGAGACTTTTATAAATCCCACCACCCAGGCTAAGGACAACAATTTGTGGATCATGTAAGAAAAGTCCTATATGGGTATGAATGCAAACTCCTACACACTCTCATTGCGCCACTGAGACAATGGGATGTCTAATCTACCTCTATATGTTACGATTTAAAGTGTTATATAAGTACATGAAGTGGACCCCCCAAAGATATTTATTATATCGTTTAAATATGAAACTAAGTAGCGACTTCTACAAGACACTTTTGCACCAAATTTCATCAATATTCATTGTGTAGTTTGAGTATAATGTCTGTGACATACGGACAGACAGACAGACAGACAGACGGACATGGCGATGTACTAAGGGTACTGTTTTTCCCATATTAGCTACGAAACCTTGAAAATGCTCAATGTTACAAAAAGTATTATACAATACTGTTTTGAAAGCTGGTAATCTATCGTTAGTGGTTTTAACAAACAAAGGGATCAACAGATTTATAACAATAAAAGCAGATAGCCATTACTCCTTTATCTAAGTTCTGAATACAGAGAGCAATAAATATCCTTACCCCGTTTAGGACACAATGAATCTAAAATAGTTTTGCAGCCTTTTGCGGCCCCATTTGGCCTCTAAAATACGCAGTACTCTGTCCTTGAGTAGGTACTCCACTCAAATAAAGAATGACATCATTAATGTTTCAATGATGAATTGATTAAAGCTTATTTTTTACTAAGATTTTTAAAATGTATGAACTTTTAATAACAAAAGAATACGCGGTTGTCTTTGTTCCTAGGCGGCGTAGCAGAAATGCGTAGCAATTGGCCAGACGATAAATAGTGATAGTTTTTAATGCTAGTATCAATACCATGTAATGCGCTTATTACACTACACTAAATCAGGGACCCTAAACCCTTAAAAAGAGAGCTGTAATAAGAGTTAGCCCTAATTCTCTAACAATTTTTCAAGGCCACCTCGATTTAGGGCCCTGATTCAGGATAGTGTAATAGCCGTTAAACTCCTGCATCGTAATGGAGCAATTATGCTGCCTCTGTGGCGCGGTGGGAGTGTGTCCGACTGCTACGCAAGAGGTCGTGGGTTCGATCCCCACCCAGGATAAAACTTTGTGTGATGAGCACGATGTTTTTTTCTGTGTCTGTGTGTTATTTATTTATAATATGTATGTATCAGTGGCGGAGGGTCCTTAGAACACCATTAGTTTCGGCGTCCCTTTTAATTGTAGTTACTTAGTATATCACCATGTCCAGCAAGGTACTTTTTTTAAATCTTTATTTAATTTAGTAACTTTTGAACAATACATTCATGTCAGTTCCATCTTAACCTAATCTAGAATAATTAACATAGTTTACACTTAGTTTATCATTGTTATACTAATAGTTAGCTAATGTATATAACATTTTAGCCTTGCGAGACATAGGTTACGTTAAAAGGTAATTAAGTATTCCTAAATCCATTTTATTAATATTCAACTCTTTTACTATGTTCCTTCTTATTGGTTCGTTTCTGACACATTCCACTAAGAGGTGTTGCACATCTTCCACTTTTCCACAGACTGCACAATTAGGCGAATCCACTTTTTTTAATTAAATATGCGAACGCTCGCAGTGACGATATATTTTTGTATCGGGTTACCTCAGAAAGAAATTAACCTTTCGCTACTGGTATGTATATAGAAGTATATAAGTATATTTTTATTAGTTGTCTGGTTACTTAGTTTGGAATCAGATGACGTCGTGTGAGTTGCCCCAAGATATTATTATTATATTACTAGAATGCTTATTACAGAACAGCTGATTGGTCGTATCAACATCGTGTGTTACGACAGCATGTCATTATGCCTAACTACATATAATAATGACAGGTTTTAGAAGCATGCCAAGGTTCCATATTATTTGGAGCAAGTGGCTGTTAAAGAAAAATAAATTAACCTAATGTCAAGCTCATTTCAATTATATCTGTAAAATAGATCAGGCCATTTCATATACCGGTTTGTTTAGATTCTATCTGGATGATTATCATCAGACCCGTTTCTGTCCACTGCTGGACATAGGCCTCTCCTATATACCCCACAATACCCGGTCCATCGCTTTTTGCATCCAATCTATTTTTATTATTTCGAAAACCAAGAGCGATACAGCACAGAGTAATACTATTTACTCGACTGCAATGAAGGGTAAGGTTTTTCGCGCGTATGTTGTATGTATGTAATATTTTTTATTACCTCATATCTTACAAACCAGAAGATTTAAACAATTAAGACGTCTTTAGATTTTTCTTTGTCGCCCAAGTGTTCTTAGATAAGTGACGTTTGAAAAAAACAAACATGGCGGCTGTGGGATGTCAAAAACAACAGGTATGAAAAAAATTGATTTTTTTTTTCGAATACCGCAATATGAGTATCAAATTAAAGGACTCATCGTAAGCATTTCAAAAAGGTATAACATGATTATGACTGATAAACTAAAAAAATCAATTAGCAACCATTCTGTTTTTAATTCTCAATACTTGGCAATAGATGTGATAAAAGTTAGTTCTTACATCGGTTACAACGATGTTACAACTTACATCCACGACTCTAAAAAGTATTAAATCCATACTAATATTATAAATGTGAAAGTAACTCTGTCTGTCTGTCTGTCTGTCTGTCTGTCTGTTACGCTTTCACGCTCAAACAGCTGAACCGATTTAGATAAAATTTGGTATGGAGATAGTTTGAGACCCGGGGAAGGACATAGGATAGTTTTTATCGCGATAACCGACATCCACGCGGGCGAAGCCGCGGGCGAAAGCTAGTAAAAAATATATTTTAAAAATAAAAATCCCGCCTTTGCAAAAAAGATGCAAAGAAAATCCTCTACATCTATACTAATATTATAAAGTTGAAGAGTTTGTTTGTTTGTTTGAACGCGGTAATCTCAGGAACTACTAATCCGAATTGAAAAATTCTTTCACTGTTAGATAGCCCGTTTATCGAGGAAGGCTATAGGCTATATAACATCACGCTACGACCAATAGGAGCAGAGCAGCAATGAAAAATTAAACGGGGAAAAATTACGCATACAAAGTTGCGCGGTACAACTAGTATTAGATTTCGAGACTTAATCGCGTCGACCAATAGGAGCGGAGCAGCAATGAGAAATGTTGCAAAAACGGGGAAAAATTACGCAGGCGAAGTTGCGCGGGACAGCTAGTCCCTACTAATATGTAAATGTGAATGTAAGTTTGTTTGTTACGCTTTCACGCGAAAACTACTCAACCGATCATCATGAAACTTTGTACACATATTCTTGGAGGTATTAGAAGTAACATAGGATTATAAAAAAAAGGGGAAAATTTACGCAGACGAAGTTGCGCGGGACAGCTAGTATTACATAATTATGTAGGGGATCTTGTTTGCATCTCTTTTGCGCGGGCGGGTTTTTTTTACAGAATATTTTTAAAAGTAAGGTTTAAATGTGTGTTTATCATCAACATCACATTAAAGTTCCACTTCTAGTAATAAGAAACCTTATCTTACGTAAGTCTCAACACCAACACAATTATAGAAGTTTTAATAAATTCGTATGCAAAACTTAGTCGTTTAGTACAATTTATAATGTGTGTTTTCTAATCTCCTAAATTATTTGCGCAAGTTTCATTTAGTTTACGTTGTTGACATTTTAATAAACCTTCTCGTAAAGTAGCTTAGGTTTGAGCGTCCTGTCCGTTCTCGCAAGCTTTATATAAACCAAATACAGACAAATTTACTGGTAAATTCACTTTTTAGAGAAAAATTTACTGAAAGGCAAACCGATCCAAAAATATAGCAGGCAATAAGCGGTTGCATGCAATTTTGTTCGCGAGGAAATTTTGAAACGCAAATGTATTGCACAAAAACCGTAGGTATTTTTTTTCTTTACAACTCACACAACGCCATCTGATCCCAAACTAGGCAGAGCCTTTACTATGGTATCCAGAGAACTGTTAAACATACATTACATACACGTTTCTAAATACATTACACCCAGACACAGTATAAACCATCGTGTTCATCACACAAAGTTTTATCCTAGGTGGGGGTCGAACCCACGACCTCCGGCTTAGCAGTCAGTGTCACTAATCACTAGACCAATAGGCCAGTCAATGAAATTTTGGATCCGCCAATGTCTACAATATCTCCTGTCGTATTAGTTTCTGATGAGAATTAAATTGATTGGGACTCTATGAGATACTCTACAACTCTAGACGTCCATGCCAAGGGTTAAACAATACTGTAAAACCACAATACAAGTAACGCAAACACAAAATTGCAGCAAATACCTAACTTTTTTAATCTCATTGTCCCGTTTTCTTACCTTTAACGAGCGAGACGGAATGAAAAACAAACGTTTCCTTGAGCAGCGACATTATCAGCCAGATAATGCCTTTTTTGTAGTATTTGGAGGGTTGAAAGTGGCTAAAAGGGTTGCCAGCATAAATAATGTAATGGATATAACCTTTTGTGAAATTCATTTAATAGGGCGTGACCTCTTTTGTGACGTTTCAAAGAAGAGGCGTTAATTAATTGGTAATCGTCCATTTTGTTACGGATCTTGAATAATAGGTCGTATTACTCTGAAGTGACTTAAAATTCTTTACTAATATAAAATCATGTTACTTAACATTAAATAAGGGTTCCTTGTTCAACTATGGAACCCTAAAACTCCCGACAAGTGAGACAATAAGTGGGTTAATTAGTGGGCGTCCATTAATTACATTTAGGGTCGAGCCGAATCTCACCAAATCTTTGTCTTGCCAAGTACTTATTACTATTTAAGTATATATTTTAAGCTCTTATCGCGGGCTTTGAGCGCGGCGACCGAATCAAGAAATTCCGTAACGAAAATAAAACCTAACAGCCCCCATTCCGCCTACCATGTAGCTCGGCCGAGCGTTCGCTTAATGTATGTATATATGTATATGGTAAGACTGTACGAAGCTCGCACGGATCGTTTTTTTTTTTTAATTTTTAATTGGTAAAGTTGATAAAAAATGCTATGCAATAGCTTTACAGCGGCAGTCCCCGTAGTGCCATACATTTTTTATTTGGAAGAGACCGTCTAAAAATGGTTTAAATTTATTAAAATTATTTATATTTCATAACTTTTGATCGGTTTTGAAATTCTTTGCTATCATATCGATATCATGCGAGGAACTCACTCTTGAACACTGTTAAGTCAGAAATATCACGTAAGATTAGCCAAGTCTTACGATATCTCACTACAGGGAGGGAGGAGTCAAAAATCCAACAAACTTACCTAACGTAATTTACGGACGCCCCTCTATCTTCAAAACAGCTGAACAGTTTTTTTTTTTAAAGTAATACGACTCCTGCAGTAGGGTACAAGCCCTGTGTCGCGGGGACTTTACAAACATATAAGTCACGGACACAAAATACACCCAGACTCGGAACAACATTTGTGGATGACACAAAGTGGTGTCCCGTGTAAGAATCGAACCCACGACCTCTTGCATAGCAGTCGGACACACTCCCACCGCACTACAGTCATTTTCATATAACAAATATGAATTTTCTAATAAAAAAACACATCTAAATTCGTCTATCTGCTTAGGCGATTACACACAGATTAAGATTTACCTCATTTTGCGTCGGGGTTTATAAACTAAAGAGTTTGTTTGGTTGTACGTGCTAATCTCTGAAAGTACTACGCCGATTTTCACAAAATTTGGTAGGTAAAATTTTCACGCACGAGGGAACCCGTGGGAAATATCTAGTGAGTATTTCCACTACCTATTATCAAACGAATGTCAATGTTTTAAAATTGACTGCCTCTGTGGCGCGAGTTCGATTCCCTTCCCACACGGGACACCACTTTGTGTTATTCACAAATTGTTGTTCCGAGTCTGGGTGTACTTTGTGTCCGTAACTTGTATGTTTGTAAAGTCCCCCGCGACACAGGGCTTGTAACCTACTGCGGAAATCGTCTTTAAAAAAAAAACATTCAGAAAAATCTTCAGGAAGCATACAGTAGTTCATCTTCATAAACCTTTTGAACTTATTAGCTGATAAGATGTTTGTCTTATCAGTGTGGGTATTTTCCGATGCATAATATTATTAAGTTGATTGCAATTCCATCTAGTTGATTATCCAGAAAATTTCTGCCAGTGTTTATTGATAGGCATTTATTGTAGGTATCATATGTGCATCAGATATTCGTGTATTTTCTCACATTAAATGCGAAGCTCAGTTTGCTGACATTTTCATAACTCGACCAGGTGAAAGACGCCCGCGCATGCGCGATGCATTTCTAAGTGCAGCTCTCTGTAAAACATATGGAAACATTTTGACAGTTAAAAGCGCGGGCTTGATGCGAAAACGAAAAAAAAGATAGTGATTAAGGACCCAGGGCACAGAGCACCACATAATTATGGCGACATTTTTCTTCTACTACAAGCAATTTCTTACTTAAAAGACGATTTCCAATGTAAACTAGTTAAGCGAAAAAGTGTAATTAAAAATAAATGTTTTTATTGTCCAATAAATAAGGATGCACTTTGTACAGGACCTTTTTTTCAATTCAGAATATTTTGCAACAACTGACAATACAGTTGGATCAACGTAACTTGACCGGATTGAAGTCAGGTTCTTATCACTTTCACGCATGTCATAGAGATGCAACACTAAAGTTACTTACGAAAACGATTAATTATGTTTAATCAATTAAAAATACTAACAACATTTTAATTCAACTATATAAAAATACTATATATCTGATTTCATAAAAGTTTAATTTTAGATCAGTTACAGTAAATACTAAAGAAAGTTTGAAAAACAATTTCTTTACGCAAAAAGTCACAAAAAACATGAGTTAGTAATACTAATTATGACAATGTAATGCGTAATCGCATCTCTAATTGTCTTGGTTTAGTAACCTCCCCCCCCCCCCCGCTTTCTGTCACCATTTACTACTACTAAATGCATCTGTGCTATCACTTTTCGCCAACTTCAATCCGGTCAAGTTACGATGATCCTACTGTACCTACTGGCATATAACTGATGGGGCAAAGGTCGCTAGGCTGCAAGCCTGACCTATTTTCGTTTTATAGGCTTTATAAAACGAGACATATTGCACAAGCTTGCACATTGTGCGGACGATAAAACCTCCGTATCTTATGACGCACGATGTGATAACGAAAAATCCAATCTTGACTCGTGTACGTAACTTTTTGATGGGAGATAATGATGGTTATTTAAGGGCGAGTGTTTTAACCGCTGCTTGGTTATGGGGGAAATTATTCGCTTACCCTCTCAGTACAAGGACAAAGTTTTCTCGCTACAGTAACTTTCTCTCATGAGTTCTGATGCCCAGTTGATTGTCTAACAAAATGTATTTTAGAAAAGAGGTAAGATCTACCTTTTTTTACTCGACTGCGAGAGAGGGTTATGTTTTTCGCGTTCTTTTTAATTATCTATTAACATTCAAACCACAAGATGGGTTTAAACAGTTATGACGGCGTTAGATTTGTTTTGACTGCCCAAGAGTTCTAAGTTAGGTGACATTTGAAAACATAATTATACATAGCGGCTGTGAGATGTCAAAAACTAGAGATGTAAAAAAAGTTTACACACTATAATATGGGCACAGATAATATAATACTGTACTAGTAATATGGGTATCAAATTAAAGGGGCCATCGTAAGCATTTCAAAATTTAGATAAACTGTATAATAATACATATATATAAGCTTGAGGAATCTAGATCGACGCAGAAGATAAAAAAAACGGTTTGCGTAATATCACACAGATACTATTCTTATCATCTATCATATTTATATCATTGCAAAGTAAATAATGATAAAATCTTAATTCTGCAATATCGCTCCTATGCCGATGATATAAGAGTTTTAACTTATTTTTGTTTATACTATGTAAATATTATATGGAAGTAAAATCAGCAGTATTCAGCTGTAAAGGCATCCATTTTGACGTTTCGTAAAATTAAATTTTCCTGTGTTCGTGAAATTTTATTTATTTATGTCATCTGTAGGATGTAAATACATTTGGGAGAAATTTGCTGTTGCATTTTTTAAAATTTTGGTTATAGATCATTAAATGTGCTCGTTTGCATCTAAAATTCTTTAGCGCGCTGCAGTTCAAACACAATAAATAATTTGATAAAAGCCTGCGAATACCATTTATGTGAAAAGGATTTTTAGATTAAATAAGCATTTATTTAAAACATTTAACTTTTTGATTGAATTTTGACTATTATTTTATCTATATAATGTTTATTAAAATGTTAAACTTCTCAGTTAAACTTAGATTCAATGAACGCACACACGCACATTGTTGAAATTAATTCCCTAGAAAATGATTTATTTATAGATTTTTTTTTTCATTAGCAAAGCAGGATCTTAACTTTTTAATTGTTTTATCTTGTGTCATAATGCGTCAAAATCGCAGATAGACAATAAAAATCAGGCAGATAAGATTGTAAGTTTGTATCATCGATAAGTCTTCCATATTTAAAATTTAAAAATAAATCGATGTAGTGATGTGGTGTTAGTTCGTAGTGTTAACAGTGTGAATAGTAAAATCGACTAAAATGCTAAAAGTCGCGCTGGTGCCGTTGAGCCTAACTCTTGGTCTTACATATCTTAACGTTAAAAGGTGAGTAGAAGTAAAGTAAAACTTTTGTTTTTTCAGGAATGAGTTGATGTGACTATTTTTTTAAAAACGGGCCCTGAAACATACAGCCTCATATGGGTTCGATATTCGCTTACTTACAAGCACCTATTTTACGACAAACCTATTTTTTATATAGATTTACGCTACAATATCTACATTATTCATGCGAATCATATTCTTGCACTTGTTAGCCTTAATCTATAAAAATAACTATGCCTAAAAAACTCAATCTATGAAAACTGTGTAACATTGAGTTTTATGTAAATATTTGCAATACACAGGGTGTCCCACGGCCATGCTACATGGAGGGAAAGAACCTTAAATGTTGTAGATTACATTTAAGGTACTTACTTTCCCTCTAAGACATTTTACTAAAAGAAGACGATTCCCGGTTCGGGCAGGCGATTATTTAAAAATGTGATTATAATCACATTTTTAAATAATCGCCTGCCCGAACCGGGAATCGTCTTCTTTTATGCAGTTCGAATTATTTTTCAAATCAAAATGAAGTTTCTTTTAGTAAAATATGCTATTTAAAATTTTTAAGATAGTAGTGTTTAAGGTAATCTGAGGGACTCCCTTGTATACCAAATCGTTATAAAAAAAATTAAGAACAATTTCTGGCCCTCTACTATAGTACTTAAAAACCACAAGAAAATACACTAATAAATCTTTTTTTTTTTCAGGAACGCTTACAGTAGAAGAGGTATACAAGGACAGGGATCAGTTTGCGGGCCTTGTACGCGAGGTGGCAGCACCGGACGTAGGGCGCATGGGAATCGAGATCCTGTCCTTCACGATCAAGGACGTATACGATGACGTGCAGTACCTCGCCAGTCTCGGGAAGGCGCAGACTGCTAACGTCAAGCGCGATGCCGATATTGGAGTCGCGCAGGCGGAACGAGATGCTGGGATCAGGGTGGGTAACTTTAACTTTTGTTTTAAATCGATTATTTCTTCTAATCGATATTGATGATGGTGAATATTGAGGGTGTGGATCACCACACCCTCAATGATTGTCACACGTCCTTCGAAAACAAAGGGAGGATCCACCGGCTAGCACTAGGTTCGGCTCTTCAGGCGGGGACTGAAGTTTTTCCCAACGTGTGAAGCCGGCATTATACACTGCTCTCGAAATGTTCGACTTTTTCGAATCGGAGTAATAATTACTTTCAATGAAAGCTGAAGTAATCCGGAATGATTATAGGTATTATTCCGACACATTTGCCTGTTAATGGCTTAATACAGAAGTCGACATGTTTTATGAGTGAACGAGCCCTGTTACCTACAGATAATTACATATGCAAGATCGATTTACGATGATTGCAACTGTTAGACCTGATTAAAACAGCAGCACATTTTACGTATACTATATACTATATACTTATACTTATCACTACATAGTATAAAACAAAGTCGCTTTCTCTGTCCCTTTATCCCTATGTATGCTTAACTCTTTAAAACTACGCAACGGATTTTGATGCGGTTTTTTTTAATAGATATAATAATATCCATTCAATAGTGGAGAAATAAGGAGCGGATCATCAATAAGAAATGTTAAAATAAAAATTTTAAAAAAAATTACGCTGACGAAGTTGCGCGGGTCAGCTAGTAATATTATAAAGAGGAAAGATTTGATTGGTTGCTTTATTGAATAGGCTCCGAAACTACTAGACGGATTTGAAAAATTCTTTCATCGTTGTGAACCTACACTAACCCCGGGTGACATAGGCTATTTTTTTATCCCTGTATTCCCACGGGAACGGGAAATACGCGGGTGAAACCGCGAGGCGTCTGCTAGTTTTAGTATATAAATTTAACTAGCAATGTGGGATCGAATTTACTATTACTATTCTAGTATGATAGTGTGCACCTACTGGAAGGAGATTAGTTCATCAACTGTCTATACTTTCCAGGAGGCGGAGTGCGAGAAGAGCGCCATGGACACGAAGTACTCTATGGACACGAGGATCGAAGACAACACGCGTCTCTACAAGCTTCAGAAGGCGCAATTCGACCAGGAGGTCAATACTGCTGTAAGTACAAAATATATGATATACTTGCATTTCGTTTCATAACCGTTAGCCTATAGGTCTCATTTTGGGACCATCTGGCTTCAAATGTAAAGGGCCTCACTGATGATGCATCCAATAATCCAAATGGAGTGGCTGTTTGTCAAAAACTTATCGTGAATATCAAAAACGTATTCTATTTGAATGGACCGATATCGGCTTTTGAAGGCTTTCCATTTTAATTTTTGTTATTACATATTGAGCAAGAGTATGTCGCAGGCTTATACAAGACACCTATACTCCAAATGATTATACATTGTGTAGATTTTGAGTAAAATGCATGTGACATACGGACGGAACGACCGACAAAAGGACAGACGGACGGACAGACATGACGAAACTATAAGGGTTCCATTTTGGTAGAACCCTAAATAAGAATTTTTGTTTGTTAGTCCTGCAGAAGACGACTAGGCTATTTTTTTTTTTAGTTTTGTTCACTTCAATACTGACATGGTTAAGCATCCAAAGTAACAGTCAAAAAATTAAACAAATAATTGGTAATTTTCTTTGTGAAAAACTACCTCTGATTAAGTACCTACATTGAAGTTTAGGTCTTACTCACTGGGTCGGCTAGTACTAACTTAATTGTAATAGAACAACTTATATTTTACAGAAAGCAGAAGCCGCGCTGGCGTACGAGTTGCAAGCCGCGAAGATAAAACAAAGAATACGAAACGAGGAGATAATGATCGAAGTCGTCGAGAGACGCAAGCAGATTGAGGTGAGAATTTGATAGGAGCAATAGATTACATCTTACTTGCTTACTTACGTGAAAGATAAGTCCAGGTGGAAATGCCGGGGTAGATTGTGTAGAGTTCTACTGGGAAGACTGGCCCAAGAGATGGATTCTTGCACTCTTACTTGACTCAGTGGCGACCGAGCAGATCGATATATCTGTGTGGTTATTTTTTTATTTAATATTTAAGTGACCAAGACTCATTAGGTTAGTAATACTTAAGAACTATGTTAGTAAATTATAAAATTAAAATCACGGCCGCGCCATTCCATTAGAGATAGCACTGCAGCGATTCATATTTAAACAGTCTCTTTGACTGCCTCTTTGGCGCGGTGGGAGTGTGTCCGACTGCCACTCAAGAGGTCGTGGGTTCGATTCCCACACGGGACACCACTTTGTGTGATCCACAAATTGTTGTTCCGAGTCTGGGTGTACTTTGTTTCCGTGACTTGTTGCAGCCTACTGCGGGAGTAAGTTTAACCAGCAGGTTAGACTTTCTTTACTTTTTTTTCTTTTAAAAGGCAATCATGTTTAGAATGCTGTTACCACTGCCCCGCACCCTGCTCACCACAGATGCACATCGCTTTCGCGTTATGGTGTAAAAACAATAAGCTGTTAAGCAACGTTACCATTGTTGGTCCATAGATGGGTGACCGTTTTCGAACGTTGTCTGTCACAACCCGGAGAGTACGTTAAGCCGTCGATCCTATGCCTAATCTCTCTCCGGTCGTGTTGGATTTCCATCCCATCGGACTATGAAGGACGCTACAAACATGTTCATGGGTCGGCATCATTCGGCACAGACCGGGCGGTAATTGTGGATGAATGTTCAGGAAAAAAGCCGCTCGGCTTTACCACAAAAAAATGGTTTTATGGGTTTTACACGCATAGTATGTATTTTCAGACGTTAAACGAGGAGTTGTGAAGGTGATGACAGTTTGCGGACATTGTAATAATTCCTCAAATGTTAGGATCTTCATGTTTCAATCATCATATTAATTCAAATGATGTCCCACTGCTGGGCACGTGTCCCCCCAGTAGAACCTACTTATTACAGATCCTGGGGGTAATTGCCATAATCGCCACGCTTGGCGAGCGGGTTGGCGATAGCAGTAAGGTTTTACGTACGCAGAGGACGCTGCTGCCCGTCCGTGGTGTGACTCTTTTAGCCGCCTTGATGACATACTGGAAGATCATATTTAAACTATCATGTTTGGGGACTTGTAAAAATAGCAGTAGTCCGTTCTCCATTTTCAATTATCATTCAAAGCTCATCTATTAACCACTGTGCTGTTAATTTGCATCCACAGGTAGAACAACAGGAGATCGCTCGTCGCGAAGAAGAGTTGAAGGCGACGGTGCGTCTGCCCGCTGAGGCGGAAGCCTACCGCATGCAAACCATTGCTGAGGGCAAACGGTATATACCTATTTGTTTATATTATAATATAATAGAACCGAACAAAGCAAGATATCTGGAAGGTACGAACATTGTTATACCCTTCTGAGCCTCCGAGAGCACATTAAGCCGTCGGTGCTGCGCCCAATCTCTCTCCGGTCGTGTCCGATTTTCGTCCTATTGTATTAAAAGAGTGCACTTGTGTCTGCACACACATTTGTGCATTATAATATCTCCTGCGTAGTTCGCTGGTCTCATGAGATTGACCGCCTTATCAGACATTAATGAGTAGACACTACGATTAACACCCTCAATGAGAGTGTGATAATCTCTGTTACGTGTTAAATTTAATTTGTCATTTACTGTTAAATACGTTGGTATTCTATTAACGTATTTAAGATTCAAAAGCCATGATAAGTCATAGTTGTCATGGCCTTTCAATCTTAAGCAACACACGTAACAGTTAGCTTCAATATTCTGTACTAAGGTATAATATATTATGGACATGTGGTCTAGGGTTCGGTTTTGGGTACTGAATTTCTTGTATTGTCCTCTCTTCCCTCCAGAATGTTTTTTGCCCAATTGCCTCTTGTGCCCACCAGAATTATTTTTTAGCCCATTTACCTCTTGTGCCCGCGCCCCCAGAATAAAATCCTAGAACAACGATCGTAAATAGTCTTAAAGTAAGCTTTAAAGGCCATACATTAATCAAACCTTTCGCCATTCCAGTACTCAAACAGTAGAAACAGCGAAGGCGGACGCAGAACGCATCAAGGTGATAGGTATGGCTGAGGCCGCGGCCATCGGTGACGTCGGCAAGGCTGATGCTGAGCGGATGCTTGCTAAGGCCAAAGTGTACAAGCAGTACGGAGATGCTGCCATCATGGCGTTGGTGCTTGAAGCTCTGCCTAAGGTAAAATAACTTTTCGTTCAGGGTCATCAATATGCTAGAGATATTGGGTATGTGAGTGCCAAGGGGAGGAGGGTTTGGGTTCACCTCTCCTCCTTTGTCATAGTTCTCAAATAGTAAAATCAGTTAAAGATTGATGTTCTATCCTCATGGCTGCCGCATTTTTTTGACTGCCTCTGTGGCGCGGTGGGAGTGTATCCGACTGCTACGCAAGAAGTCGTGGATTCGATCCCCACCCAGAGTAAAACTTTGTGTGATGAGCACAATGGTTTATTCTGTGTCTGGGTGTTATTTATTTATAATATGTATGTATTTAGTAATATATAAGTATGTTTATCAATTGTCTGGTTTCCATAGTACAAGCACTGCTTAGTTTGGGATCAGATAGCGTTGTGTGAGTTGTCCTAAGATATAAGAAGATAAGATTTAGACGATTTGAAATATGTATAATGGGGCTGTATACTCTCCACGAGGCACCGCGAGGCAGGACGAGTCCGAGAGTGTACATTCTTCACTCGCTTCATGTTGCCTCGCCTGCTCTCCATTCCGAGTCGGTTTTTTGTGCGCGAGTCACGCGAGGGTCTCGCTTAACCTCGTGAGGCGACGCATGTGTGTCACTGTACACTCTCGCACTTCTCGCCTCGCAATCGTGATATATATTATACTACCGACGTGAACTCACTGGAGGGGTTAACAGGATTGCTAGTAATGTGGGACTCAATCCCACGTTGCTAGTAATCTTTATTTAATCTAAAAAAAAAAACAGTTCCGCGGGCTTTATAGCTGTATAGACGTTTGAAGATGAGGTAAGTATATTATTATGAAGACCAACGAAACTAAACTAAATAGGCTTTTTTCCTAGTTAAACAAAAAATCCAAAAGACTATTTGATTTGACATTTAAATAAAGTAAAAAAATTCCAAAAGTTAAGTCCCGATTAAATTTTGTGTTAAATTGGATTTTTTATCATTGATCATATCATAAAAAAAAGTGATTTGACGGGAAAAAAATAGTGACGTCATAGTCCGCTATTTGTATGAGATCTCCATATAAAATCTGCGATGTGACATTTCTTAAAGAGTTGTTGTTTTGACTAGTTGGAAACTAGCCCATTGTATAGCAACTTATATAGCACATAGGGTGACTGCTGCTGTAACTGGTCATCCAACTATATTTTTGGTGATTGAATACTCGAGAGTGTACAAGGTGGCCTCTCGGCGAGACACGGCGAGAGCACTCGCGGGAGAGTGTACAGCCGCCATAACACAATGATTTTCTATGTTCTTGTTTATGTTTCTTATTTTTTTTAAGAACAGGCAATCTATACATATAAATATAAATTCTAGGTACACCTATTATATCTATTTTTATCTTATATTCCAGATCGCAGCCGAAGTATCAGCTCCATTGGCGAAGACAGACGAGATTGTGCTGGTCGGTGACAACGGTGCTACGGGCGAGGTGGCTCGTCTAGCTGGGAACATTCCTCCCGCTCTGAAGACCCTGACTGGCCTCGACCTCACCCAGGTGCTGAAGAGACTGCACCCCAGCGGAAACGGTCAGTAGGCTGTACTGTGATGTCTTATATCTTTGCTTAAGTGAGTATGTCGCTGCCTTTATTATTTCTTCTTTTTTTGAATTACCTATGAGCTGTTGTGTTTTTTTTCATGTAGCTTCAACTGCGTCTTCCCTTTTAGGTATGAAGTAAATATAGGCTGCAAAGCGTGAGATTGGCAAAACACACGTGCGGCCAGTAGTTGTCTCTTTCTAGAAAACTGGCTTAAGTCTATGTCATGTCACTTTGACATTACAGAAAAGAAAGAAGTATTGGCCGCATATTCGCGTTGTCTCTTTCTAGAGAGTGGTCAATTTAGTGAGGCTATGGTGCAGTCCAGTCTCTATGCCTATGGTTAAAATGATGCCGCTATGACAATTTGCTATATTATATTTTTTGTGGTTGGACAAGTTTAAGGTTTAAGGTTTGAAAAAATTATGTTTATTTTACCTATGTAAAATAAATATTAACTTTTACAAAACTACAAACAACCTATAAAACACAATCTCCTTATTCTAACTTCACTTAATATCGGTGTCGTAATGTTACGCTTTTTTCTGTCTAGCCTCTCAGCTTACAATAACTTGCGATAAAGAGCGATAAAGAACGTTCCAAAAATAATAAACTTTGCCATTAATAGTGTGTATCCTTGATTTGTTTTGTGTGAATGTTTGGTCAAACTAGTGCAGGAAATTACACGTCTTTGAGTCACTTGAATACTTGATAGCTAAATAAAACAGTCTTCACTCTTGTATCTTATTATAATAATATCAATTAATTTCACAGAAACTACGGTGACAGCGACCACTAGCAAGAAGAAGACCCCCGACGTGGCCGCCTGCTAAACAACGGTCCAAAAACAGCCTTATTCCACGAGCTCTAGCCGTGCCATATTGTACCTACCGTGTTACCATAACTATATTTGTATGCTACAACTTTTTATAAAGTTGCAAATTCAGAGAGCGGAACGTGGAATCGGATCACTTTGTTTTTTTTTTAATTGATACGTTGCCGTTTGCCGCCAATTTTGCGCGTCACACGTCAGTTGTATTTTTTTAAATCTGTTGACCGTATTTACTAGGCAAAGGTCGCACAACTCGAATGCCTATTTTCTTTTTTACACGCTTTTATTATCTTGACCTATACGTAACTATCATTGTAGGTAATGGAATGAAGGACTTCTTTTCTTCTGAGTAACTTGAATTTTATACGCATACCTACGAGTATTTAAGAACTAATGACAATGCAATCATTTCATCTATGTGTATTTACCCTAATATCTTTGGTTGCTATAGTAAGTTTAGGATGTTATGCATTGGCGTTTTAATACATTTAAAAAGTTTAGGCGGTTTCTTATGATTTTTAAAGCGTATATTTATTTTATATCTCTCTCCTCTGAATTTGAATCTTTATACGTAATAAACATTAGGTTTGCAGTAGGTATGTACTCGTATCAATATTTCGTAATCCCACTTTGTTTAAGGGATATGTGTGCGTGTTTAAATAAAATCTTTACATCCGAATTTCTATGTCATTAGAATATTACATTGATGTCGAATACGTATTTATTATAGTAATTTATTGTAGCACCATTATTGTACTCATAGAAACCCGGAGATGTATATTTTTCAATAGATTGACTACAGATAATATTATGTCTACTAGAAATTAGATTTTGTACAACTGTGTAGAATGTAACTTTATTAACGGTTATTAACTGGCCGATTTGTTAACTGATCGCCCAACTTGTTGGTTATCAAGTTCGCCAATAGATGACCCGTTTAAGACGACGTGTGTTCTTTAAGGCACTGCCTTTTGTGTAGTTTAACCCTTACAATGTGTAAAATAAATCCCATTCGCTGTCAAACCGCTGCATAAAATTATGTTTGTAATTTTATTTCTATGTAGGTTTATTTCTTCTTTTAATTCTTTTCAGATATGGCTAGTCTAAAGCGGGCCATTCCAAGTCAAATTGTATAACAATTAGACTATAATTTAGAGCCTAATTTATTTTTTTAATAAAAATAGATTGTGGTTGCTATTAATATTACATATTGTATGTTTTTTTTATTATTATTTCTGAGTTTTAAACAAATGATTGAATTGAATGTCTTGTTTTATAAATTGGTAAATTTATTATAAAATAACCAATTATATTTACGTAGTACAATTTTGTTATGATTTTGTTACTAGTAATTTAAGTACAGCATTTTTTCGTGTGTATTCAAATAATTATGCACAATATATGATTTGATTTCTTATGATATTATTTTTGAATAAACATATGTGTAACTTTAGCGAGTGTATTATTTAATGCCTGGCGACCATAACACAAAACCATATTCCAGTGTTACCAAAAAAATAACTGCGTTAAAATACTATCGATAATATTTATCAGTATTTTTTATTCATATAATGGCTTATAGTAGTAAAAATTTTGTATAACGCATTGGTTCGAAGCCATTTAGAGTCAACGGCTATTATTTGGAATCCCCATGAGGATAAATATAACCTCATGGTGGAAAGAATACAAAATAAATTCACTCGATTTTTATACTTAAAGGAATACGGAGTATATCCCCTATACCCGTTAATGTACCCCAGCCTGTTCGTTCTCGGCATGGTGGAGTACGTGCGGCTGAGCGTCCGGCGTGACGTGGCCTTGGCAGTGTATGTATGGCGTGTACTGCGCGGTTACGTGCACCACCCCGACGTGCTGGCGCAGCTGCGGCTGTGCGCTCCGGACAGGTACTTGGAGAAGCGTAGGCAGCCGCTGACGCTTTGTCCCCCCGTGCCGAGAACGAACTTGCTTAAATTCGCTCCTATAACACAAGCCATACGGCTAATAAATGAGATTGCGGTACATATTGATATTTATCAGTGTAGCCTGCCGAAATTCAAGGAGGTGGCACAAAGGTGCATTGAATTGGGGTAGGTACATAGATTATTTTAATTGTTATTGTTGTTTGTGTCTGTTGTTTTTATTGTAATTTTTTTAGGTTAGGATAAGTTGCCAAATTATTTTTAAGTTTTATTACCCGCTTACAGTGTCGACTTGGGAATCCTGTAATGAAACTGTAATGTTTTTAAAATAAATAAATAAATTATTAATAGTACTTAGTTCAAAAGGTTATATAAGTAATAAAAGCTACTCAAACTATTAGAAAAACAATCAGCAAAACAAAGGTTACGTATGGTTTATTGCATTGACGGGTTTATACGTCAATGGTTTATTGGCAAGAAAAGAAAATAAAACACTACAACTTAATTTTACACGCACTTTTTTTGGCAGAATTAGCCAACACATTGGGTAAATTGCCATAAAAAAAAAGAAGAAGAAAACACTACATACCCATTACTACATCTATTGTACCTATATAAACCAATGAAAATGGCGGCAAACTGTATTGTCAAGTTTTCATTTTTTAAGTAGTATAAATTCAAAGTAGTTAAAAAAATCTGCGCAACCACTTGTCGCCTACTTCAGTCCGGCCTAGTTACGTTGATCCTACTGTAGGTATTATTTTCTCCGAACTACTTAGAACATAAATGTAAATGTAGCAGCATTAACAGTTTCTTATCGCAGATTAGGTAATCGGCCTCACTGAGGGTAAAAATATATGAAATCAGCTACTATGCCGTGGTAATTGCAGTAATGATGAAGAAAAATGGGATGCCATCAACTCAAAAAAATAAGAAGATTATTGTAAGTAAAAATAATATTTATTCAATGTGTAAGTAATACTAGACACAAATTTTAAGACGATGCTCGTCAATAGGGTGAGTTCATCTCTCCTCGAATGTTAGTCTTCATCAGCTGTAAGAAATAAAATAAAAATGTAAGTATAATCAAACAAAGGAACATAACATAAGCAATAGATAATTTAAAACGTAGTAATAGTATTCTTTGACTCCTTGACGTAGAGATAGGAATGCGCCATAACCTCACAAAATTGACCACTCTCACTCACAAATACTACTTTGTGTACAATACAACGCTACTTTGTGTACAATACCTGTCAAAGGCCGCACGAGTTTTTTCTGTCTTTCACTCTCTACAATATTTACTTTTTAATTGAAAGGGATGGCGCAGTCCTTGTCTATACGTCAATGTTTTGACTTAAGCCTTGTTTTTTTTTGTTTCTGTCAGATTAGATTAAGGATTTAACTATGAGAGGGAGTTGTTAAAATGGCGGCAAACTGACATATCGCTGTTTTTACAGCTTTCATTTCACGTGTACAATATATTCGAAATACGTGATAACTGGACAAGAACAAGACTTTGTGATTCTTAGAAGAAAATTAAAAAGAAAATAAACTTGAAACTGGCGTATGCACAGAATGTGCGAGCCATAATCTCTACCTAAATTATTAGGTAGAGATTAGGGGATCAGAGGAAATAGGGGTAAAAAACTATGAGAGCGTGCACACTCCCGTTCTCTTAATCGCTCTTGTAAACGACGGATTTATGGCACAGAAAGGGATAGAGTCATGGGAAAGTTCTATTCTGTGCGGCCAGGTGTAGTTCAACCCTAATATTGAAATTAATGTGTATGAATGAGCGTAATTGTAGCTTCCAAACGGCTGGACTAATAATAAAAAGGTACTTAGGTACTTTTCTTTTAGGTGGAGATCCCTAGAACTAAATTAAAAATGGTACATAAATCAAGTTGGAATTGTCATGTTTGCTTCGTTTTGACGAGACGCCCAACTTTATTTTTACGACAACTTTATAATATAGTGTACTACACGGTAATAAAAAAAAGGTGTTATATTTGACACCTGTTTTAAGAAAAATTTTATTCTTATAAACTATTCTTTATTCAATAATCTTTAAAATTGGTCGAGCTGTTTTAGAGGAGTACGACCACAAACACTACGGTGTTGTGGTCGTGAGTACGACCACAAACACTACGGTGTTGTGGTCGTACTCCTGTAAAACTCGACTCGAGATTTTTAGATATTAGGATAGATTTTTTTGTATTGTTACCTTGACTTTCTCTTCATAGGTGAGTTCGGTCTTTGTCAGTACATAGGCTAGCTTAGCCCACGCTGCTTCAGGGGTCATGTCATATGCTGGAACAACGCCGCATTCTAGCAGGAGCTGTTAAACAATATAATAATAATAATATCTTGGGACAACTCACACAACGCCATCTGATCCCAAACTAAGCAGAGCTTGTACTATGGAAACCAGACAACTGATAAACATACTTATATATTTCTAAATACATACATATTATAGATAAATAACACCCAGACACAGAATAAACCATCGTGCTCATCACACAAAGTTTTATCCTGAGTGGGAATCGAACCCACGATCTCTTGCGTAGCAATCGGATACACTCCCTACCGCGCCACAAAGGCAGTCAAGGCACTCAAAAGTATATCTGTAGTACTAGTATGCTGGACAACAACAAGACTTCCATCCAAATGGAAGTCTATACCTACTTGTGTAACAAGGTTATCAACAACGGCCATTTGTCATACAAGTGTCAAAAAAGTTCGCTATACAGTCATTCAATTCGGCATTTGAAATATTGCTGTCACTTTGTTCATTGACGTGTAGACCTGGACCACGCCATCCTTTTTAATTAAAAAATTAAATATTGACCGCAATTGAAAAAGAGAAAAAACTTGTGCGGCGCTGTCTCTTTGACAGGTATTGTCCAAAAAGTAGCGTGGTCTCTTTCTAGAGAGTGGTCAATTTTGTGAGGTTATGGCGCAGCCCTGGTCTCTACGTCAATGAGAAAAAAGGTCCCTACGTCAATGACTTTGTTTAAATGGAGTAGCCAGTCCAGCGTACTAGTCACAGACCAAAATATAGAGTTATGATAAATGTGAAGACCCACTGAGCTCGCGTCATGGATAACGGCTTGTACCCTCAGAGTGAAGGTGGCCACGCACTCAAAAAAAAAGGAGGCTTGAAGTCAATAGAGGAAACGATATTATTAATTACAGCTATTACTTATGTACGTATTGTAAGTTATTATTGGTGACCAAAAAGAGAGAGATCAGCGAGGTTATGCAACATTACCACTGTTGATGGGTGACCACTTTGGAAATATAGGTATAAATTTTTAAGGGCTGGCGGAACGCCTTTATGTGAGGCATAAATAATGCATTAATGTATCCACACGCACTACGTAGAAGACTATTTATCCTCTTTCATATTAAATTAGCAGTTTTAAAAGCATTTAAACTACGTAGCGAATGTTTTATCTTTGTTTTTAATTCTATTTGAAAATAGAATAGAAGAAGACAAAACACTCGCTAGATAAAATGCTGTTAGAACGTCTGCTAATTTATTATGAACTAGCTACCCTCCTCGGCTTCGCACGGGTCTCTTACCTACGATTTAAAAATAATATCCAATTTTCAGTTGCATTCGTTCTGAAGTTATGTGCGTACATCATTTTGGTGATTCTTTGTTATTTATATATAAAGGGTTAATCAATTATTTCATATGTAGTTGGCAAGTGTCAAATGAGACTGGCCACTGCAACCGAAATCGGTTAGGAAAACATCATCATTGTAATAAGGTAATCATCTAAAACTCACCAGCCCTGTTTCATACAAAGGCTTAGCGATGACAGTGCCGCTGATGCATTGAGTGACGTTCACAATCAGCACCTTGTTTTTCACAGCTTTCTCGATCTCCTTGTAGATCTCCTTACGCTTGATTGGAATGTTGCCGTTGCCGTAAGTCTCTAGGACTACCCCTGGAGAGAGAATAAAGAACGATAAACTTATTCCATTTCTAAGGATGCCTTTATGGCAGAAGCGAAGGGTTAAAATTTTTCAGACAAAAATATGTCTTGCTGGACATGGTTTTTTGCACCTATAAAGGGGCATCTAAACGGGCCATTCTTTACGCCAATTTGTGGCGACACTATTGGCAACTAATTGCTCGGCCAATAATGGCAATATGTCTACAATTGTATAGCACATGATCAGTCTCTTAAACGGGCTACACAACCCGGCAACAATAAAATAAAGGGCGACTGAAACAACAACAGAATTGGCCGGGCAATATTGCGGAAAATAGATCGCTCAGCGATCGTCCGGCAACCATCAAATCAATATTGGCGAGTACTGCCATGTTGCCGGCCACATTATTGCCACCACAAATTGCCGTAAAAAATGGCCCGTTTAGACGCCACTTAATACTAAGTAACTACAATCCAAAGGGAAACCGAAAGTAATGGTGTTCTATGGACCCTTCGCCACTGCCTTCATGGCGATAAACAGGAAGGTCAGATTACGACCCGCTTGATGGAAAACCTTTTGCGTAGTTACCAATTATTATTATCTATACTAATATTATAAAAAATATTTTTGTGTTGCAAAAACGGGGAAAATTGACGCATATGAAGTTCAGCTAGTCTATACTAATACTTTATATTTTTTTATTGCTACTCTGCTACTATTGGTCGTAGCGTGATGTCATAAAGCCTCGAAAAATGGACTATCTAACAGTAAAAAAAAATGGTTCCAGTAGTTCCTGAGATTATCATGTACAAACAAACAAACAATATTTTTTTAGTTTTATAGTATTTATATAAATATAGATTTATAAAAAAATATATTTACCTTCCATCTCTGAGCATACAGCTCTGATAAGTTCAGGAGTGACAGTAGGAGCCACCTTCAGGATGTAAACCTTTCTGCAAAGCTTGTCGTGGAGTCGGCACTCATTAGGAACGGAGCCGGCAGCGTGAATCAACATCTTTGAGTCAACCTCCAAAGTTGCTTTCGCTTCCAACAATGCAGGGAAGTTGGGAGAGTCGAAAGCATAGATGCGGGTGTTGGACACTTTCTTTACTCTGTAAGTTAATACAATAGGGTATTACACCTATTTTTGAAAAGTATCTCAATTTGATTCTATAGCGGTAATCAGCCACTAAAAAAATAAACATTTTTTTTATTTGAAGCGGCGGTAGCCTAATGGCTAAGGCATCGGTCTCGCAATCGTGAGGTCGCGGGTTCGAATCCTATCCATTATACTACCGACATGAACCCACTCTTAACACAAGCCTTTGAGCTTAGCTGGAGTGGTTAACAAGATTGCCAGTAATGTGGGATTCAAACCCACTATGCTAGTTATCTTTTAAAAAAAAATCGATAAGTCTTATAAAAATGCTTTTAAATTTGCATTTACAAATTTCCCGCGTAATTTGACGAAAACGCTGGATGCAATGGACGCGATAAAGATAATGTGTGTTTTGAGGACGCCATATTCCTTTGTGGTCATTACATTGACGTATAGACCTGGACCGCGCTATCCCTTTCAAATAAAAAGTAAATTGACTGTAAAGCGTGAAAGTAAGAAAAAAACTCCCTGACTCTAGACCTTACAGTGTTGTCGTATGGTTCGTCCGGATCCGTCAGTGTCTACATTACAAGTAACTTTAAATACTCATTGAGACGGGTATTTCTCCGTTATAGTTTTATTTTTTAAAAAGGAAGGTGGATGGTGTCAAACCAGGATTTTAATGTCGACTCTTTGGTGATATTATGTCTATATTTCTTTACCTGGTGCCTCTAAAGAGTCTGGCTCCGAAGAACACTGTAACTTCAGGAATGTACTGTGTGGCAGCAATTAACACAGCACACAGTAAGTTGTTGTTACCATCACTGCGCGGTTGGAAAATTGGCACCTGTGGATATGACGAAAAATATGTGATTTTTACATTTGTAATTTGGTCTACTGATCTACTCATTTGAATCGTGATCAGTAGATCAACAGGGCCAATGTGAGTTCCATATACAACTCTGTTTCCCAAAGTGATAAGCACCAGTTCAACTGACGCGGTATGACAACCTCGCGTAGATTGACTCGGACAGCATAGCGAACAGAGTATTAAAATAATAATAATACATTTATTTATAATTAATAAAAACTAAAAGTAAATAACATTTTAAATAAAAAAGATATGGAAAAAAAGGTTAGTAGGTAAATATAATTAAAATTAAACATACATTTTTATTTAAAACTAAAATTACATTTTTATTTAAAACTAAAATTGCCAATAGGTACTAATTGCCCATTATAACATCCACTTTTGCTGGATAGGACAATCAAATCGGTCAGCAATTATATATATCATGCTATTGCTACTATTTCTGATTCATTGCCAAATAGAGGCACCTTTCTTGCGTATGACGGCATGAAAGCCGTCTGTGTGTGCCTCTGTAAACATTACTGACGCGCTGCAATCTCTTGGTAGTCGCAATAGCATTCTAAATATGTTGTTGTACTGGACACTTAAAACATCAACACGTATAATAGAGTGCGCTGCTTTTGAGCACACAACTAGTGCCAAATTCCTATTTGTTATTGTCGGTCGGTGTGACCAAAACATTCATAGCAGATTTTATTCTTTCATATGACTCATTTAATCGCTTAAATTTCAAGCTGAAAGTTCGTACACTGTTACTCGATGGATTAGCTGAATCTCAACGTTAGCCACATAAATGACTGTAACGTATGTAATGTATTTGGGTATAGTTATGTATATTTGTATGTATGTTATGTTTTTAAGTATACATACATACATACATACATATCAACCCATATGATGGCCCACTGCTGGGCACGGGTCTCCCCAGTAGAACCTACTAGTATGTAGATCCTGGAGGTAATTGCCATAATCGCCACGCTTGGCGAGCGGGTTGGCGATCGCAGTAAGGCTTTAAGTACGCAGAGGACGCTGCTGCCCGTCCTCCGGGGTGAAATCCCTTAGTCGCCTTGACGACACCCACGGGTAGAGATGGGGTGGTACTATTCTTAAGCCGGCACCACACGGCAATAAGTATACATATGTGTGTATATTTGTTTTTGTAATCGATTGTACTTATTTATCTTAAATAACTAGCATTGGCTGTCAACAATCTGCACCTATATAATTTTGTGTTACATCACCCAAAGGTTGTCTGGTAGAGAATGCTTTTAGCATTAAGTCCGCCTTTGTACAATATTTTTGTGCATAAAGTCAATAAATAAATAAATGACTACAGTATATTTTTGATGTCATACAGACCTGAGCTCCAGTCAGTACCACAGTCTTGCCAATGGATTCCAGCATGAAGGAAAGAATGGAGGCGCCATACGCTGTCGTATCTGTTCCGTGAAGTACTACAAAACCATCGTAGTCATGGTAGAATTTCTGTAAAAATAAAAGCGTTGAATATATGTAGGGCCAGTACTACACATAAAACAGAACCTCTATATTTTTTTAGAACCGCGATTATGTGGCATAAAATGTAGAGTGAAACTGTGACTGGTCTTGTCATGAATTGGAGTTCCTTCGCTCGTAGCACAAAAAAGCCCTATGCAAATGTGAAAAGCAGGAGTTATAGTCAAAGTTTACGTACTATTTATAAAACTTCATCGATACAAAAAAAACCGGACAAGAGCATGTCAGACCATGCTCAGTGTAGGGTTCCGCAGCCTTGAGTAATTGCATCAGTAGAAGAGCGTATGTTCATGGCATTTACGCCCTTCTGTTGAGAAACGCAGTTTTTTAGCAATAACTCAATAACGGTATATCCGGTCATGCCTGAAATAATTTTAGTTTAAAGTGCTCATCAAGCGCTACCTTTGTGATTTATGTTCATATTTTTTGGTCACATGGTTCAAAAGTTAAAGAGGGGGGGGGGCAACTTTCGGAGCGATTATTTCCAAATTTCCGTTTTTTTTTACTAAATTTTATTTCTTCACTTTATCGGCATAAGTAATATGCGTATCCATGCAAAATTACAGCCTTCTAACACTAACAGTCTCTGAGCTAAGCTGCGGACGGACGGACATGGCCAAAATATGGTTCCGTTTTGCCATTTTGGCTACGGAACCCTAAAAATATTAAATATAGAAGCAAACCTTTATGTCTCTCGCTTGTTGTATCCAATCGTCCATGGTGAAATCTGAAGAGTCTTTGAGTTCTTCATATTCGTAGATTTTATACAAAACTTTTAACTCTGTGTCTTTGCCGTCTGAAAAATATATTTTAAAGCCAAGTCATATTAGTAGTAGTCATCTTTTGTTCCGAATTTATGGCAAATAAACGAATATCGTACCGCGGGCAAGATATTAATATTTAAAAAGAGTGATAAAGGTTAGATTGGTAACGATTTATAAAAAATGTTTAAAGCATATTTACCCCCTCCAACGTTCAAATAGGTAGATACGTAATAAACTCACCTGGTATAACTAAATACTCCTTCAAGTCTGTACCAACAAGATTTTTCTGCCAGTATTCGTTGTCATGCAGCTGGGGCAGTTTCCTGATTACCCTGTTTTCCACATCCTTCTGTGGCACCAGAACTGGAATCATAATAATAAACTTTTTGGTCAATTTGAGTTGCTCGACCTAAGTAGACCCTACTTCCATGTTACACAAGAAGGCATGGAATTATTGTAACGTCATTTTTCTGCTAGAGGCCAATTAAGTAACTATAAAAACTAAAGACCTGACAGCTTCAAATAAGAGCCTAAAAAATTTAATTATTGCCAATATCACTCCCACAATTCAGACGAATCCAACAACACCTTACATGATGAAATCCGCAAGGCGTTTGGGCTGTTGAGCGTTCCAAAGAAATGGACATATTTATCTAGACATATGCTCGAAAAACATTGGCTCTTTCTGCACCGAAAAGAGGATATTCATTGCAAAAAAAAAGTTATTATAAAGGTATGAAATACAAAGTTATGATGTCCTAACTACTGCTACTAATCCATACTAATATTATAAATGTGAAAGTAACTCTGTCTGTCTGTCTATACCGACAGCTAAACCGATTTAGATGAAATTTGGTATGGATAGTTTGAGTCCCGGGGAAGAACATAGGATAGGTTTTTATCGCGATAACCGACATCCACGCGGACGGAGCCGCAGGCGAAAGCTAGTTGTCTATAAATTCTTGACTCGTTATACTGTGGAAAAATGTGTTTGTTCAGCAGAGCTCTTAAAGACATTCTGCCGTCTGATCTGTGATTTATTTTTTATTCAATAGTGCGAAATGTTACATAGTAATCATAGTTACAACGACCTCTGCCCCGCTCTATTAAACAAAGTATCTGGTCGACAAATAAAACAATTAGGTATGCTTATTGATCGATTGTGAAGTGAAGAAGAATTTAATAGGAGATGATTGCGGTCTGAGATTTCTCTGCTGTCTAAAACGACACCTACCTACTTTGATAGGTGCTATCTCAAGTTGTATTGTATACTCTAGTCATTTTTATAGGCATTTTTTGCCAATTATTTATATGAATAATACTTACTATAATTGCATTTGAAAGAAAAATTTGAAGTTCAGACCCAGGAATTGAACCCGAGACTTCCGATCGCTTTACAGGAGCGCGAAAGCCGAATCATCGGTCGTAATCGTGAGGTCGCGGGTTCGAATCCGGCCCATTATACTACCGACGTGAACCCACTCCTAACACAAGCCAAGCAAGTTAACAGGATTGCTAGTAATGTGGGACTCAATCCCACATTGCTAGTTATCTTAAAAAAAAAAAAAATTGGTTTGTATACTCTACTATTGCATTATCATTGTTAATATTATTGTCGATTATAAGGGAGGGATCCCACCACCCACCCTCGATCTGTGAATCACCACGATTGAAGTAGTAAGGAAATGCCCTTAATACAACAATCGAAATAGATTGACAGACCGCACTCAAAAAGAGAGACCTGTAACAAAGAAAATTAGTGACAGGTACTCTTACCAAGTCGAGTGGTAGGCACCTCCGGACCCTTGACTTGCAATATTCCGCTTCCACGAAGTGAAACTTCGACACGTGTTTCGCCTCTACACGAGGCATCCTCAGGACAGTTTGGCACCGACTCAGGACAGTTTGGCACCGACTAGGCATCCTCAGGACAGTTTGGCACCGACTCAGGACAGTTTGGCACCGACTAGGCATCCTCAGGACAGTTTGGCACCGACTAGTCGGTGCCAAACTGTCCTGAGGATGCCTCGTGTAGAGGCGAAACACGTGTCGAAGTTTCACTTCGTGGAAGCGGAATATTGCAAGTCAAGGGTCCGGAGGTGCCTACCACTCGACTTGGTAAGAGTACCTGTCACTAATTTTCTTTGTTACAGGTCTCTCTTTTTGAGTGCGGTCTGTCAATCTATTTCGATTGTTGTATTAAGGGCATTTCCTTACTACTTCAATCGTGGTGATTCACAGATCGAGGGTGGGTGGTGGGATCCCTCCCTTATAATCTACTTAAGATGGATTTCCGCCATGTAACGCCTGATTCAATCTGTTAATATTATTGTCGTTTCTTTTGATTCTATTAGCAAGTTTCGTAGTATAACCTCGTCTCAACGTAATTATCACTCTAATTTTAAATATTATGTTGCATTTTTTATTTAATACTATAATATTTTTCATTATATTTTTTTATTGTTTTCGAATGTTATTCTTAACTTGTATAATGTGTTAATTTAAAGTATGTGGTAGGTTATTTATTGTAATTAATAAATAGTGCATGATGTGCTTACCTGTAATAAATTGTTACACTAGTATTAAGTTAATATTGTAAATAGTCTTAGAAATGTTTATGTGTAAGCGATTGATTGTGAGCCAATAAAAAAAATCAAAGTGATTGTTAGTAACAGCATGGGAGCTAATTAAATTAAGTTCAATTTGAGAGTATCTAATATTTAGTTAATACAAAAAGCGATATGGGATCCCTATATTTAGTTATTTATACATTGTAATAATACTTAGACGTGTGTATATTTTTCAAGCTACCTAGCTAGGTACTGCATTACATAAAATCTATACTAATATTATAAAGCTAAAGAGTTACTTTGTTTGTTTAAACGCGGTAATCTCAAGAACTACGGGTCCGAATTGAAAAATTATTTCACTGTTGGATAGCCAATAGGAGAGTAGCAACAATGAGAAATGTTGCAAAAACGGGAAAAAATTACGCAGACGAAGTTGCGCGGGACAGCTCTCTAATAAACTTCAGTGATAATATTGATCTAAGTGTCTACAAAAAAAAAAAAAACTACACAAAGTTAAATTGATGTGCATAAAAAGTACCTAATAATAGTAATATTTATCTCTGCATCACCCTACGGTTGACTGGTAGAGAATGCTTTTAACATTAAGTCCGCCTTTGTACCATAACTCTGCATAGATAAAGTTTTGAAAGGAGTTGTAAAAATAGCGGCAAACTGACATATCGCTATTTTTACAGTTCCGCGTTTAAAGTGTAAAACAGTGTAAAATATACTTGAAACACGTGATATCTGGACAAGAACGAGACTTTGTGATTGAAAGAAGAAAACTAGAAAGAAATTATACTTGAAACTGGCGTATGCACATAATGTGCGAGCCATAATCTCTACCGATTAATATTGGAGGGAAGAGAAAAAAAAAAGTTTTGAGTGAAATAAATAAAAAAAAAACTTACCCCCTTTTTCATTCTTCAACATACCGAACGTACCACCAGTATATAAAACAAGCACTCTTTTATTTTGCGTCATTTTATTACAATATTTTTTATTTATAGAAAAATAACAGTATTTAGGTATTAAACACTATTATTATTTTAATTTATTCTATTATTTAAGACAGATTTAACCATAGGTAATAGGTAGGTACACGACCAAATTACTCAGAACTCCATTGAAATATGTGTTTTTTTTATTTATAGTGGCTTATTTTAATGTAAAACTGTACTTTGAGATAATATATAAGATCATTTAGCGTTATCTACATATGGTTGCGTGTGAAACTGCGAGATACCGAATGTGATGTGTGCATTGATGAGATCCCACTTATCGACAGCCTTGAGTAATAAGACTGTAATGTGCTGGTGGACTTTGTACTAAAAGTATGTCAAATTTGGGATAAATACAATACCTAGGCACCTATAGGAATCTAGGTAGGTACCTACTTATGTTGTACAGTACAGTCGTGTGTACAGTTTTCTTGTTATAGAATTTCGACTAGGTATATTTTTGCGACGTGCAAGCATTGTGCTGAAATACCGGAATAATCCGGCGTATATTAAACGAGTAAAGCTGAAGAGTTTGTTTGTTTGAACGCAATAATCTTAGGAACTACTACGACTTGAAAAAATATTTTACTGTGGTTATTTATCGAGGAACACTATATAACATCACGCTAAGATCCATAGGAGTGGAGCAGCAATGAAAAATGTTACAAAACGGATTATTTAAGCAGACGAAGTTGCTCGAGTCAGCTAGTAGATTATATTTTTAACTAGCTGACCCACGCAACTTCGTCTGCGTAAATTTGCCCCGTTTTTTGGCTATCAATCAGTAAAAGAATTTTTAAATTCGGACCAGTAGTTCTTGAGATTATCGCGTTCAAACAAACAATTCAAACCAACAATCATTCAAATTTCTTTAGCTTCATACTATTAGTATAGATATCGTTGATTATTAAACACACAGAACTTACGGTATTTGCATGTGTTTACTTAATAAAAACTTTTTTACAAAAAAATATCACCGACTTCTAAAATAAATACAAGGCAACTAAAAAGCAATAAATAATGTACCTAGAATAACAAAAACAGATTAAACATTTTGAAGTTGGTGCCAGGAAATAGTAGTCTTTATGTTTTATTCGGCACCAACTTCAAAATGTTTAATCTGTTTTTGTTATTCTAGGTACATTATTTATTGCTTTTTAGTTGCCTTGTATTTATTTTAGAAGTCGGTGATATTTTTTTGTAAAAAAGTTTTTATTTCTTACTTTTTAGTGGGTTGGTTTGTAATTCACTTAAGTTACAATAGGTTTATGTCAACTGCTGAAATCCTTTTACAAAATATTGCTTACCCCGATGCAGGGCTGTTAATTGTTGAGGAGTTCACTATCAGCTCTATTACATTGTGGAATAGTAGTATAACGAGAATAAAGTGCTACTGAATACCATATTATAGTAACTGAATCGCAAACTGTGAAATATTGAATAGGTCTGCTCGTCATTTGTGGTCTTCATCATCAGTTCCACTTCACCAATTGGTATTTTTTAAGAGTAAATGCACGAATCACTATGAAATATACCTAAATCACTGTAGGTGTGCCTTTAATATTTTAAGATTTCCCTCGATTTCTCCAAGATCCCATCATCAGATCGTGATCTGATGACAATGGGACCAACTTGGAAGTATACCCTTTCAAACACAAAAACAATTTTTCAAATCGGTCCAGCCGTCTTTGCGTAATCGGTGAACAAACATACAAAAAAAAAAAAAAAAAAAAAAAAAAAAAAAAAAAAAAAAAAAAAAAAAAAAAAAAAAAAAAAAGCATACAGACGAATTGAGAACCTCCTCCTTTTTGAAGTCGGTTGAAAACGATTCTTTTGGGTTTTGGGATAAATTCGGCTAAAAAGCTTTTCGACTTAGAATTATTTCATCCTACAACAGTGTATCGGTATGAACGAAAAACATTATATCAGCTAAGTGTGTTTCTAAACTAATTACCTACCATACTAAGCCCTACAAAGTCAACTAGAAATTCACTGTCAGAATTTTGTTATTACCGGCTTTTGAACTAGCGGCGTCGGCACCTAGATATGTCTCATAAACAATATTATTGTAAGTGGTTGTTATTATATTAGATCCGATAACAGATTGAAGGTCATTGAAATGATGCAATCAAGTGGTTACTGACTCTTGCCGTTTACATTCCATCGACATACTCGTAAGTGATCACGCAACGTTAATGATATAAGACTGCCTTTGTGGCGCGGTGAAAGTGTATCCGACTGCTGCTGCAAGAGGTCATGGGTTCGATCCCCACCCAGGATAAAACTTTGTGTGATGAGCACGATAGTTTATTCTGTGTATAAGTGTAATTTATCGATAATATGTTTGTATTTAGAAATATATAAGTATGTTTATCAGTTGTCTGGTTTCCATAGTACCTACAAGTTCTGCTTAGTTTGGGATCAGATAGCGTTGTGTGAGTTGTCCCAAGATATTGTTATTATTATATTATATTGTGTGTTAAGTGATGCGTGAACGTTATTGGTCGAATCAGGGGGTCTAGACAAAGTCACATTCGAAAAGCGGTGTCGTTAATGGAAAATAATTTGATTATGGAATTTGACGTTTGCGGTGGAGACCATAAACATTTTTTTTTTTTTTGCGAACGGTTATTACGGCGTTATCGAATTCGCCACGGAATGAATGTACCTTGTCATACCCCCCAGAACAACAGGATCGCAGACTGCTCTAGAACGTGCCTTAGGTGTACTACACATTCCATTTTTCATTTCTATTCCCAGGTTTTTTTTTTGGGGGGAATGGGGGTACAATTTAACAAGGACCAAGTGTAAGATTATCTTGACGGGAGAAAGGGGGCAAACCTACCTTGACACCGGCCAAGTACCAATCAGACCGGCTCGACGACGGAGTAGGATGTTATTTTTTTTAAGGTCTACCATATTATGATTTTGGCGTTGGCGTCCTCAAGGACGCCCTTATATCTCTCTACCCCATGGTTCCATTCCTAAATATTTCTATTAATCTATACTAATATTATAAAACTGAAGTTTGTTTGTTTGTTGAACCTCGGTAATCTCAGGAACTAGGTACTGGTCCGAATTGAAAAATACTTTCACTGTTGGATAGCCCATTTATCGAGGAAGGCTATTATGTTTGCCGTAGCGTGATGTTATATACCCTTATATAACATCACGCTACGGAGCGGAGCAGCAATGAAAAATGTTGCAAAAACGGGGAAAATTGACGCATTCGAAGATGCGCGGGTCAGCGAGTATGTAATATTTCAATTAGGTACGCAATATGATAGGTACCTACATATAGGTAGCTTTACCTAAAAACTGATAAGTCTTTAGGTTTGCTAACAAGATTGCTAGTAATGGCTGTCTGTAAAGTCGGTTTACGGACGATAATTTCACGTCATAACGTCATAAAAAAACATTGATGACATTGAATAAGCAACCAAGCCTGTGACATCTTTTTTTTTTTATTAACTTTTTTTTACTTTTCATTTGTATCACAAGTCGCTGCAATCGCCAAAACATTGATGACATTGTATTAAACAACTATGCCTGTGACAGCTTTAGTGAACCCGGGCGCATGTGCGCGCAGCAATACTTCACCCAATCAGCAGGCGGAACGTGAGTGAAAAAAATGTATTAAATACAACACAATATCAACTCTACTAGATATTCTAATTATGTTTATGTACGAGGTAATTAGTTAAGTAATTAATCAGTTTGTGCCTTAGGTAACTAGGTAGATTCTCATAATTTTAGGTAAATATCAAACACAGTACCTACATATTTTCTACAATGTTTATTTATTACATAATATTCAACAACATAACAATGTAATAATAACTTATGATAGTTACTTGACACTAATTATGAGTAGTAATAATGGCAGTGTGAAAATTATCACTGTTTTGCTTATTATCTATAATTATCTACTAATATTATAAAGCTGAAGAGTTTGTTTGTTTATTTGTTTGTTTGAACGCAATCTCAGGAACTACTGGTCCGAATTGAAAAATTCTTTCACTGTTGGATAGCCCATTTATCGAGGAAGGCTATAGGCCAGAGGTTCCCAAACTTAATTCAACTAACGCCCACTTTGAAAATCAGTTATTTTGTAGCGCCCCCCATTTTTTTTACTTTAAAAAACCTCAATAACATATTAGTCTCGCCTGGAGTTTAATATAAATAACGTTGCGAACGCATTGAAAATAAGAATTTTTTAATATATTTTTAAAAATAAGAAATATTGAATATATTTTTAAAAATAAGAAATATTGAATATATTTTTATATTTATACAACAAAATAGAATATAAATAATTATGTACTAATAATTGGATGTTGTGTAGTAGGAGGATTTAAATTTCAGTGAATTTTAAAATATGAAGTAGGTAGCTAAAGTTAAGAATCATATCAGCGCCCCCATTTTTTTCTGGGCCCCTTACCACCCCCCTCTAGGCCTCCAGCGCCCACAAGGGGGCGTTATTGCCCACTTTGGGAAAGACTGCTATAGGCTATATAACATCACGCTACGACCAATAGGAGAGGAGCAGTAATGAGATATGTTACAAAAACGGGGAAAATTTACGCAAACGAAGTTGCGCGGGACAGCTAGTGTAGATATATAACGTGTTATTTTGTACGTATAAAAACAATTTAAAGTAGTTACGTATTAAGCACATCTAAACATTATACTAGACATATTATCTTTATTTGTAAATACAATATTTCGCTATAAAATATTACAAATGAACACAAGTAAGTAACTTCCTAGGAAGCGTAAAAAATATCACAGACGAAAATAAATAGCACCGTTAAAATTAATACATAAAGGTATTATACTTAAACAAAAATAATGTAAGCAATAACAAAATTAATGAATATATTTTTGAAGTGAAAGTTCTTTAGCGGCGTTGTGCATTTTTTTGGTATCGGTATAAACTGTTAAACTCGCATCAGGATTACGTGACCGTAAGATTGGTGGATTGATGGGAAATCGGGGGGGTCTTGAAACGGTTCCCTATCCATTTGCCTAAAATTTTAAGACCTAATATAACTTAGCATATTTTTGTTAGGCATAATTATATATTCGCATAATATAATTACGCATAACAGCTTACGCATAATGTTTTAGGCATATTTTTTCAAACCATAACAATGATTAGGCATAACCTTCTAATGCATCGAAGTTTGCGCGCGCGCTTGATGGCGACGGACGTGTCCTTGACCCAATTACGTGCTATCGAGTGAACGTTATAATGACGGACACTTTAAAGTGTATTAATTGTAACATCGTGATAGATGAAATGTTAGCATACATAAGTAATAAAATCTCAGTGATTGACGAGGACAGTTTAACTAGAATTTGTGTATCTGCGTTTTCACCGGCAGAAATAAAAAAGTCAAAATCACTGTTATTTGACTGTGTGCCGACGGATAGAAAAAAGATTACAAGAAAGAACAAAGGAAAGGAAAATCGTGATTTGGACGATATCGTGGCCCTTCTTAAGAGTGCCGATCCTGATAAAATACCAGTCTTTGTAGCACGAGATTTGAACAAACTACCCCCAATCACATTTGACCATCTAGATGTGACGAAATTGCTCAAAGACATAACTTTATTGCAATCAGAGGTCAAAGATATAAAAAGTCGGTATGCAAGTCATCAGGATCTAGAAGGGCTCATGGCGGAACTTCATACAATTAAATCGGTTTCATTGTATGATGCCACCAACATAAATTCCAAACGTGGTGGGTACATTAATAATGATTCCGAACCCAGAATTTCCCAACTATCACCTCAGGGATCGCCCAAATTAATTTCTGACGGAGTCTCGAACCGGCCCGAGTGCAATATAATAAATGCTACCGCGTCGTCACAAATAAGCGACACACAGATAAATGCAACATTATCAGCTGATGTGACGTCACGCGAGATAACGGGGCAGTGCGCCGAGGAGTTAATGACGTCTTGTAGTAAACAAAATGTTATAACGATGTCGGAGGTGTTATCTACGCTTCCTTGTAATAGTGGGGGTCAGAAGAATGATGACGGGCAGTGGAAAACGGTGGAAAGTCGTAAATCAAAATATAAGAAACGATTAATTAGTGTGTTGGGTACATCTAGTGATCTTGACGGGCGATTTAAAGTGGCTGACTTAAAAGTACCCGTATTTATCAGTCATGTACACAAAGACACCACTGAGAATGATATTATAGAGTATATTCGACAGAAAACGAGGGAGAATGTTTCCCTGCATAAAATAAACAAAATAAATGACACAGAATATAATGCATATAAGGTGCTGGTTCCCAAGCATAAATTGCAAGTATTTCTGGCAGATAAACTATGGCCGCAGGGTATTTTATTCCGGCGTTTTGTAAGTTTTAAGCCCAATACTTTTGTGGATAATGAACATAAACAACTAAATAATGGGTAGTTATGATACATTTAATATGGTTAGTTTCAACTGCAAAAATGTTAAGCGGTCAAACGAAAGTATTAAGGATCTGTGCAAAAGATGTGATATTATAGCCTTACAGGAAACTTGGCTATTGCCCGAGGAGATCTCGTACCTATCCAATATAGAGACAGAATTTGGCAGCACTGGAACATCTGCAATCGACACTTCGGCGGGAATGCTGGTCGGTAGGCCATATGGAGGAGTAGCAATATTGTGGCGGAAAAGTGTATTCAGTGAAGTGTCAGTGCTACACAGTGATAATCCAAGGGTATGTGCAATCAAAATAGTATCTAATAATAGGACCATGATAGTGATGAGTGTTTACATGCCTACGGAGAGGGCTGAAAATATAATGGATTTTACGGAATGCTTGGGACTGGTGAGTGCTATAATAGACATTGAGGATGTTGAATCTGTGTTTGTCCTAGGTGACTTTAATTCGCACCCAAGTGGACTATTTTTCAGCGAGTTATCTCATTTTTGTGCTGACCATGAACTCGTTTGTGTAGATGTGGACAAGTTGGGTATGGACTCAGGCTCATATACTTTTATAAGTGACGCTCATGGGACGTCAAGTTGGTTAGACCATTGCTTGGTTACAAAGTCTGCATTTAATGCTGTCATTGATGTATATATAAATTATGATACACTGTGGTCTGATCACTTTCCTCTACATCTGAAATGTAAATTTGACGCAATTGTTCCTATATCTACCTTGTATGATGCTAACAGTTATGATGTAAATTGCGAAGTAAGGTGGGGTAATAGGAACTGGAACCAAATACAAGATTATAGGAAATATTGTCATGATCAATTAAGATCCATTGATTTTCCTCATTATTTCATCAAGTGTGGGGATAAAATATGTTGTAACCAGAATCATAAATACTTACTGGATGACATGTATAGTAATATAGTGAACGCCCTTCGTAATTCTGCGAGGGCTACATATCGGACAAGTAGGCATCATAGAGGTAAGTGTGTGATTGGATGGAACAGGCACGTGAGTGAAGCTCACGGGACAGCCAGGCTAATGTTTAAGGACTGGGTTGATCATGGCAAGCCGAAGACGGGAATAATATATAATGCGATGTGCGAAAGTAGAAAGATTTTTAAAACGCGCCTAAAGTGGTGTCAATATCATAAAGAACAAATTAAAATGGATAGATTAGCGACATTAAGTACAGATAAGAATTTCTCTTGTTTCTGGAAAGAAACTAGAAAATTAAATTGTAAGCCTGGCCTTCCCGTGAGTATTGAAGGTCATTCAGATCCTAGGAACATAGCTAATCTGTTTAAGGAGCACTTCTTTGTTAGGTCACCACTTGGTCCGTCGGTGTCGATGCTCAACACTGAGTCCCAAGGTGTCGGGCTGAACCTAAAAATTTCAGCAAAGGTTGTGGCTCAAGCTATTCGACAAATGAAAAGAGGAAAGTCTCCTGGCCATGATGGTCTTAGTGTTGAGCATCTGCAACATGCTGGACCACACATTGCACGAGTGCTAGCTATGTTTTATTCGTTATGCATTAGTCACTCTTACTTGCCGGAACAGTTAATGAAAACTATTGTGGTCCCTATAGTTAAAAATAAAACTGGAAACATCTCCGACAAGAATAATTATAGGCCGATATCTTTAGCGACTATTATGGCTAAAGTACTTGACAGTGTGTTGGATGCGCAATTGGCTAAATCTATAGTTCTGCATGACAATCAATTTGGTTTCAGACCACAGCTGTCGACGGAAAGTGCCATATTGTGCATGAAGCATACTGTCAGGTACTATACCCATAGAGGCACACCTGTGTATGCCTGTTTCCTCGATTTAAGCAAAGCTTTTGACTTGGTCTGCTATGATATTTTGTGGAGAAAGTTACAAGAAGCAGGGCTACCGACTGAACTTGTAAATATATTAAAGTACTGGTATAGCAACCAAAGTAATAGTGTACGTTGGGCGGGCACTCTCTCAGATCCATATAAATTGGAATGTGGAGTAAGACAGGGTGGCTTGAGTTCTCCCCGTCTTTTTAATTTGTATATAAATGCCCTAATTGAGGAGCTCAGCGGCCAGCATGTAGGTTGTCGCATAGATGATGTTGGTGTAAATAATCTTAGCTATGCAGATGACATGGTCTTGCTGAGCGCCTCGGTTTGTGGCATTAGGAAACTGTTACAAATTTGTGAAACTTATGCAGATAGTCATGGCTTAATCTATAATGTAAACAAAAGCGTGTATGTTGTCTTTGGGGCTGGTACTAGGTGTCCCTCTAGCGTGCCCCCTATTAAGCTAAAGGGAGATGATTTGGCTAGGGTACATCAGTGCAGATATCTGGGTCATCTAATTACTGAGGACCTTAAAGACGACATGGACATTGAACGTGAACGTAGGGCACTGTCAGTGAGAGCAAACATGATTGCTCGCAAGTTTGGCCGTTGTACCAATGAGGTTAAAATCACACTCTTCAGAGCCTTCTGTACATCTTTTTACACGTGCAGCTTGTTTGTGGGCAGTCTATACTCAAAAAGCGTACAGTGCCCTGCGGGTACAATACAATAATGCGCTTAGAACGATGTTGCGGCTGCCCCGCCACTGTAGTGCATCACGTATGTTTGCGGAGGCGCGCATCGATTGCTTCTATGCTACTCTGCGCAAGCGGTGCGCGTCAATGCTAAGCAGAGTACGGGCTAGTCGCAACAGCGTGTTAAGCATGATAGCCAGTAGACTTGACTGTCTGTACATGAATCGATGTATTAGTGCACACATGAGTATAGATACCTCGATTCATGGTTCAGGCAGGGGGCGAGTACATTTAGATTAAGATTGTATTACTAACACTAGTTATAAGTTATTATATGTATTACTAACAAATTGGATCCTAGATATCTGAATAAATGAAATTATTATTATTATTATTATATTATAAATATATTAAGCATAAAGTTCTATAGCATAACTTTTTTAAGCATTATATCCTAAAACATAAATTTATTTACGCTAATTTAATTGTTTTTTTTTTAGTAATTGTAATAAATAAAAGTTGATTTAATGATAATTATTTGGTTTTTATATCCTTGCCCATGAGAGCATGTTCGTTTCTGGCATAAGAGGTCACAGTTCTAACCTAACCTAACCTACGCATTTTTAAAGAAGAAAGTAACCCAATCTATATTATTCTAATTGAAATTCTATGATCTTCATAGTTTATGTGTAATAAATAATTTGCATAAAAATTGTTTTTGTTATTTACCTATATTAATTATATGCTTAAATATTATTATGCTAATAGTCATTAGGCCTACTAACGTCATGCTAATAGTTATTAGGCCTACTAACGTTATGCGAATCTAATTTATACCAACACAAATTAGTCTTTAACATGATTGTGCCAACATAAAAGGTATGCCATAAAAAATTAGGCCGAAGTATTATTATGCCAAAACAAATTGTGCCAAAATCGTTATGCCGAAGTATATTAAGACAAAGAACATTATGAGAAAAGAAGGGATCCCTCTTGAAACCAGAAGACCCCGGTTCTTTATCTTTATTTCTTCCCTATTTTATTTCGATTTTTGTTTTTTAATTTGTGATTTAAATTTTTTTATTTAATTGTCATGTCGTTGTCATTGACATTTTATAAATTGCGATTTTTGTGTACGATAGCGCAATAGATGAATATTGCATTTATCCACTTAAATGATAGTACTTTTATATTGATAAAAAAAAATATAGCCCTATCCAACCATTCCAAAATATTCAAAAATGTACATCAATAATGTTCAAGTTTTCACTTCTGCCGGCACTCCTGGAGTGCAACCCTTTTTTTCTAAAACTAAGATGAGCACAATAACAAAAAAAAAAACATTATTCTACAATTATTTAGGTACTTTTCCAGACAAATTACTCGATTCGGTTGAAGAAATAAACTCAATAGTGTCATATTTCATCTTTCATTTCTCACAGTACCTACTTCTCTATCAAAACCTACAAAACGGATTAATTTCAGAATCAATAAGAATTTACTGTAATTGTCCTTGAAAATACTATCGTTACAAAAGCAACCACAATATTATTAACATTTCTACAAAGTCTTCTTGTAAAGTGAGTCTTCGAGTGAATGAGAAAAAAATAGTAAAGAGGTATTTTTTCTCACTCAGTCACGTTGAGTTGGCTTAAACCCTTAGAGCTCCAGTTTTCTAAAATACTGCCTTGACCTAGGCCGAAAAACCACTCTGCAAAGTTTTGAACTGTCTTGTCAATGATTATAGATAAGCATAGCTAGTATCATTACCAATAAACCACTGCTCAAGCTGTGAGCCCATCCTGTTCCAGGAGAGCCAGGCTGAGTAGGTTCTTCAAAAGGAGGGTCTTCAACAGGTCCATCGGCGTCTTGGCCATCAGTCCCAAATACTCTACCCCATAGCCCAAAAGTGAACAATTCAGGATCAGAATTAGTTAAAGACATAGTGTGTATAGTCACGTTCCCTGTTATATTCTTGTTGTAAGTAAAGTCTTTAACTTCCAAGGGCATCAGAGTCGTTGTTAAGGAGACAGGGAAGATGACAGAATCGTCAGCTTCAATCTCAGGCACGATATCTGGTGTGGGCATGGTCCCGATGATTGTGAGCTCCTCGAAGCGAACCGTTGATTCTGGCCCCCATATTGCAAATCTGACATTCAAAAATACGTTGTTTTAAAGATAAAACTTAATTCTCTCTCATGAATTTGGAAAAGCAAAATACTGGCGCACTGACAACAAATATAGGTGATCGTTGATCTTGAAATTATTAATAATATTTCCTCATCATCAGCTCACATTGTAAAATTACGTACATAAAATTACAAAAAAAAAAAAATATTTTGTTAGGTAAATACCTTGTTTATTGCCCGACGTTTCGACCGTATTGCAATGGCCGTGGTCACGGGTAGACTGGTTCAGCTCAGCGTTGCCTCCGTAAAGCGTGGGTTTCAGAAACTACCCTCGCTTGATTTTTATTAATTACGTTCCGTAAGCGAGTGATAAAAATCAAACGACCAAAATACAATACGATCGAAACGTCGGGCAATAAACAACGTATTTACCTACTACGCGATTAAAACCCGTAAGATATACAATTTTACAATGTGATATTGATTTATTACTCGACGTAGGCCTCTCCTAATTTATACTTACAATTATACTAAAAGAATAGGGTGTGACTGGTGGGAATGACAATTTTTTTATTCATTTTAGTACACAAATGCAAATAAAAATGTAAATGATGAGAGCTGTTAAATTGTACGGATGATGTCGGATGTGATCCCAATATATGATATCCCAATTGCCATGTCGCAGACTAGTTATATAACTAATCTGTCTTAAAACTACTGAATACGTTGAAACGTCTGAACAAGTTTTTATGAGATATATGTTCGTATACTTTCGTGATTTGTACACATATAGAATTTTATAAGTTACGGGTGTTAATCGCGTAAATATTTTATTTTAAGGCTAAATATCTTTGTTTTACGGCCGTTGCAATACGGTCGAAACGTCGGGCAATAAAACAAAGGTATTTAGCCTTACATAAAATATTTACGCGATTGTCATATTTCATTTTAAGCGTAGCTTATAAAATTCTAGAAAGTTTTTATGAGACATATCTTTCAAATTTTAATAAACATGTACATTAATTGTACCTAAATTGAACCAATGCCCCTAATTAAACTCTTACCTTCTTCCACAAAACATCTTAGAAGCGTCAATGCAAGTAAAAATGGAGCAGGCTCTTATACCACCAGTACGGACACCACCAAACGACCTAACTCCACTAAATGCTGCCGCTCTGTAGTGGTACCTCTGAAAATAATTTGATAGAGATTAGAGTTTACAACAATTAGTGAATAATCAGAAGTGGGACAACAAAGGCTTCTTTAATAGTTGTTCGAATACAGATATTAACAAAATAAAATGTTATGTAAGTGTACAAGTTATTTTTAAAATCGATAAATATAAACAATAGCAAATAAAATGCTCATTCATAATTTCAGTGCAAGATTGCACAATTATTTTATTCATATGGTAAACACATCGAGGAGACAAAAAGCTTCAATTCTTTCAATGATATTGCTACAGTCAAAATGTAACTTACTGTTTCAGTTCTATTTCTGACTCTGACCCGAAATCTGCAGGAGACGTCTTTGTCTACGAGTGTGAAATCTTGGTACCCTTGCACTAATGGCCTGGTGACATGTGCGGTGAGAGACCAGTCTTCATATAGTCTTTGAAAATTTTGAAGGATTGGACTCTCGTAAATAGGGCCGGGGTAATTTTCTTGGATCTGTTATAAAAAAAATGTAGGTACTTTAAATGGCTTGTACCAACGACCATCTTGTATTGTTCTCCATAAGAACTGGACAATTGGGTAGTTGACTGCAATAAAAGTAAATTATTTCATACTAATCAGGTAATAGTAGATCTTAAAATGCTCTGAAAATAACTGTTCTTTTACATTTTAACATGTTTTTGAATTTAAAAACATGAAAATGAATACTAAAAGTAATGATTTGATGATAGGAACTTAAGACGTCATAGGTTCCTATTCCCTGTACATTTCTATAGAGCTTGTCGACTGATTTGACTTGACAGTCAACATCCCTATTAGACCTACTACCAAACCACACGATTCCTGTCCGGGTTTTGAGGTATACTTTTTCCAACACCAGTGACAAAATACGGGAATGCCGTGGAACTTCTACGCTATGTAATAGATAATCATATTCGGGGTAGAAAGGAAACAAAATGTAAGTAACTAAGTAGAGAAAAGTGACCAAATGTGGAACAGAGTCCATAATATGAAACACCGTCATCATTTGGATGTAGGTAAATAGTTCAAGACACAATTATGGAACGTCTTCTACTCTTATTTACTCGCTAAATTAAAGTTTCGACAAGACAATCGCGCGAACGCTGTGGTCGTAGTGGAATTAAAATGAAAAACATGCATCTTAACTGCGTGCTCGGTGCATAGAACGACAGCTCAAGTTCAACAGTTGGATTTGTGTTGAATAAAAATACATAATTTTTAAATACATCTATAATAATATTATAAAGCGGAAGAGTTGTTTGTTTGTTTGTTTAAACGCGTTAATCTCAGGAATCGAGGAAGGCTATAGGCTATATAACATCGCGCTACGACTAATAGGAGCGGAGCAGCGACGAGAAATGTTGCAAAAACGGGAACAATTTACGCATACGAAGTTGCGCGGGTCAGCTAGTTTATGTATAATACTAGCTGGGACAGCAACTTCATATATTATTATAATCTGCACCAACAATATTTTTAAACTACAGTACTTATGCCAGTAAACACTTACATTTCCGGGTTCCTTGGGCACTCTTGCAACAAGAAGTTTTGTTTCAGAAAATGGCATTGTGCTGACCAGAGCACCCGCTTTGCCAGAATATATTCCAGAACCTGAAAATTTGAATAAAATAAAGTAGTACTAAGTAATTAATTATCAAATCGTGGTTGACACAACTGGCTCTAGAAACTTAAAAGATTACTAAAAGTAATATGTTTTTGTTGAGAATAAATGTGGATTGCATATATTAGGTACTAGCAAACATGGTAACGCCTCCAGGGTCCTTATTCACGATCTTTATTTCGTTGTCGTGACAAGCCCGTGCGAACTGGCGCATGCACGGTGCTCTCAGAGATGTCCTGTCACATGTGCATTGATGCATTTCTAAGCGCAGCTCTCTATTTACTATTACGATTTTGACAGGTCGCACGGGCTTGCCGCGGACACGGAAAAAAGAACGTGAATAAGGATCTATATAGCTAAGCTACATTGTGTGTGTTAGATGTGGGTTTTATTCGGTAACATAATGGATGGAATTTGAACCAGCGACTGCTCGATTGCGAGCTGGAACTCGAATTTAGGTGGCGCAGCCGGATCTTGCACGATTGCTGTGCTGGTTAGCCGTTCATTGCTCACAGTGACATGAGACCTTTGTGAAATCCAAAAATATTGGGACCGATTTCGTACTCTGTGTGGCTAATGTATGTTTGTTAATCCCCCGCAATATAGGATTTATTTTTAAACGAAGAAAAATAAAAAAAAGCTACCCCATAGAGTTCCAAATTTTGAGAAGAAGGAGTCAATAAAAATGGTTATTTGAGCATTTGGGTTACGTAGGTATCTACATTTTGGAACTATCACGAAAGCATCAAGGGAAGTAAAAATATTGACTGTTAAAATATTTAAAATACTAAGGATTTTTGTAAATCAATAAAAGCAACTAACCGACTATGCCTATAACAACATAATTGGCACCGGCTCCTAAGAAATTGACATCCATCGTGTACGCGTACGATTCCTGAAGCTGTACCGCTGAAAATAACAAAAATAATCTACTTACACACTTACAGAAATGTGATAATAATTTGAGTAATTTCCAGATTTTTCTTAGTTTAGAAAATTGAATTGAAATTATTCCAATAACACAACTGGCTTTGGCAACAGAACAGACATTCTATACTACTTGTGCAAAATATATTTTGACTAGAAAATTGAATTTTAATTGACATTGGCAACTGGCATTCCATTAGAATAATGCATAATAAATATATCTAATAACCTAGTAGTATTTTGAAATGTATCTGATAGCCTGCTACGTCGCGTCGTCCGAGTCAATTTTCTCTCATAATTAAAAAACAAATACTTCACGACCTATTCTCATAACTACTAAATATAAAAAAAAAACATTAAAATCTATCGAGCCTTTTCGAAGAAAGAATTAGAAAAGAAGATTAAATGTATTGTAAAATAGTGACTCTACATACTGCCTCAGTGGCGCGGTGGGAGTGTGTCCGACTGCTACGCAAGAGGTCGTGGGTGCGTTTCCCACCCAGGATTAAACATTGTGTGATGAGCACGATGGTTTATTCTGTGTCTGGGTGTAATTTATCTATTATATGTATGTATTTAGAAACATATAAGTATATTTATCAGATGTCTGGTTACTATAGTACTAGCTGTGCTTAGTTTGGAATCAGATGACGTTGTGTGAGTTGCCCCAAGATATTATTATTATTAAATTAACTTATTAAAGTTTACATGTTGTTCACTAAATTGAAGAGCGTCAACAAACCAGTATTATACGGCATTTCTTGGTACCACATAGTAGGGTAAATGATATTCTTGATGTTATGCTTCTGCACTGTCTGAACTGCTGGCACTTGGAACAACAAGTCGAAACCTATAAAGTGACCGAAAGTGACGCCGAAGTCTGTCGTGAAAATACCCAAATCTGGATTGAAGGCAGGCGTGTGGTTAGTTTCGCCATATAAGTTAATCTTCCGGTATCTGAAAGTTTATATGATTTGATTTTGATTTCCGCTACATTTGAGCACATAGGACTGAATGGGATTTTATTATTATTCATTTTTACAATTATGTTTTAAGTAAAAAGGTGTAGATAGGTTACAAGTGCTCAGCAAGCGGCGCCTAAAATTGTAGACAATTGACCAACTTTTTATGTCAGTGTCACATCGGCATCAACAGATGAAAGCAGCGAAATACATTTTTCTCTTTTTTGCTCGTGATAATCAAATCATGTTGTCCTACTATTATGATTTTTTATAATAGTGTAACATTGCAAAATACATATAGATATAGGTTATCTATGTGTGCATTAGTATGCCGTTTTTAGGGTTCCGTACCTCAAAATGTGTGCCTCTGTGGCGCAGTGGGAGTGTGTCCGACTGCTACGCAAGAGGTCGTGGGTTCGATTCCCACACGAGACACTACTTTGTGTGATCCACAAATTGTTGTTCCGGGTCTGGGTGTACTTTGTGTCCGTGACTTGTATGTTTGTAAAGTCCCCCGCGACACAGGGCTTGTACCCTACTGCGGGAGTCGTCTTTAAAAAAAAAAAAAAAAAAAAAAAAAGGATAAAACGTAACCGTTATAGGATCACTCGTGTTTCTGTCTGTCCTTCTGTCACAGCCAATTTGTTCTGAATCTGCTTAACCGATTAAGTTTAAATTTAGTATACTTATGTATTTCTGTGACCCAAACAAGGACGCATGACCTAAATAAAAGATTTTTGAATTTGAGAGCCATTTTTGGGAGGCAAACTAGATTTTTTTTTTTAAACTTACCATAATTTAATATACTAACTATGTCGTGTAACATTGCGCTTGTTGTGAGCATGTCAAATACATATTCATTTTATTATCATATTTTTAAAGTTATTAAGGAAAAACCATGAAAAAATACCATTCCCCACCTATTCCAGACCTTATCTCCGAAGCTACTGAAGTTCAGAATTTTAAAAATGGGGGTATTTTATGGGATACCAAATAAGAAATTTAAAAAAAAGGTTGGATAATTGTATTGTGTAACATAGCAAATAAACGGGCTTCAAGCGGGTCAAGTCGTTAAAAGTTAGGCGCTAATAACAATTTATTTAACGATTTGTACTAGCAATGTGGGTCGTACCTACATTACTGTGGTCTGAAATGCTTTAGGTAACCTTGTAATGTAATTTTAACCTTGTAACCTTGTAAGGTAATGCTTAAGAGTCACCACTTTGCAACCTGAGTCCTTATTCACTATGTTTTTTCGTTTTTGCGGCAATCCCGGGCGAACTTGCGCATGCGCGATGCATTTCTAAGCGCAGCTCTCTTTATACCATTATGACAACTTTTTGACAGTTAAAAGCGCGGGCTTGAAGCGAAAATGAAAAAAAAAATAGTGAATAAGGACACTGGTTGACACAGTGCGGTGTGTTTATATAGATTCCCGAACTATTTACACACCTATGAGTTTGTACGGAACCCTCAGTGCGCGAGACCCACTCGCACTTGACCAGTTTTTAAAGATTGAATGTTTATGTAACCTATTTACACTTTTTTACCTAAAACTTAATTGGATTTTTAGCTAATTATAGACGCACCTGTTAATAACAGCTCCAGTTCTGTCAAATACGATGTTAGTGTTGAAAACATATTCGATTTCTTCAGGGCATTCCTCGCCTTGCTGAGATTTCGTGCAGTTGACACTTTCGCGAGTATTTATTACTACATATATCTCGTTATTTCGAGCTGCCGCAGACATCACTACAAGTAGCTGAAATGAAAATTTGAATTTCTTTGATACCTATTTTTTTTTTCATTTTTAAAAAAACGACTTCCACAATAGGTTAAAAGTCCTATGTCGCGGGGGACTTTACAAACATACAAGTCACAGACACAAATTACACCCAGACTCGGAACAACAATTTGTGGATCACACAAAATGGTGTGTGGGAGTCGAAACCACGACCTCTTGCGTAGCAGTCGGAAACACTCCCACCGCGCCACCGAGGCAGTCAAGTCAGTCAAAATATGTCTGTTATATATAAAAAAACTTTTCAAAAAATCCCGCACAAATCATTCTTAAAACTCGTATGGCTTTTGCACCATTTATTGTCGAAACTGACCGGCAGAATTTCGCATAGTTAAAATTTCGCCAACTAAAAACAAAGTTAGGTTATTTATCTAAATTAATTTTCAAAACTATACTTACACTATCATACAAATCTGGATACTGTGCCGGTACTGGGTACTCTTGCAGTAGACTGTTTATAGGCACAGAAATGGTGCCATCAGTTAGAGTCAGCTCAGGAAATACAATCAAGTCCGCATCCTGAAATTAAAAAAAGTACTTAATTAATTCCAAGAAGTTCGCCCTCACAAAGACATCTATGGTTTGCTCTTAAAACTCAAAGCAATAACTAAATCCTTGATAGGAATCTTAGCATGAGTTTTTTCATTGACGTAGAAACCAGGACTGCGCCATAACCTCACAAAATTGACCACTCTCTAGAAAGAGACAACGCTACTTTGTGGACAATACCTGTCAGAGGCCCCACGAGTTTTTTCTTTCTTTCACGCTTTGCAGCCAATTTTACTTTTACATTAATAATAATAATAATAAGCATTTATTTGTCCTTTTTAAACAATAAAATTTACATTTTGTACATAAACAATAAATAAAAATAAAAGACAAAAAGGTCCTGGACTCAGCTTATAGTCAGCAGCACAAAACATGCCGACCGCTGATATTCTGTCCAAACCGGGTGTGAATGGGGCACTATTTATAAATATTTAAAAATGTAACCTAAAACGTATAAAAAGTTTTAGGTTAATTTTTTAAATATTTGGCAGTAGAAAATTTATTGAAATGGGTGGCGTGGTGAAGGTCGTCAATAGCTTTTTTTTATAGGCCACGCCCTCAATAGCAGTGTTAACATAGACTATACATAGGTAGTGTTAAATTGGCTACAAGCTCTGTGTCATGGGAGAAATCAATCACAATTGATGACAATCATAGACAACTATTTATGGATCACACGACCTCATGCGCAACAGCCGTACAAAGAAGTAGCATAAAAGCTAGTATAATGCAACGTACTTGTTCGGCTGCCTGACGTATGAGTGCTTTATAGTTTTCTATGTTATCCTCTACAGAAGCGCCGAATAAGACTAAATACTCCACTACCGCCGCCACGTAGTGGTCATCTTGTGGAGTCGATTTCTGTAAAAAATAAAATTTTAAATTTTTAAATGTATAGAGGAAAAATCGTCTCAGGCGGGACTTGAACCCGCGACTTTGGGGGTAACTACCGGCCCTAAGCCATTACTAGTCGAATATAGCCTTCACGTGATACGATTTTCGGCGATCGTCAATCGAAATATTTCAAAAAATGATGAATGAAAAATTAGCATAAAAATGCTTTTAAAATTACAAAAAATAAATAATACATGTTTTTCATCATTATTGTTGTCATCGTCACCAGCGTTGTCATCAGCGTCGTAATCATCACTGTTATCATTGTCATGATATATCCCTAACAATCAATAACGTGTTTTTATCAATTGTCTGGTTGTTTTGGCATGGCGGCTTTGCCTAGTTTGGGATCAAATGGCCGTGTGTAAGTTGTTCCAAGATATTACAACACTATCATCCTCCATCATTATTATCAATACATATCATTATCATCATCAACAGCGTTATCGTCGTGTTAGATAAAACAGACGTAGTATTATTCATTATCGAGTACTGATTTTTTGCTAGCCATGAAAAACTAAGTCTTCTCGTCTTACCCATTATACTACCGACGTGAACCCAGTCCTAACACAAGCAATTTAGCTTAGCTGGAGGGTTAACAGGTTGCTAGTAAAGTGGGACCCACACCCTACATTGTAAAAAAAGGACTTATCTGTCCAAAATTGTCAACACGAGTCTCGCCCGATATGTTAATCAAGATACGAAAATAGGTATATGTGTGTAAATGAGTTTCTCTTCTTTTACAATCTGGAATACTTGTGCCTAATAAAAGCAATTTTACTGATGGCTTTTTAATTTTTAGTCGCGATGGCCACGGAGTCAATAAGCATACGCGTTTGGCGTGGCGCATCTAACTCTGAAACGGCTTTACCGATTTGAAAACGGTTTCTATGCGTTGTATAAGTCTCAATCCCAAGCATGTTCTTTACTAAGTTTTAATGTTCTAGACCGCCGGGGGGCGCTACAGTACTCATGTTTCTAAAAACGGTTATTATGTCTGCTAGGACGATTTGGAAACGGTGTTTTTCTCTGTATACGTAAGTCTCATTCCTGAGCAGTAAAATTTCATTTGATATTTTTTTACGCCCGTCGTGGGTTTTTTCAATTTTTTTTGTTTTTAGCAGACAATACGATTAGAACGGTTTAAGATTCGTCACACGAAATTTTGTCTTTTAGATTAGAATCCGTACTAATGTTACAAATGTAAAACTAACTTTATCTCTTACTTTTTCACGCTTAAGCCGCTGAACCGATTTAAGTAGATAAAAAAAATCTTGGTGTCAAGGGACACCCGGATGGAACGAAGTTCCTTTCGATTAATTAGTGAAGGATTTTTTTCCGTCTGGCCCCCTTTCACAACGCGCGATAAGGAACTTCGTTCCAATTTGGTGAGAAGGACATAAGACAGTTTTTATTGCAATGTCAATGAGTGTCATAGGTTATATACGAGTAAAAAACCGAAAAATAAAAAGGCTTTTACGTGGTAGTCCGTTTTGCAAAGTGAATCGGAGAAAAAACGGTCGAATGAAAGCGTTTCTTACGAACGATGCCTTAACTATGAAAGATATATTTTTGAGTTCTAGAGAAAAGATGTGGAGCTTAAAAATGCCTACAAAAAAGTCAACGACAGCATAATGTCTAACTTTTATATTTAAGTTACAAAAAATAGTTTTTTTTAATATTAGTATAGATAATTTAATTTTTAATATTAATAAAATAATTTAAATCGTTAGGTCATATTTATTAGTCATATTACCAAAAATTATGAATCTTTATGAAAATAAGTAAACTCATCGTCTTAAGTGTGAAGGCCAAAGCAGCGGACGGCGCGCGATGGCTTCGGGTTTAATTCGGACTTTCCGCGTCAACTACTTAATCTTGGCGAAGGAAAAATTGTCACTCCTAACACCAACAGCAATGACATTAAACTTGACGAGACGTTAGGACACATATTGCACAGGTTGGAACATCTTATAAGTCTATTGATACGGTGTGTAATATTGAGGATACAGTGCAATATCCCCAAGAATTTTTAAATTCTTTGAACCCTCCTGGCTTACCTCCTCACGACCTTGTGTTAAAAGTTGGCATTCCTATCATGCTATTAAGAAACTTGAGCCCCCCCAACATGTGTAATGGGACAAGCCTGCTTACAAAAGAGTTACGGGACAATATAATCGTGGCGACCATTCTCACAGGGCCAGCAGTGGGACAACTGGCTTATATTCCGCGGATACCCATGATCCCCACTGATTTACCCCATACAGTTTCCAGTGAAGATCTCTTTTGCCCTCACTATTAACAAGTCCCAAGGTCAAACATTCTCTCTGGTGGGCATTGACCTGAGAAAGCCGTGTTTTTCCCATGGGCAGTTATATGTTGGCTTATCTCGGGTTGGAACTCCTGATAGACAATATATTTTGCTACCAAATGATAACATTACATCCAATATAGTTTACAGAGAAGTTTTGAACAATTAAAATTACCATAACCAAACTAACTTTTCCTGCGACTTGGTCATGGAATTCGTTTATCGCAAATCCCGTAGAAAATGTTTTTTCTTTCAGACAGAATTACTTCCTAATTTTGTATTAGCATGCAAATACAAACTATACCTACGTATAACCCTCCTTTTGGCAGTTAGAAATAAAAACATAACACTCTGTACTAAAATAAGATTATTAACATTATGCCCAACGAAGTGGGCACGGGTCAGCTAGTAAATAAATAAAATTAAGTAGGTACCTGTATTAAAAATTATTAATAAAATTTTAAATTAATTTTTTATATTAATAGTACTATAAGTTGTAAAAATGGCGGCAAACTGACATTTCACTATTTTTACAGCTCCACGTTTAACGTGTAAAACAGTGTAAATTAAACATGAAATACGTGATAACTGGACAAGAACGAGACTTTGTCTTTCAAAAAAGAAAACTAGAAAGAAAATAAACTTGAAACTGGCGTCTGCACAGAATGTGCGAGCCATAATCCTTATCGATTAATATCGGAGGGAAGAGGAAACAAAAAGTTCTTTACATAAAAAAAAATCACAATAGATTCATGAATTCACACAAATTATAGGTTGTACCAGAGTAGATGATACAAAATATTTACACCAATCAATTTGTACCTAATCACTATATGAATAGTGATACCTTACCACCGGCAAATGAGTTGGAAATTTTTCCCAAAGAATACTTTGGGAAAAATTTCCAACTCATTTGCCGGTTAATAAACTAAATTCTACCCGTGGCCACGGCCGTTGCAATACGGTCGAAACGTCGGCCAATAAATAAGGTATTTTACCTTAAATTATTCATGCGATTAAGACCCGTAGTATATATAATTTTATAATGTGTACAAATCGTAAAAGTTTATCAACATTTATAAACTTAAAGAAAGATAGGAACCGAAGAGGACCAAAGTACATGTAGCCTTTCAGGAAGATTTTTACTTTTAAGTGACGATAAATGAAATAGTTTCACTAAATATCTTACCAATAGAAAGAAAACTAATATCTACGTACTGCTACGTAACTTTGCCAAGTTGTCAAGTAATTTGCCGGTTAGTAAACTAAACTTACTTGGGTAGAAAGTCCCAATACGGCGAACAATACGATAGCAAATTGAAACCGCATGTTGTCCGTCGCGCGATCGGTGCACGTCCGAAGTGTCAAACTTATGTGCCTCTGACTGATTTCTACACTTATTTTTATTGTTCAATTGTTGTTACGGGTATGTGTCCACTGTTAGATATGATACGATTAATAAAACTGTCTATTAACACGAACTGTATGTAGGTACGAGTACTTGCAGTGGCGGATACAGGAAACCTCAAGGGCTAGAGATGTGTCACATGTGGTTATAGATATTTATTCTCATTAGAATTTTACAAAATTCACTTTACATGAGAACACATAACATTCAAATATAAAATACTAGCTGACTCGCGCAATTTGCCTGCGTAAATTTTCCCCGTTTTTGCAACATTTTTCCTTGTTGCTCTGCTCCCATTAGTTGTAGCGGGATGTTTTATAGCCTATAGCCTTCCTCGATAAATGGGCTATCTAACAGTAAAATATTTTTCAATTTGGACCCGTAGTTTCTGAGATTATCGCGTTCAAACAAACAAACTCTTCTCTCTCTTCTAATAAGTATTATACTATAGTTATAAATGTTAGGGGTGGACAACCCTTATTACTTAGGGGCATGAATAATAGATAGTAGCCGATTCTCAGAACTACTGAATATGCATATACAATTTTATAAAAATCGGTCAAGCCGTTTCGGAGGAGTATGGTGACATAAGATTACACCCGGGAAGCATACAAAATGGTGGTAGAAGTAACTTCCTACAAAGTCATTGCACAAAAATACCCACAATACACTCGCAGTCAGTCACAGAAACGACTGTAGATGGAACAAACAACATGATCAGCGATGTCAAGTAACTGAATGTGGCAATCAACAATTTTATTTGGTCTGTTCATTTGTCAGTTATCTATACTAATATTATAAAGCGGAAGAGTTTGTTTGTTTGTTTAAACGCGCTAATCTCAGGAACTACTGGTCCGATTTGAAAAATTCTTTTTTTGTTGGATAGCCCATTTATCGAGGAAGGCTATAGGCTATATAACATCACGCTACGACTAATAGGAGCGGAGCAGCGACGAGAAATGTTGCAAAAACGGGGAAAATTTACGCATACGAAGTTGGGCGGGACAGCTAGTAAAATAATATTTTCATTTGCATCACATGCAAAGTATAAGAAAGTTTTATTTAAACTGATTATACTCATTAGAGTTGATGATGATGTACTTATGAAGAAGAGGACTTTTCAATTGGACATACTCAAAAAGGTTATAGTAAACTAGCGTCCCGCACCGGCTTCGCACGGGTATAAAATATATGGATGTTATTATACATATAAACCTTCCTCTTCAATCACTATCTATTAAAAAAAACCGCATCAAAATCCGTTGCATAATTTTAAAGATTTAAGCATACATAGGGATATAGAGACAGAGAAAGCGACTTTGTTTTATACTATGTAGTGAGACTGCAGTCAACACTCTAAATTTCTTTCAGAAGAAGTAAGTAAGTGTCATTTTTGACTGCCTCTGTGGCGCGGTGGGAGTGTGTCCGACTGCTACGCAAGAGGTTGTGGGTTCGATTCCCACACGAGACACCACTTTGTATGATCCACAAATTGTTGTTCCGAGTCTGGGTGTACTTTGTGTCCGTGACTTGTATGTTTGTAAAGTCCCCCGCGACACAGGGCTTGTACCCTAGTGCGGGAGTCGTCTTTTTAAAAAAAAAAAAAGGTTTTGCGAGATCGTCCATCTCTTTCGTGACTATGGTAGCCATGGTTTGACATATGCTTGGAAAGAGAAGGTGGGTGGGTCTCTTTCTAACCGAGACAAAGGGATAACTATAGACACAATTACTATAAGCTTCTAGATTTGCTTACTGGCAATACGGATGCCTTCTAAATGGCTTGGCGTGATGAGGATATACATTGTTGAGGAAGAGGATGCGGAAGAGGATGGGGTTTTTATATCTTTGAAGCAATGCATTTTTTATGAGTATTTCATAGAAAAAGGGGTTGCTTCATATTAAAAAAGACGGGCATATCGGACCATGCATAATGTAGGGTTGCGTTGCCCATCAAAATAATGCGGACTAAGAAGTGGATATTCTTGTTTTTGTTTCATATCTAAGTACAGTTAACAACGTGACGCCCGCCCTGCCCCCCCCCCAGTCAGCTTGTGACCACGGTCGGTGTAACCCGATCGAAACGTCAAGCATAAGGTAAATAACTTTACCTAGATTAAACGCGTTTATTCCCGTGTCAAATTGTATTTACAGTTAACAACTTTATACCTATAAATAATTTTCAATGAAAATCGTACGAATATTATTGTTACTTTCACTTGGTCGACAAATTTACAGAACTTGTAAAGCATACTTAGCTGTGACAGTTTTTCTTTTCATTTCACTTTATACCATTACCATTTTTTTACATACTCATTAAACAAAACTCATCCCCACATTATTGCATGTAGCGCTACCCAATTTATTTTTTTCATGGTTTTATTTTACCACTTTATCGGCGTAAACTTTCTAGTACTAAGGCTCTCTGAGAGCCTGGGGATAGATGGACGGACAGACAAACAGAGCGATCTATAAGGGTTCCTCATTTATTACGGAACCCTAATTAATAACCTTAACAAATGAAGCAAATCGATTTAAATATCAACATACGAACGAAAACAGAGCAAACACGTAGGTAAATGAAAGACGTAGGACACGACGATATGTGTCCATTAAATTCTAAGTCCTATACTGTTTTTTCCATTGGATGACATCTCATCCGACTTCCATAATTCAAATAAAATCAAAGTTTACCAAGGCCTGGTCCACACAGGTCTCGACCACGCAACATGGGCATCACAGTACCTACTTATTTAAAACCTCAATCTAAGCAAATAGAACGAAAAAATACTTTCGTATACAGTCTTCATTTGGAAACAAACCCAATTCAGCATTCTAAAAAAGCATCGTTATCAACATAATGAACAACTATCTGTATGATAAAATGTAGATTATTTATTAATCCGAATTATTTTAAGCAAAGCCGCAGCTAGTGAACAATACATGATATGCGTCATACGTAGCGTCATTTTAGTGTGATCTGATTTATCACGCATAGTTTGAATTCTTCGTACGAAATCGAGCTTACAAAAATGCCTTTGTATCGGACGTGATCGTTGGGAGGTAATGGCACATAAGCGTACTAAGGATTTGGAGTTTGAACAACCCCCCCCCCCCTCTCCAGTGTCGGATTGGCCATATAGTCGAGGTGGCATTTGCCAGCCGGGCCCCAGCTTGCGCGGCCCCCCCACGAGTAGGCTTGCGGGGCTTGCGGCAACCGTAGGATAGGCCCGCGCAGGCTAGATCCCAGCTCTTGCGACCTAAATTTAAACCTAGATCAGATAGTTCGTTCATACAATTAAAGAGAAATGTTTCACATTCAAGAAAATGTTTGATCTATCAACCCTAGTTAGCCAATATCTCCAAACCCCTACATTGGATTATCTTAAAGCTTGGGGATTCATCAAATGTTTAGATATGAATTTACGAAGATATTTAGATACTTTTAATGATGTTTTCAAAGCTGCAAGTATATTTGCATCCGATGTTCAGGACTTGATGCACGCCAAAAACATTGATCTCGACATACAAACCACGTTGCCGTTACGAAGAATTTCTAAAAAACCGAAGAAACTTGATGAGTTATGCCAAGATGAATGAACAATATTAACAGATCCAAAGAGATTCTATTCTATTTCTTCTAGATTCTATTCTATTTCAGTCTACCCGTGACCACGGCCGTTGCAATACGGTCGAAACGTCGGGCAATGAACAAGGTATTTTACCTAAAACTATTCACGCGATTGAGACCCGTAATACATATATTTTTTCATATTATTCTATTTCTGTCTACAAAGTCATTATTAATACAGCTTTTGTTAAAATAAACGAAAAAATCATCTGCAACGAAGATTTAATGAAAGATGCCGCTTGTTTGGACCCGACAAAACTATAATAAAATTAACAAAAATGGGATTCCTAATGACGCACTAAAGTCTCTTACATCAATTGTTGCAAATGTCGATCGAGAGTTGCTGAAAAAAACTGAAATCTTTTGCAAATAATTTTAATGAACTGTCTAAAACTCTGTGGGATGAGCATAATTCACCTAGGCAAGATAAGCAAGACTCAGATTCACAAACTGAAGAAGATGTCTTAGACTTAGACCAAACGGCAAAGGATGCCATGTGTATTTAAAGAAGTGGTTTGGACGTCTGTCAAAGTTGCATACCAAGTGCATGTAAACTTTTATTACAGTATAACATGCATATCAGCATGTACACCACCCTTTGTGTAATTCTCACAATTTCATTCACGCAAGTGACTTGTGAGAGACGATTTTCAGCGGTGAAGCGCATTATAACGAGACTTGGCTCTCTACTGGGGCAAGAACGGTTGGATTCGTTGATTATATTAAACACAGACTCGGATCTAATCAAGGAAGACTGCTGTTCTCGCAGCTTTTACGATCAAGTCATTAAAGGCTTAGCTGAAAGTTCTCCTTTAAAAAAAAAACTACCCAAAAGTAAAATAATTTTTCAATTCGGACCAGTAGTTCCTGAGATTATCGCGTTCAAACAAACAAACTCTTCAGCTTTATAATATTAGTTCAATATAGTAATGTCAACAAATAAGTAATGAAAACAAAAGTGCGAGTAAACAAGTCGATTCTGTAAAATAATCCTAGTAAGTAGGTATCCAAGGCATACTCACGGATTTTGCATTTGTGAGCACACATCCCCAATTAAATTTATGACAAGACTTTGACAGTTACGCATGGGCTTGCTGTGGACACGGCATAAAGATCGTGAATAAGGACCCAGATTAATACAAGATACCTGTAGGCTTACTCTGTTTTTTTAAAAAGGAAATTCATGAGTTTTCGATTCTTCTACTTTTTAATATTAGTATCGATAAGTAATTAGGTAATCAATTCACAGAACAGGTAAGTATGTAGGTATCTCTTTATTAAAGGTAAATAACAAATACCACTACATATTCTCGATATCGTTTATTTATAAATAACACATTATTTTACAAATATGTAAATTAAGCACCTGCCGTGTGGTGCCGGCTTAAGAATAGTACCACCCCATCTCTTCCCGTGGGTGTCGTCAAGGCGACTAAGGGATTTCACTCCGGAGGACGGGCAGCAGCGTCCTCTGCGTACTTAAAGCCTTACTGCGATCGCCAACCCGCTCGCCAAGCGTGGCGATTATGGCAATTACCCCCAGGATCTACTGGGGAGACCCGTGCCCAGCAGTGGGCCATCATATGGGTTGATATGATGATGATGAAATTAAGCAGTAGATACAAACATGTACCTAAATATGTAAATTATATATATACCTAAACTTGCTTCAAGTTTAGGTACATATATAATTTACATATTTAGGTAACTCAATACTTTAAATATATTTAAAAAAACCGGACAAGCGCGAGCCCGACTCGTCCGCCGAAGGTTCCAGTTCCAGGAATAGTTCAGGAATCAAATCTCGCAGTTTTTTAAATAAATGGTCGTACCTTTTTGTTACGTTAATTTAGAAGTTTGATTTTTTCACAGCTTAAAGGTTCATTTCCGTGCATAGCGGCCGATCGCGAGTCGCGCGCGGCTTACGACAAGCGACTGACGCGCGCGGCCGATGCGACAATAGTCAGAGTGCGCGCGCAGCCTACGACAGTCGTCGGCCGCGCGCGTCTGTCGCAGACCTCGGAAACGGTGCCGTACATTCTCATACTCTGAGTATTGTCGCGCTCGGCCGCGATGCACGGAAATGAACCTTAAAGGTTCATTTCCGAGCATCGCGGCCGATCGCGATGCACGGAAATGAACCTTAAGGGACTGTAGACCTGAGTATATGGTTTTTAAATATAATTCAACTATAGTTATAAGGTAATTTCAACTCTATATATCCACGCGTTCCCTTCTAACTATACTACGAACTTCTAATATGAATATATTTAGAAATATTTAAGTATGTTTATCAGTTATCTGGTTGCCATTTTACAAGCTCTGTTTAGTTTGGGGTCAAATGGCGTTGTTTGAGTTGTCCCAAGATATTATTATTATTATAGACATACAGACGAACGGACTGACGGACAACAAAGTGATCCTATAAGGGTTACGTTTTTTCCTTTTGAGGTACGGAACTCTAAAAACAGGATATCTTACAAACTAGTTAACTGTGGCTGAAATCCAGGCAGCAGACATCTAGTTTATTAAGTAAAAATGGTAACAAAAAACATTCTTGTAAATTTCTAAATTTAGGCAACAATAAACATTATAGATAAATTACTCCTAGACATAGAATAAACAATCGTGCTCGTCACACAATGATTTATCCTGGGTGGGAATCGAACCCAAGGACTCCGGCTTAGTAGTCAAGGTTACTAGGTAACCACTAGACCAACAGGTCACTCAAAGTAAAACATTATATAGGTACGTACCTATTAAATAAAAAAAGGATCAATTATTTGTTACGTATATTTTTACTAATATTTTCAATAATAAAACAAACATTTTACTGGTTACAGATAAGCATAGCTAGTATGATTACGAGCAAACCATTGCTCAATCCGTGAGCCCATCCTGATCCAGGACCTGGCGGAGTAGGATCTTCAACAGGAGGGTCTTCCACAGGTGGATGGGGTTCCTGTCCATCAGTCCTAAACACTCTACCCCACAGCCCAAAGGTGTACAATTCATGATTAAAATTATTCAAAGACATAGTATGTATGGTCACATTCCCAGTAACATTCTTGTTGTAAGTAAAATCTTTAACTTCCAAAGGCATCATATGTACTGTTAAGGAGACAGGATAGATGACAGAATCGTCAGCTTTAACCTCAGGCACGATGACTGGTGTGGGCATGGTCCCAATGATTGTGAGCTCCTTGAAGAGAACCGTTAAATTTGGCGCCCATATCGTGTATCTGGCATTCAAAATTAAGTATTATTTATTTATAGTTTCTTAGTCATTAATTTAAAAAAAATTGTAACTGACAGCACCTGATCAACATTTCTTGAATAGCCCAGTCAAATTAGCTCAAAAAAAGGACAAACTTGGGAAATATTTAACGGAGCAGTTTTGCTCCTTATAAACTTTATCTAACTATAACAATTTTTTATGTAAAATTGAAAGTAAATAAGTAGTTAATCAAACAAAAATTCACGCACTCTTTTGGAGTATAAATCAGAAAATATCGATCCTTAGAAAAAATTGATAAGTAAAAATTGTAGGAAATTCATTTCTATCAACTTTTGTATTTTTTTTTTAATAAAGATAACTAGCAATGTAGGATTGTGGTCCCACATTACTAGTAATCCTGTTAACCCCTCCAGCTAATCTCTATAGCTTGTGTTAGGAGTGGGTTTACGTCGGTAGTATAATGGCCAGGATTCGAACCCACGACCTCATGATTGCGAGACCGATGCCCCGCCGCTTCAAGAATACAGTTAAGTTAATGTTAAAATATTTTTGTCGACCTAATGGCTAAGGCATCGAACTCGCAAGCGTGGTTCGAATCCTGCCCAGTATATACACAAGCATACTCTACTCTTACACACTCAAGCTTAACTTAGATTGCTGATGTGGGACTCCAAATCCCACATAGCAAGTTATCTTCTTAAAAAGATATAAAATCTCACCTTCTTCCACACAACCTGTTAGAAGAATCGAAGCAGAAAAAAATGGAGCATGCTTGTATACCACCAGTTCTGACACCACTGAATGATCTCACTCCACTAAACGCTGCCGCTCTGTAGTGATATCTCTGAAAATATTGAATTTCAGACTGATAGATACTGATACTAATCATAAGATTATAGACAATTATTAAAGAAAATTATTTGTAGTTAACATTTTTTTTATAATTATGTGAGTACGAAAAGGAGAAAAACTAAATAAGAATTATGCCCTATTTCTTCCACGAAAAGCAAACTTATTTGAAAGTTCTATTTGGGTAATATTTAAATGGGCGCCAAACAAATCGAAAAAGTCAACACACAGGGGCGATTGCCAAATAAATCGAAATAATCGAATTTTGGGGGAAGATCCTGGACAGGTGTGTTTTGACAGGCAATTGCCCCCCCCCCCTTTCAACGTGTGCCTAGTGCACCCTTGTAGAATGAAATGCGACCCCACCGTCGTGATAGTGACTCACACCTGGTAGTGGTAGAGTGTTGCCCTCTCCTGAACAACCTGTATGGAACAGAGATAGAAAGTGGCTTTCGAAACAGTTGTAATAGGTTTCAACTTACAGTATCAGTTCTATTACTGAGTCTGACTTGGAATCTGCACGAGACATCTTTGTCCACGATGGTGAAATCCTGATATCCTTCCACTAACGGTCTGGTGACGTGCGCAGTGAGAGACGAGTCTACATTCGTCGTAACATAATTGTGGATGAGTGGATTTCCATAAATAGGACCAGGGTAAACTTCATCAACCTGTTTTGAAAAATTATAATAAATGTACCTATATTACAGCTTGTCTCTATAAAGTCAGACCAGGCGCGGATACAAGGAGGGGGGCAGTAATTGAACCCCCACCCCCTTCCAGACTCGACTGAATAACCTTTTTTTTGGGGGAGTTTGGGAATTCTGACACTGGGTCGGTGATCGATGGATGGTGGACCGGTATTGAATCAAATGCACCCTCCCTCCGTCTTGCGGGCACCTCACACTTGACTGATTGAGTCAAATGTTGCCCCTTCCTCAAAACAGAGACGGACGCGTACCGTCTTGGTCTTCCCTGACTAACCTCGTGTCCTGATGTCGATCTATCACGCACGAATCATGGCTGGGATTTGGTTCCCTTGATTTATTTTCTACATTGCTAAACCTCGCTACTGGTAATGTCCTGAGAAATATTATTTCACTTACCCTTCCAACGAACTGCCTCAAAATGTAGAAAGTAAAAAAAAATCCCCCCTTTTGGGACTACCAGTAGTAATAACTTGAATTTAGGTAGATAAGCCTACTGACAGTAGTAATAGTTAATATTTAGTCAATGAACAATGATGGCATGCATAAAAAAATCACTTACATTTCCGGGTACTTTAGGCACTTTTGCCACAAGAAGTTTCGTTTCAAATAATTCCATCATGCTGATCAAGGCGCCAGCTTTGCCCGAATATATCGCAGAACCTGAAAATATGAATGAGGTGGAAATAAATTGACTGCAAACAGCTTCGAGCATATCTATGTTTTTTTACTCATTTTTAGCTTCTCACCGGCACTACCAATTCCAATATTATTGGCACCAGCTACCAACAAATTGATATTCATTGTAAACGCGTACGATTCTTGAATCTGGATTGCTGGAAAAATATAACATAGGTTCTTTAAGCACAATATCTTTGCTAAGCTTTTAACGTATTATTTTACAAAAATCTTCAATTTATATTAGAATATATTTATAAAATTCAACTAACCAGTCAAATATGGCATTTCTGAAAACCACAAAGTAGGGGAAATGATATTCTTGACCTCATACTTCTGCACTATCTGAACAGCTGGAACTTGGAACAGCAATTCGATACCAATGTAGTGACCAAAAGTAACACCGAAGTCTGTCTTGAAGATAGCCAAGTCTGGTTTTAAAGCCGGCGTATGAGTTATTTCTCCATATAAGTTAATTTTCCGATATCTGAAAGTTATGGCTCTTGATGATGAAATTCAGCTCTAGTAATGATTACTACCGCCGTGTGGTACCGGCTTAAGAATAGTACCACCCCATCTCTTCCCGTGGGTGTCGTCAAGGCGACTAAGGGATTTCACAACGGAGGACGGGCAGCAGCGTCTTCTGCGTACTTAAAGCCTTACTGCGATCGCCAACCCGCTCGCCAAGCGTGGCGATTATGGCAATTACCCCCAGGATCTACAATGTAGATAAACACAACAGACAACCAGTCCATCAGCTATGATTAGAGGTTGTTATCGTTTATGAATTGGTCGCATAAGAAGAGGTCTTGATCATTTTGATATTGAATTAAGATTTTGCTAATTATGCACGAACCTGTTAATAACAGCTCCACGTCTGTCGAAGACAACGTTAGTGTTGAAAATATACACCTTCTTCTCAGGGCACTCCTCACCTTGCTGCAGTTGTGTGCAATCCACACTTTCACGAACATTTATCACCACATATATCTCGTTATCTCGCGCTGCTGTTGACATGGCTACAAGCAGCTTAAATATAAAATATAACAGCTTATTTTTGCTTTTTCGTGCAATATGGAACTATTTTTACCAATTTTTAAATTAAGAAAGAGGAAGTTAATGTTTTTTAAACTTATGTGAATGTCAATTTCTTTAGCCAAAAGGGCTTGACGGATTTCATCAACAGTGTCGTTGGATTAATCCCAATTGTGGGATTGACATAGGCTTCAGGCTACCTATACAGGTGATTTTTAGTAAAGTGGAAAGCTCAGACACCCCAACATGGTTTTTACTTAAAGAAATCATATAAAAAAAAGTAAATAAAAATATTGAAAACTTGCAAATAAAGGCCCTTGAAGTTGTCTTGTGTTCTTCGCGCTATCGTGCTCATAGCGTCTCGTAATACACAATCCATGGTTATTATTGAAAAATAAGTTATAATTACATTTCACATCACATTGTGAACAGAATTTGGACTGTTAGAATGATTAATGAATCAATTAATGATTGATTAATTAATTATTTGAAAGTATAACATGGTCCAAAAACTACCCCATTGGATTGTGTTACTGATTCTGAGCAAACTGCTTTCAGGTTTGCACCATACCAAGAATAGCGTTGTATAAATTTTAAGTTAATTAATTTTAGGCACCTGTACCACCAACGATGGCGAGAAAGCGAGTGGCGAGAAAGCGAGTGGCGATGTATATATACTTTATGTAGATCCCGTGTAAACAAAAGAGATACAGATATTAATAGTTGATCGCTGACCGTTCACACTGCCGGCGAGTACTCGCTCTATACTGCATCTCTTTTGTTTACACGAACAGAATCTACAATTAGCCTTATTCCTCTGAAGGTTTTTAAAAAAAAACCACCAGAGGCAGCACTAATACTAATAATAGTTTTGATTTCACTATTGACACCAACATTAAAAACGTACTTATTTAGTAACAATGAAATAAAAATAAAAAGAGGATGAGCAACGTTAATTAGTTACAGATCATTTTAACGTCTGACAGCAAATAATATAAGAATATAACACACACGGAATTAGTTGGGAAAAGCACAGGAAACAGATCAACTTGTCTGGGATTTAAAACTATTCACATGTATTCACATCGTTGACTGGCCTGTTGGTTTAGTGGTTAGTGACTCTGATGGCTATGCCAGAGGTCGTGCGTTCCCATCCAGGATAAATATTTGTGTGATGAGCACAATTGATTATCTTGTCTGGGTGTTATTTGTTTGTAATTATGTATGTATAACAGCTATCTGTTCGCCATAGTATAGGCTCTGCCTAGTTTGGGATCAATTGGCCCAAACAGTGGGGGTACATATTATTACATACTAGTGCTGCCTATGGTGGTTTTTTTTTAAAACCTTCAAAGGAAAAAGGCTATTATACATCTATAGTACCTATCGTGAACGATAAAACTCGCTTCTCCCTCATCGCCGGCGGTGAGACAGGTGCCTAATCAGTCTGATTTCATATTTCTTTACTCGGTCAAGTGACCTAAAATTTGTTAAGAGCGGAATGCTCTTAACAAATTTCTCTCTTAACTTGGCCAATTAAAAGACACAATACAGTTTTTCCATACATCATCATACAGATCAGGATACAGGGCCGGTACTGGATACTTTTGCAGCAAACCATGGATTGGGACAGAAACACTTATGGAATTGTTAGTTAAAGTCCGCTCAGGGAATACAACCAAGTCCGCATCCTGAAAGTAAGAAAGTTATTGTTTTATTAGTCTAATAAATCAATAAATCCAAAATAGTCGCTACCGCAAAGATATGTATCGCGAGCTCATAATACACACATCAAAAGTGTCTAGGGATCAACATATATTTTTGCAATAACTTTCTCCTGATTGATTTTTTTTTTTTTATTTCTTTAAGGATTCATCAAATAAAGTGTTTTCGTTTGTCACAGTAACGATAAACCAAGTCACCTTTGCATTAATAAAGAAATTTGCCATTTTCCTAATAAAGGGATTTTTGACATTTGAACCACTAACATTAAAGTTCGAAAAAAAGACTGAAATAACAGTTTTCTTTAAAATTTTATTGGGTAACTTAAACAATTAATAATCCGTGTTTCTACCGCGAACACTAACAACACAAGAACATCGGTTTGGCATACTCAAAATGAGTTCATCCAAATCACGCTGTGGAATGGCCGCCCATGTTCGTTGCAACAACAAAAAAAGGTCTTCTTGCGACTGGATACCCTCCATATTCGGCAGAGCTCTTCTCTGTAGCATATCCCATGCATGCTCAATCGGGTTCAAGTCTGGCGACTGAGCAGGCCAGGGCAGGACATTGATGTTAGCTGCGGCGAGAGTCTGTCTTACAACTCTTGCGGTGTGCGGTCGTGCATTATCATGCATTAACTGAAATAAGGGACCGATTTGCACTTGTAGAGGAACGATGACGTCTGATACAATCGTCTCAGCATAAATTTGAGCGTTGAGGTTGCCTCTGATCCAAATCAACTCAGTTCTTCCGCCGATCCAAATACCCGCCCATACCATGATGGTTCCACCACTATAAGGATGGACTTCCTGGCAGGATTTTAATCGCTGTTGGCGTCCAGGGGTTCTCCAGTGTCGTATACGTCTTGTATCCGGTCTCATACCAAAACGAGACTCATCAGAAAAGCACACGAAACGCCATTGTTCTTCTGCCCAATTTCTGTGTTCAAGAGCCCATTGATATCGAATCCTACGATTGTGCATTGCTATAGGTGGTACCCGTAGCGGTCTTCGGGAATGAAGGTTCACTTCATGCAAGCGGTTTCTGACTGTTTGGTCGCTAATTAAGTTCCCTGAAGAGTGATGAAGCCTCACGGCTAACATCATGGCGGTTATTGTTGGACCTCTTCGAGTTAAGATTTGAATGTATCGGTCTTGTCTCCGTGTGGTGCAGCGATACCGTCCTCCATGGCGCTCAGCCACGGTACCAGTGCTTCGGTAACGTGTCCAAAGTCGACTGATAACACTCTGACTTGTATTCAGAGCTAAAGCCACAGTACGTTGCCGGGAACCAGCTTCTATCATTCCCACGGCTCTGAGCATTTCTTCCCTGCTTAAATGACGTCGCCGCTCCATAATAACGTTGGTTTTAATCAGTAGTAGGGAAACAGTAGCACTAATAATGTCTTCAATGCGTTGTATGTTTTTATAGGGAAAATATTGACAGCTGATTTTCATCTTTTACTCGAATTTGATTCACAGTTCCTGATTCAAATTATGAAATGCACCAAAAAGGATCCATATAAATTTATAAAATCATAAATTTATTACAAAGCCACATCTCAATCTCAAGAAATCCGCATAAAAATGCTTGATCCCTAGACACTTTTGATGTGTGTATGTCAGTTTAAAAATTAGCGAGTTGAAGCATACCTGTTCGGCTGCCTGTCGTATGAGTGTCACATAATTATCTTTGATAACGTCGATACTACTACCGAGTTCAAACAAGTACTCTACTACCGCGGCAATGTAGTGGTCATCTAGAGGTGTGGATTTCTGTGAAAAAATAAATTATATTTTCATTTGGTACTTGGCATCGTTCCTTTCTCTCATTAACATTGTTGTCATCATGATCGTCGTCTCATTCAAAATTCAATATAGTCTTCACTATCCTATCATTGTCAACATCATCATCAACGTCGCCAGTAACCAAGCGAACTTTGGGTACCACTTGCAATTAAAAATCAATTGCTTTAAAAAAAAATTTTTGTGGTTCCTTTGTTACAAAGTATAATCACGACAATCTCGTTGACATCAATTAGATATACCTGTACCGGACGGCTAAACACAGATAGCCCGCGCTTGTAATAATTATACAAATTAATATTTCAATTAGATATCACCTACCACTTCTTTGGCAACAGTTGCAAATCCAGGATTTTATTTTCAGGGGTTTATGAGGAACCGAAAAAGACCCAATCGAAGTAGGTACATATAGCCTTTCAGGAAGATTTTTTCTTTAAAGTGACGAAATTGAAATAGTTTCACAAAATATTCCACCAATAGAAAGAAAACTAATATCTACGTACTGCTACGTAACTTTGCCAAGTTGTCAAGTAATTTGCCGGTTAGTAAACTAAACTCACTTGGGTAGAAAGTCCCAATACGGCGAACAATACGATAGCAAATTGAAACCGCATGTTGTCCGTCGCGCGATCGGTGCACGTCCGATGTTTCACAACAACTATGTATCACTGTTATTTGTACAAATAATTCTCTGTATTGTTTTCCTGCTTATTATTTATTAAAGTAAAAGGTGTTTTTAAGCTGATGCTATTGCGCCTATCTCCAATTTACTGAAGTTGGCTATAAAGACAGAAAATGCCGTTTACGTTGTCATCGCTATAACGATTTTTATCGCGATAAGCCTATTTATTAATGATACTTATACTATGAAATCGAACATGGGCGGAGTCGAGCAAAAATGTTAGATATAATGATTGAGAAATTAAGTCATACCTACGTATTAATTTATTCAGTCAATTGATTAGGATTGATTCCATGTGGCTTTTGAGAACGCAAAAGCGACGAGGTTAAAATTACATGGACATACAATTTGTTAATAAAAATTACATTAAATTATCAATTACAAAGACTGTGTTTTGCATATGTCTAGGTCTAGTGGTTAGTGACAAAAGTGAGCCTGACTGCTAAGTTGGAGGACGTGGGTTCGATCCCCACCCAGGATAAAACTTTGTATGATGAGCACGATGGTTTATTCTGTGTCTGTGTTATTTATCTGTAATATGTATGTATTTAAAAATATTTATATGCATATAAACATGCATATAAATATTTTTAAATACAGTTGTCCGGTTTGGATAGTACAAGCTCTGCTTATATAGGTGATCAGATAGCATTGTGTGAGTTGTCCCTAGATACTATTATTATAACTGTGGAGAAATCAACTCGTGAGAGCGTTGTTGTGCTCTAGATTTTACCTTATACATATTTAATTTTTGATCTTTCAGTGGTGCCTCTTAGGGCCTTCAAGTTTGCCGTAAAGGGGCGTGCCGGGGCAGCGCAACTGCAGCGCTGAAGCCGTGCTGTTTTTTAAATCCACATTAGTAAATAAAAAACGCGCGATTGCAGCACTATACCCGCGATTCGCCCGTGGGGGTGTAGCGCTGCACAACCGCGAACCTTGTGACAGCAACGCGGTGCTGCCTTTGTGCGGCATTTAGCTGTAAATTTGAAGGCATCCTCAGTGCTTAAGCTAAACCTAAAAGTGACACAATCAAGTATTGACTCAGTAATATTGATTCCTATATTATAGATCCCGTCCGTGTAAACAAAAGAGATGCAGTATAGAGCGGGTACTCGGCGACAGTGCGAACGGTCAGCGATCAACTATTAATAGGTATCGTATATTTATTTAGTTTACACGGGGTTCTTCTTACATAAGCTAAATACTTATGTACATTTCTTGAGCTACAAAATCGCTACCACTCGCTACTTGCTTTACTTTCTCGCTGTTGGTGAGACAAGTGCCCTTTTACCTAAAGTTTTGTAGGTACCTTATTCATGCGAATGATTTTTGATAGGTAAATGATAAATGCCCAAAGAAACACTAAACAGAATTATATTTCAATATGTGTTATATTATAAATATTAAATACAATATTTTATAACTTAATAATATGAAACGTAAAATAAAAAAATAATATAATAATGTACAGTATAAAATAATATATGAGTCGTCTAGTTGCAAATCCCGCTAAAACGATTCAATAAAATTTTGCAGAAATGAAAAAAAAGCTAGAAACAGGAACAACTGTACTTTATTAGGCAATTTTTATTTTTTCCATGGCTAAAAAAGATACCTAATATTAACAAAACTAAAAAAGGCTGCAATTACTACCAAAAACTAGGCTAAAAACAGGTTTTAATTTTAAATATGGTGGATTTTGAAACTTACTAAGTATTATAGAGGCATTTGCAACTGAGCTTTGTGAAATAGCGGGATTTGAAACTTAAGCTATTCTGTGGTAATGGTCAATATTATGCAACAACAACTGGCCAGCAAGTAAATAAAAATACAGATGAACAATTTTAATCAAAAATGTAATTTGAAAAGAAACCAGAAGGTAGTTGTTCTACATTGCAAATCAGGTAAACATAAAAAGCTAAATCATACTATTAGGTTGACATCGTCAAAGCCGTCTTCACAAAGGTCGCTCGGTATCTCTGCTGTATCCTCCTCAATATCTCCTTGCTCATAAGACCTTCTGTCTCCCACTGTTTTATAAAATGCTAAATTTTCATTTTCTCTCCATTGCTCTCCATAATGTTTTGATAATAGATTTGAAACATCGGTAATCTTTGCTTTCTTTGGAATTACCTGGTTTGCTGGAATAACAACTGGATTCAACATAGTGATGCTTTTATTTTTCTTTGTTATCGGCTTCTTTACGTTAATGTCAATTTTATATGACTGTTCTCCTTGAAGCAATAAATTATTTGTTTTGGAACGTGTCAAGAAAAACCTTTTGCACTTTTGGAACTGTACATGCCAGCTAGTGGTTGGTTTAATAATTGGCGCGTAGGCCGATTTCCAATCTTGTACTGCAATTGTATCTAAAGTAGTCAATTTACAATATTGAGTTATAATTTCTTGATATTGTTCAGGAGACGAAATTACTTCACGCTTTTTCAAATCTTTCTCTATTTGAGCAAACACCCGGTCGAGTGGGATAAAAGAGTGTCCCACCACTGGAAAAATTATTTCAACCTTTTTGATGTGTCTGGGTGCTTCTGTTGTTAACCACTTTCCAAGCATGGCAACCATACCGGAATTTTTATTTTGTCCAGAACAGCCATCTGCTACTATTCTTAAGACTTTAATTTCTTCTTTGATATCTAAATTAGTTAAAAAGTGATGAACTACTGAAATAATTTCATTACTACCTTTGTTGTGTGTGGTTTCGTTCCAGGTATATGCAAATATGTTTTCCTTGGTTAGTTTTGCCTTAGAGCTACCAACTACTAAAGTTGTAAAAATTGATTTGGCGGCTATAGTAGGCGGACTGATCTGGCACTTTAGGAAGCCCTAAATTTTTTTGGCAGTCAAAGCTCATTGTTAGAAGATCACTTCTTTGCTCCTGCAAGATCTCATAGAATGCTTTGAACCTCCACCGCGACGCTCTTTTGCCATCTCCTCCTTTTCATAAAATCTACGCATTACTCCTTGTATACGGTCTTTCTTTACACACAATACCTTAGTAAAGGTTTTTTGACAAACAGGGATCAACTTGCCGCTCTTGTTACGAATGAAATATTTTAACGAATGATTTCGCTTGCTACCAACTTTTGCAGTTTTAGATGTAGTGATAGTACAGTGTTTTATTATGAAATTATCTTGGGAAATTTTTGTCAGATGTTTGTAAAATGATTGGTGGAATTTTCTCATTTCTGTGCATGTTAAAGTCGCGCACTGAAATGCCTTACGCCTGTGTCCACATGATGGGAATGTTGGAAGGGTATTTGGCTTGTATCTACAACAAAAATAATCATTATTTAAACTTTCACTATTAATACAGATTTGACTACCAATTGAAAAAAAAATACATACCTACTGTGCCAAATTTCATCAAATTCAGTGCACTAGTAACAAACAAAACAACCAACATTCATTTTTTCACACATAAAATAAGTACACATACATACTTATTTATTAGTATAATAAATAATGTTAGTATTACGGTATTTGAACAGGCTTTTTTAGTCAGACCATAGTAAAAGTAAAAATTAAACCGAGTAACTTAATGTTTAAAAGATTACAAATTTCTCGAAAATAAAACAGTATTTTTATTATAACTTGTAACAATGTTTAATATAATTGCCGTCCATTTCATACAAATAGGTCAATCACACACAACACATTCGTATAAAGTCGGGATAATGCAAAGAACTTTTAGGGAAATTTATATTAGTTACTCAGAATAATAATAAAAAAAAATATTGTATTTTTGCACCAAAGCATGTTCAACCACTTTTATGGTTCTGTTTTGCATAACAACTTTTGAAATAGCAGTTGACTGTTTAGTAGAAGAAAGTAACTAACCTTTTTTCACGCAATACTTCACGTTTCCACTTTGATTTATTGACTAATCTCTTGCGTGCTTTACCAGGCTCCGACTTTTTTATAAATTGTTGTAAATCCTCCATTTTTTCCGTACAAAAACAATAAAAAACCACAACAACAACACTCGCAGGTAACAGAATCCGCCATACTAAATAACTGTATCACGTGACCTAATATTGGGCTGCCATTGGTTGGATTTGACATGGAGGAATTTGAAACTCACACAATCCGCCTTATTACAAAGAGAAGACTAAATCAAGGTTTAGGCCAAGACTTTCAAGTCCAGGATTTAGTACTGTACTATTGGTCTTATTACAAAGCATAGATAATCCGTGGACCAGCTGATACCAAAGGATCTTGCAATCAGCCACAGATTATAATCAATTTAGTTCATTCATTTTTCTTATCATTCAAAAATAACGTTCCGTTTCAAGCCAATATAATTTGAAAGTATAGTTGTCATTGAGAAAAAAATATTTAGACGTTCTATTAGCTAAATTATTCGCCAGGACGACGTAATTTTCAAAATATAAACCTGACATAAAAGTCCTCGGCCTGCAATTTACGAATAATAAAATAGATTCTGTCAGGATCGGAACGTTACATATATAGCTGTCAGTAGTACTAAAAATGTAAACAAATGATGATAACCTAAATGTAATTAACTCACGACATTATTATGGATGTTATAAGTTTAATCTGAGTAATTATAGCGCCCAAACACTTAGAGGAACTTGGATGCGAGTTTTTATTACAAAGCTAGTTTCATTGGAACAGTTCTTAGCATGGTTGGATGAAAATTCGTTCAATAGTTTAAGGATACTTACTCAATAAGATAATGCATTTTCAATATACTTACTGTTTTCTTTGTTGCACTCGTTGTTCTGAATGTATTGGGGGAAAGTATGCCTAGATTCAATATAGGTACTGAAGCTTCGGCTGAAGCACAACAAACAATTGAAACAAATTTTATGAATATATTTATTATTTAGTATCAGTGAGCTTGCTATGAAATGAAATTCTCAAATAACTACATAGAATCATTATTTATTAGATACCATTTATTCTTCCTAAGAACAGAGTACATTTTCATGAGAATCATAAATATTATTATCTAAACTGTTAGGTAGCACTTATTAGTTATTCCATTTGACAACAAAATGGATGTTAACAATTTCAATAATCTGTAACCAATCTGTACTCCCTGTTCAAACTATGTTTGAAATGGAATATTGAGTTTATATCCCTATTTCTTTATACATAACTAGCTTTCCCGCACATTTTAGTCTGCATAAATTTTCCCTGGTTTTGCAAAATTTCTCATTGCTACTCCGTTCCTATTGGTTGTAGAGTGATATTATATAGACTTCCTCGACAAATGGGCTATCCAACAGTAAAAAGTTCAAAAGAATTAGTCGTTCATGAGATTACCGCGTTCAAACAAACTCTTCAGCTTTATGATATTAGTTTAGTTATTTATTTTACAATAAATTTTAAATTGTATGCATTTTTTGTTTATTATATAAACAGTGATCAATAATATATTTATATAATAAAATTGATAATTCTATATTTAGATCCACCTTATAGTTCACTAGTAAGTTTTAGGTACCTACATTATACATAGAATCATTATTTATTAGATACCATTTATTCTCCCTAAGAACATAGTTCATCTATCAGAGAATCTTAAATATAATTATCTAAACTGTTAAGTAGTGCATAATAGTTATTACATCACAATTTCAATAACCTGTAACTAATCTGTACTCTCTGTTTAGTGTTTACTATGTTTAAAGGAACATTGTAGCAATGTATAACTAGCTGAGCTCTTATAAACATAATATTCAGTTCTTGGTACCTACCTATAACCTAAGTTTACATCTGTTTCTAGTGATAGGTATACCCATGGTTACACTTTACCAACTAAATTTTAAATTGATCAATGTTTATTTAGTTCCACTATAATATGTATAGTTCAGTAGTAAGTTTTAGGTAAGAAATTTTGTCATAATGATGTTTCTATTACTTTGTTTTGTGCATTTTGAGTAAATTCAACATTGGTTTTTGCCGCACTACTCCAGACCACCTATCAGACATTTCAAATGTGATTTTCCAACTTCAATATAAATAATGTGACATATTATAAGTGGAATGCATCAGATTGTTTTACATAGAGCACTAGTTAATGATACTATTGTCGAACAAAAATAATCTGTGTTGATCTTCAACTTTCCACACTGCGTAGGTACACTTCACGTCGAGTCTGGTTGACCCAAACATTGCACAGACCACTTTGATTTTAGGACATCTCTGAGTTCTGTATATTAAATCTTCTCTCTCAATTCCAAGCTGTGATAAATGTTTTGAAAAACAATAATAAGCATGTATTATTAAATCTTTGGTCACACATCGCATTTCACTCGATTTTTGCGTTTATTTTGTTGCCACACCATATTTAGTTAGTTAATAATTTAAAGTCACTAAACACGCATTATTCGTCATTAATAATTGAAACTAAAATACGCAAAATTGTAAATAAAATAACCTTAAAATGTCAAAATTTTTGACATTTTAAGGTTATTACCATAGTTAAACTAGGGTGATCGAAAGACTAATATATAGACCAAAGAAGATCATCGATTAAGCGATGAACCTCGTTTTGTAATAAAGATTTTCGTAGATCCATGGTTTAAACTAGGATTTTCGTCAAACCAGGTTTAGTCCAGCTTTTGGAATAAGGCGGACTATGTTTTAGAGTACTTTGCACCGAACACTGTTTTTAAAACGTATTTTAGACTCCCATATGGCGGAGTTTGATACGAAACAAATTTACGAATTTGTACTACTCCAAGAATACTTTTAAATGTCATACTAGGTTAAAATTTGATATAAAAGCGTTTTAGCGGAATTTGAAACTAGACGACTCATATGCTGGACATTTTTGATTTATAAATAGTCTAGCTTATGCTAAAGATGGCTAAAGACATTCGCGATATGAGTGAACTCACAACTTAAACCAAACCCATTAACGTATCGTATAGACCTGGACTGCGCCATAACCTCACGAAATTGACTACTCTCTAGAAAGAGACAACGCTACTTTCTGGACAATGCCTGTCAAAAGGACAGGGCTGCACGAGTTTATTCTCTTTTTCACGCTTTGCAGTAAATATTTACTTTTTAATTGAAAGGGATGGCGCGGTCCAGGTCTATATGTCAATGACTAAATCTAAATTTGACAGGTGAAGGACATCAATTTGAAATGCCAGATTAGGAATCTAAAAAAAAAAAAAAAAACCCGCCTGCACAAAAAAGATGGAAACAAGAGGGGATCTTGTTTCCATCTTTTTCATTCATTCATTCCATTTTTTTCCACAAAAAAGATGGAAACAAGATCCCCTACATAATTATATAATTTCATGCAGTCGGAGGCATTAATGAATCTCGATGAACTTAGTGAAGTGCCTCCGACTGATACAAGATACGCGCGAAAAACATAACCCTTCTTTACAGTCGGGTAATAATAAATTAAAACAAAGCATAATACGACTCAATAATACCTGGCAGTGTTAATTGGTAGGTGTTAGGTATGTATTAGATATTTATACGTGCGTATCTCTTTGTAAGTTTGTACTTAAATTCTCGACTGAGAGTCTTCTCGTCTTTTTAATTTATTTTAACTTTTAAATTAAAAAAATAAATTTATAATTAATTTAAGAGACAGTTTATATTTATTATATAAACTGTCTCATATATAAATGATAAAGTTTATAGATTTGTAAAAATGGCGGCAAACTGCCATAGCGCCATTTTTAAAGCTCAAACCATTTTAACAACTCAAAAAAAAATGTATTTTTATTATGTAGGTAAATTAATCACTGTCCGACCCCAATTCTGGCGTGTAGAACAATGCTAATAAAATGGGAAAAAAATGTATTATCTGTAAAAATGTTTTTTTTTACGATTTTAATAGGTACCCAATTTCTCCGAAATACATATTTATTTTAAAGTTTGTAACGCGGCGCCGAAAGAGATCGTTTTGACTGTTTTGATGGTTTCGGCGCCACATGTATTTTGTTGCCATGTGACTTCCATCAAAAAAACATTTTTTTGGGTTATTTCTTATTGACATGATATTTGAAAAAAATAACTTTCTTATATCGAATTGGAATGTATATATATTTTTTTGTTCTTGGATATAAATAATTTGGTTCTTTACAATTCATTACGATTTAGCCTATAAGGTTAATAAGTCATTTTACTCTGGATTGGAATATGATAATGACATCATATTAATGAATCGGACAGGCATTAATACATGTTGTTTACCTACTCATAAAAATATAAAAGTACACATTGTAATATGTAACTAGGTAAAAGCTTAAAATTAATGTTTAGGTACCTTTATTTTATAATAAAATACTGCAGTAGGTAGGTGTAACAAACACTATAAATATATAAATTAAATTCTATATGAATCTAAAAACTATATATTAAGTAAACTATGGCTCTAGTATAACCAATAACAAAAATATGTTAACTAAATAAAATACATAACAACGTTGTAAACAAAAATAACATTATAAACATAAAAAAATTAAACAAGATAGATACTTAACTGTAACATTTTTTCTAAGGTCAATATGATGGATTTTAGCGACCTAACTGAATAAATAAGCATTTAGGTACATTTACAGTTTGACATATATAACTCTAGTATATAGTTAGTACCTATTGTTTTTAAACTTTCGCGATTTTTATACATATTAGATATATTTCGGGACTTAACCGCGTGAATTATTTAAAGGTAAGAACCTTTTATATACCCGACGTTTCGATCGAATTGCACCGATCGTGGTCACGGATCGACCTTTAAATAATTCACGCGATTAAGTCCCGAAATATATCTAATAAGTCAGTACCTACTCCTAAATTCTCCTTTCGCATATTGCCATCACTTTGGAAAATTTAGCTATCTTATATTTCTACATTCATTCCTTCACTCCTGTACTAGGTTAGGTATTATTTTGTACTCTTTTGAGGGAATGTTATCAAAATTGCACTTCTTCTTCTCTTATCTTATGGGACCTCATTAATACGCAGTTTCTTTAATAACAAGTGTGAATAATAAAGCAATTAGTGGTTATAGATAAACATAGCTAGCATCGTTCCGAATAAACCACTGCTCAAGCTGTGAGCCCATCCTGCACCAGGAGAACCATCTTGACTAGGTGGACTGGACTCTTCAACAACTGGATCATCCACACCCGGATCAGCATCTAGTCCATCAGTCTCGAATATTCTACCCCAAAGCCCAAAGGTGTACAATTCAGGACCAGAATTAGTCAAAGACATAGTGTGGATGGTCACATTGCCTGTAATGTTTTTGTTGTAAGTAAAGTCTTTAGTTTCCAAAGGCATTATAGGTGATGTTAAGGAGAGGGGGAAGACGACAAAATCGTCAGCTTCAAGCTCAGGCACGACGACTGGTGTAGGCATGGTGCCGATGATTGTGAGCTCCTCGAAGAGAGCCGTCGAGTTCTCTTCCCAATTTGTGAATCTGGAATTAAAATAACGGTTATACAACTAAATAAAAAATTACAGAAAAACAAATGTTTCAGTGAAATGAAATAAAATGAAATTAAGTTATTTAACACAAAATAGAGTACCTACATAGCAGGATGGTCAGGTACATTTATGGTCCTTCTATTTTGCCATAAGCGGCATGTGAAAATACTTGTAATTTTAAAATTAAAAAAAGATCATACACATACGAGGATCATACCATAATTATACTTAATAGAAAATATGACACACCATTAATTTAACGATAGTTACTTTAAGAAATATAATAGCATACAAATAAGTTTTATAACATTAACAATAATCGAAAAAAAATGATGGAAGGTTGTTTTTTCAACCAAAAACTACGGAACTGTTAGGATGAAACATTACAGAATAGCACATATGCTTAAAAAAATCAACATAACGTGGTCAAAGCCGCGGATAAAAGTTAGTGTTTTGTAGTCGTGAAAGTATCTTTGTTATTGTCTACTGCTTGACATAATATATATAAAAATGACTACACAACTGCATATACAAAAGCAAAACATAATCTTAATCAATCAATGGACAGGTAAAAGATTTATGTTGAATCTTGAATCAATTAATAATAAATCAGATTTTATATGTACAGACAGTCAATTTTAAAATTTACTGAACATTTTTATTTTATTTAACAAGCAATGTGTAATTGTGGGTCCGCCATTACTAGCAATCCTGTTAACCCTTCCAGCTAATCTCAATGGCTTTGTTATTTTGATGTAAGTTTTACTGTAAAATACCTTTTATTAGCCAGTGTGTTTAAACTCCCATGAATCCGTAGGATAGGGAATGTCAAAGTCGAACCAACAAAAAAAAACATTCTATACTACTTACAATTTAATATGCCAAATGATCTTTAACGATTCGTACCTTATTCCACAATAATTCTTAGTAGGACCAGTGCAGGCTAGAACGGAGCAGGCTCGCATACCACCAGTTCTGACACCACTAAACGACCGCACTCCACTAAACGCTGCCGCTCTGTAGTGGTATTTCTAAAAATGAGGTTAAAAAATGAGTTCAATTACAATACTTCTTTATCAACGCAGGCATTCTCCCTGCCGTTTAACATCAGTGATGGAACCAGAGGGGCGGGACTCTCCCTCCATTCTGACAAGTATCTGATTCCTCCCGCGTGTGGCCTTTTTCTTAAAGAAAATTTCCCTCTTTCCAAACAAAACCAATTTTACAAATGCTACCACCTATACCCAGTGATAGTTTTATGGCGCCTTATTATACGATAATAGCAATCCCTGTAGTGTTAATTGGTGTTTAACAGTTACGCATACTGATGGACAGTTGGATGTAGATGGCGCATGACAAGGTATTGTGGCGCAATATGGGTAGAGGTTATTTCCAACAGTCTGAAAGACTGTTAATGATGATGAAGATGATGACACTTACATCAGATAAAGCATTAAAAGATTTTAAAATGACCAAAATAATGAATTTAATAATGGAAGGAACTATTTTGAGTTACTTGGAACAAGGTCGAAATGATGATCCATGAAAGCTACTGCCTCAGTGGCGCGGTGGATGTGTGTCCGACTGCTACGCAAGAAGTCGTGAGTTCAATTCTCACACGGGACACCACTTTGTGTGATCCACAAATTGTTGTTTCGAGTATGGGTTTACTTTGGGTCTGTGACTTGTATGTTTGTAAGGCCCCCCGCGACACAGGGCTTGTACCCTAATGCGGGAGTTGACATTTTGAAAAAAAAACATAGTATGGCCATTAACGGAAGGTGGTAAAGCTGAAGGTCATCGCAACAATGGTTATCTGCAATTCAGCAAAATAAAGTTACTTACTTCAGCATTTGATCTTGTGCTTTACGCTGTCAAAGAGAAGTAGGTAAGCGTACAAGAATTTGTAGTGTATTTTTTCTGGTCATTATTTTCTCACATTGAAAAAATAATAATGTGAAAACAAATTAAAAACAAAAGGAGTATTCAAATATTGTATTTTCACTTACTATACTATTTATCACAAATCCTTACAACGTCTATTTATAAACTTAAAAATATTATTCCTTAACAATAAAAGTAATTTTATTTTGTTGTTGATTTTGTATCTAGTTTTATTTCATTTTGGCTTGATCGATGACTACATCTCAATGAGATATTGATAATTAACATAAGATTCGCAAATATCGGAATTTGAATCTAAATCTTAATGAACACAATAAAAGTATTTAAGAAATCATTTTTTAAATACTTTGATCGTATTGTGTTCATTAAGATTTAGATTTATGGCACATTCTTTTGACCAATTTGATTCTAACTAGAACTAGCCGAATAAATTCGATCTAATATGGTATTGAATTTTTCAATATCTTCGTCTGTAACTTCCTTATTATGGTCAATATCTCGAGTGAATATTCTGCCCCATATACCAAAAGCTACTAATTCATTTTGGGCCATATTAATCTTATATTTCAGTGTTTCTTTATCATTAGATATTATAAGTTCCTTCTGAAAAACTGACAAGCTGTTTTGATTTGAAGATTCACACTTCGGAAATCCAGATTCGTCATTTACTTTCGAAGTGAATGTATAGTTCTTAGGACTTAAAGGGTACTTGTTGTATCTGAACGATAATGGGAAATATTTTATATTGTCACATTGTAATGTTCGATTATATTGGCTGCGATGTGTATTCATTTCTATTTGAAGCTCTTCTATAGTTGGAGTTTCTTCAGTGTTATTGAATCTGAAATCAAGTACATAGATGTATTTATTACATTGTCATTTAAGTTTCTCTCATAAAACATGTCGATTTATAAAGCTTGTACTTAATTAAAATATTTATATTTTAATTAAGTAGATACTTTTTGTGACGAAAACCGTACTATTCGTGAACGAATCCCTACTGTAAGGTCTTTTTCAATATATATGAGTATTAAAGCAAGCATAAGCAAACATGAATCTATCTAACTGAAAAGTCAAACCCTTATTCATAATCCGTTAATAACTGGATTTTAAATATATTAACGAATTTTCTTTGTTCTTTGTTTTTCATTCTAATAACAAAATTGAATAGAATAGACGAAGAGAAAACATTCACTACTTAAATGCTATTATTAAAGGGGGTAGTTTAGTAATCTGTAATTGTATTAATGTAAAGACATGCATCCTTGGACCGAACACTGTCTCTCAAGATACAGGCCCTACAGCCTAGTTTGTGAGACAGGGTTTAAAAACTATAAAATGTTAATCTGCAATAATTATTCCATTACCTACTCAATTTCTGAAATAGACTTAAAATGTTTCTGATAAGTTTGTAAATGTTGTTAGTTTTTAGTTTTTAGTTTTGTTTTATTTTACTGTGAAATAAATAAATTATTATTATTATTATTATTATTATTGTGTGAATTAGTGTATAGTGTAATAGTGACTTTTTATTTTTGCAACATTGAAACAACAATAATATAAATTATACACCACTTATTGTGGTAGGAGGACATAGTGTATTTCTAACATAATCCTAAGACCTGTGACTAACCACAAATAAATTATGATTTTATTATTATGAAGTGGTTATACATATCAACCCATAAGATGGCTCACTGCTGGGCACGGGTCTCCCCAGTAGAACCTACTAGTATGTAGATCCCGGGGGTAATTGCCATAATCGCCACGCTTGGCGAGCGGGTTGGCGATCGCAGTAAGGCTTTAAGTACGCAGAGGACGCTGCTGCCCGTCCTACGAGGTAAAATCCCTTAGTCGCCTTGACGACACCCACGGGTAGAGATGGGGTGGTACTATTCTTAAGCCGGCACCACACGGCAAGTGGTTATACTCATTTCGGAATACATAGACTTCCTAAATAAAGAGCTACCTTTAATAAAAATACACCTACTTGTAAGGACAAGACTGCACATCATCGGTCTTACAGGCCACAAGCACACAGGCGGCTACTCCGAGCTCCCGACGAGCGTAAGTCGTGGTGCCATCTTGAACGAACGTACGATACTGGATACTCTGACAAGGTAAAATATTAGTTAATATTATTTATTAAAAGGTAAAAAACTATAGGTAAAAAGGTAAAAAAGCACTTTCTTGTAGGATTACCGATGAATTGAAAAAGCCGGGTAAGGAATTAGGATAGATTGCATATGAACAGAGAGACCTAAAAGTGAGTAATGAAAAAATATTTTTGATATGGCAACCCAAAAAGTCACAGCTATATGAATGAACTAGCTGTCCCACGCAACTTTGCGTAAATTTTCCCCGTTTTTGCAACATTTCTCACTGCTGCTCCGCTCCTATTGGTCGTAGCGTGATGTTATGGAGCCTATAGCTTTCCTCGATAAATGGGCTATCCAACAGTGTAGTGTATCAATTCGGATCAATTTTTCCTGAGATTACTGCGTTCAAACAAACAAACTCTTCAGCTTTATAATATTAGTATAGATTAAGAAAAAAGCAGTAGAAAAAATTAATGGTAGAAAAGCTTTTATATAATTTTATAAATTATGTAATAGGTACATGTAATAAATTGATTGGTTTGATTTAATTTAAAGATTACATATTTTCTTCTTTTTAGGGCAATTAAATAAAAACTTGTTCTTAAAAAGGTTTTTTTTACCATTCATATATAGATATATATATTTTTTAGTTAGGATTGTTGGATTTAATATGACGTTGTATTAGTTTTCATGTTCTCTTCAGCCAGCCCTTTCATTTGATACCCATACTGTGGTAGTGCAGAAAAAATAACTAGTCCGCCATCTTGGATGATGCGCCATATTGGAATTAAAATGACGTATGGAATGACGTCACAAAGCTAAGCATGCATTGTCATTCAAAATAAGCGTCTAAGTGCATCAAATTTCAGCTCAATCGATTTAAAATCCAGTTGCAAGATTCCACCCGGACAAACAGACATACATTGCGAGTTAAATAAAAGCTTGTAAAAAAATTTTAGTAAAATAATTATATACATGACTTACCCCCTTCATGCACTATTTTGTCAACAAAGCGATATCAGAGTTAATAACAAAAACAAAGTTATAGGTAGAAGTGTTATTTACAGAACCAAAAAAAACTGCTATAGCAAATAAAATGCTACGTTTTTCAAAAAATTGTGCCGAAAAATGTATTCAATAAAAGCGTTTGACGAAGCATACCGCTTTTCGTCATCATGCAAACATAAATATTAAAATTATATTTAAATGTGCTAATAACACAAGTTTGACAAAGTAATTGTTTAAAAAAAAAAAATTTTAGTATAATATGCATTTCATTCACATCAGGCACCTGTCCCACCAAAGGTAAGTAGCGAATAGCGATTTAATCGCTCAAGAAACGTACCTACAATAGATGTATATTGTAGGTCCCGTCCGTGTAAGCAAAATACATATGCAGTATAGACTGTATAGAGCGAGTTCTCGTCGGCAGTGTGAACGGTCAGCGATCAATTATTATTAATTTATTTTAATTACACGGGCAGGACTTACAAACATCTATTATAGGTTTCTTGAGCGATAAAATAGCTACATACTTATGCAGATCCCGTGATAAAATCGCTACTCGCTTTCTCGCCATTGATGGGACAGGTGCCTCATGATGTCACGAAAACCGTCTTCTATTAATAGTAATAATAAATGATCGACTTACAGTATTAGTTCTATTGGTGAGTCTGACTTGGAATCTGCAGGTGACGTCTTTGTCTTCGATGGTGAAATCCTGGTATCCTTCCACTAAAGGTCTGGTGACGTGTGCGGGGAGAGACGGATCTTGAATTAATACTAGACGGTCTTGGTCTACTGGATTGTCATTAATCGGGCCAGGGTATGTTCCTTGGACCTGTACAAAACAAAATTTGACTATCATTTCGGAAAGTACTGATTGTTTAAATTAGGCTTCTGTTTTCTTTCTATACTACAAAGCCACATTACCAGTAGTAATGTTCTGAGAAATAGGATTTTTTTTTCCGTCTACTTCTACAAAGTTATGACTTTATGGATACTAATCGAAACTAATCGATCCGCTGCGCAGGAAAGAAATGCGCCTACTAGTAGTACCTTGAATATCTATACTAATAATATAAAGCTGAAGAGTTCGTTTGTTTGTTTGAACGCGGTAATCTCAGGAAAATCTTCAAGATTGTATTTCTACCAGTTTGGGTCCCACATTACTAGTTATCTTGTTAGATCACACTACTGATATTTGTAACCTTAGTCTCAGTAAGGGGACGTCCATTAAACATGTGAGTCTCTAGGGGGGAGAGGGGTGCGGAAAAAATCACGAGAGATCACCAGGGGAAGGGGATAGTGAGAAATCAAGTGTATTTATTTGGATCTTGATTCCTTAGTCTTGGCGTTGAATCAACTCCGCCCCATAAGTTCCCTCCCTTCCTCCCCTCCAACTCCCAGTACCACTGAGCTGGCTCGCACTTGATCGGTATGGGACCAATTGCACCTCCCCGCAGTTGGAGACGCACTCGTGTGAAAATTAGTGGGTTATTTTTTGTAGCAAAAATACACGTGATCAGGTAGGGGTAAAAAAAGGGGGGTAGTAAAACCTCACCAAGTATCTCCAAGGGGGGAGGGGGTTCCAAAAGTGATTGAAAAACATCACGTGATTTATGGACGACCTCTAACAGTATTTTTTTTTTTTTTAAGATAACTAGCAATGTGGAATTGTGGTCCCATACTACTAGCAATCCTGTTAACTCCTCCCGCTAAGCCAATGGCTTGTGTTAGGAGTGGGTTTACGGCGGTAGTACAATGTAGGATTCGAACCCGCGACCTCACGATTGCGAGACTGATGCCTTAGCCATTAGGCTACAGCCGCTTCAATCAAGATTATGTGGAATAAAAATCACTTACATTTCCGGGTACTTTAGGCACTCTTGCTACCAGAAGTCTTGTTTCAGAAGATGCCATTGTACTGACCAGAGCACCGGCTTTGCCAGAATATATGCCAGAACCTGAAAATTTTAATATTATGAAAAATAACTATTAGTGTATTTAAAATCACCCTATATAGCTTTATAGCTATACAGGTTGATTTTTAATATCCAATATTAAAAAATAATGAGTGTGAATCGTTTCGAGGATATTTCGTATGTTGATCAATTAAAGTTACTAACCGGCACTGCCGACTCGAACGTTGTTGGCGCCGGACCCCAAGAAATTGACATCCATTGTGTATGCGTATGATTCTTGAATCTCGACAGCTGAAAAATGGCAGCATTATTTTAGTAAAAAGTAAATATAGCGAATGACGTGTCTCTTTAAGCATCTACATGTTTTTAGATCATTATGTTTAGGGTTCCGTAGCCAAAATAGCAGACCGGAACTCTTGTAGTTTTGCTCTGTCCGACCGTGGGTCTGCCCGTCTGACTGTCCCCAGGTTAACTCAGAGACCCTTAGTACTAGAAAGCTGGGTCCTTATTCACAATTTTTTTTGCGTTAAGTCCGCGCTTTTAACTGTCAAAATCTTGACATAATGGTATATAGAAAGCTGCGCTCAGAAACGCATCGCGCATGCGCGCGGACTTCTTTGAGCGCACCGCGCATGCGCTAATTCGCACGGGCTTGCGGCGAAATCGAAAAAGAACATAGTGAATAAGGACCCTGTAATTTATTTCGTCATCGACAGGATGATAATTAGTTTCGTTGACAAAGTGATCCCCTACGCGTAAAATGGGCATATATATATTATATATTTTATTCTCACCTACCACATCGTGTAGGGTGTTGTTGGATAGGTCTTTTAAAAATATTTGTGGGTTGTTAATATTACTTTTCGATGTAGGGATCCCTTTGTTAAATTTTTAGCATTAAAGACCAATTTTTGGTAGAAACGATTGTCCCCCACCCCCTCCCCTCTACCAACTAAATGATTGTTTTTAGAGATGTAGGACAATTCAGAGGCTAGTAGGTATATTGTAGTATGTTGTATAATTAAATTAAAAGGGAAACTACCACAGCTAAGTAGGCTTTACAAGTTCACGAGTAACAGCAACCAAGTGAGAAGTAACAAAATAATCATACAAATTCCTTTGCAAAATACTTATAAAGTTAGTACCTACTATGAAACAAAAACAACAAACAACTCACTTTTTATACCGCATTATTGTGCTGGGTAGCTACGGAACCCTACATTGTGGGTGGCCCAACATGCATTTGCTCGGTTTTTTTAAATGTATCGTGCAATTTTTAAACACTGGCACATCGGACGCTTGATTTTTTAAAGAACTTTAAAGGGTTAACAAATTTTATAACTAAATATGACTGTCTTAATCATTTTCATAGCGATTTAGACAGCTCTGTTCTCATCTATATCTATACTAATTGTTTGTATTGAATAGGCTCCGAAACTACTGGACGGATTTGAAAAATTCTTTCATCGTTGTGAAGCTACACTAACCCCGGTGATATAGGCTATTTTTTATCCCTGTATCCCCACGGGAACGGGAACTACACGGGTGAAACCGCGAGGCGTCCGCTAGTTTTATATAAAGAGACATATCATTTTTTATTTAATAAAAAATACTGTGTTATTGTTAAAACTATTTAAATATCTACTTTCTTTCTCTAACCTCAAGTGCGTCTTCACGTCAACTTACCAGTTAAGTAGGGCATTTCTGAAAACCACATAGTAGTAAAAATGATATCCTTGATGTTATGCTTCTGCACAACCTGAACAGCTGGAACTTGGAACATCAAATCGAAACAGATGTAGTGACCGAAAGTGACACCGAAATCTGTATTGAATACACCCAAGTCTGGTTTCAAAGCCGGAGTATGTGTAGCTTCGCCAAACAAGTTTATCTTTCGGTATCTGAAAGTAAATACCTATTTACATTTCACCATTTCAGTTCTAAAGGCACGTGGCAATAAGGGTGACGAATTCTTATCCAGCACCCTTTTTGCCATGTGCCTTTAATATAACCACTTCTTAGTGGTTTGAGAAGCAGAGGGCAACCGAAGAAGACATGGAAGAATATAACATATAGCGCCGACGCCAGATAAATCATGAAATGAATTCTAATGAATTCTTCTTCAGTCTAAAGCTACCTACGAAAAAATATTACTTTAATAGAATTTATATTTGAAAAGAAAAGAAAGAAAGAAAGAAAAGAACAAATAATTTATTTTCGACAAAACAGAAAAAAATCTTTTTTTTATTTCTTTCTTTCTTTTCTATTTGAGAGTATGACTGCTGGCATATGTTGTAAATTTAGTTGGAATCTTTTTGTATTGGCGTTCACTTTTCCCTCCTTTGCATTCACGTATTGCAGAAATTTAAAAAAAATATAGGATAATAAGATCGAACGTTTTTACTTCATTATTATTGACTAATTAGTATCATATACAAACCTGTCAATAACAGCTCCGTTTCTGTCGAAGACAACGTTAGTGTTGAAAACATACACCTTTTCCTCAGGGCACTCCTCGCCTTGCTGAGGTATCGTGCAGTCGACACTTTCGCGAGTATTTAACACCACATATATCTGGTTATTGCGCGCTGCTGCTGACATGGCTACAAGCAGCTGGAATTAAAATTTAAGTATTTAAGTACTTTACTATAAATTACAAATATTTAAACTCAATAAGACGCCACGACGTCTAAAGGATTTCACACCGGAGGGCGGGTAGCAGCGTCTTCTGCGTACTTTAAAGCCTTACTGTGATCGCCAAACGTGGCGGTTATGACAAATACCCCAGGATCTATAAAAAGTAGGTTCTACTTTGGATACCTGTGCCCAGCAGCTTCTCGTTAATAGTTATCGTCTATGGTCTTAACCCCGTTTCGGCACGGCACATAACTTGCAATTAGGATTGCAACCTTAAAAGTTGCGTGATAAAGTAAATTTTAAAATGACAAGATATACAATTATTGACTTCTCGCCGCAACGCCAATAAGGTAATTTTAAAATTTACTTTCCCGCACAGGATTTAAGGTCGCAATCTTAACACTTTCGTGGACAGAACGTGATTTTACCTCATTATTTGAGATTTTGGTACGGCAGAACGTTCAAAAACAGAATATTATAAGGCAGAACGACGAATATTCGTTGCAATGTACCTTGTGTCACAACGTATTGAACACTCTAAGCCTTACTGTCACGTAGACTTACTTTTTTACCATTTTATAGTGACAACGTATGCAGACGATGACATGATTAAACGTTTACGTCATATTGTATTATAATTATCTAATATCATTCAACACAACGAATCGATACGTCAAATCTTTTTGTATGGAAATTTATTGTGTCATTCTAGAACACAATTTAAACTAAGACAGTCTCATGCTGTCTGTCACTTTTAGGTAATTTTTAGTGTGATAAGGTAAGTGAGATAAATCCTTTTGAATATATCTTAAAGTTAAGCCACCCATGAGTATTCAGGAGCAAGATCAGATCTATAAAGGCTTTTACTTACATCATCATATCGATCAGGAAACTCTGCCGGTACTGGAAACTCTTGCAGCAACCCATGTATAGGAACCGCAAAACTCGTTGTACTATTAGTTAAAGTCAGCTCAGGAAATACAACTACGTCCGCATTCTAGAAGTAAGAAAATAGATGTATATTAATTGAAATTGAAATGAAATTTATTTGCACGAAATATGGTTTACAAGGTGGTATAAATTAGGTAGGTATGTACAGTCAAGACTAGCTCTAGCTGTCCCGCGCAACTTCGCCTGCGTAGATTTTCCCCGTTTTTGCAACATTTCTCTTTGGTGCTCCGATCCTGTTGGTCGTAGCGTGATGTTATATAGCCTTCCTCGATAAATGGGCTATCCAACAGTAAAATATTTTTTCAATTGGGATCAGTAGTTCCTGAGATTACCGCATTCGAACAAACAAAGAAACTAACAATTCAGCTTTATAATATTAGTATAGATTTGTAACAGGCACAAATTCAATTTTGAAATCTCGTCACTAAGAGGCTCACGACTTGGTGATAACTCTCCTCTCTCTAAATCTTATGTTGCTTTTCCTTGATAAAACTAACTTCAGAGGTATCAACTCCCCCCAAACAAAGGTCTTCGAATCCTTAGTGAGAGTTGGATTCCTAGTGATCTTGGATTGGTAGGGAGAGTTGACATCAACTCTCACTACACCCTATAGAAGACGACAAAGTTGCGCTTCCGCAAGTTCTTGAAAACACACGGGATGTGTTTCTTCTAAAATCCTGGATCACTGCACTGCAATGACTCAAATACATGTGCTTCCACAGCTTGTTAAGTCTTAAAGTTTATTCTTCAGTGTTAGAGTTTTGTCTTTACCTTGATCGAACTTCAGCAGGGTGAAATTTCTATCATAACCTGTGGGTCAATTCAAGTATTTAAAGCAGTGCAGTAGCAGTTAAGTTTCAATTGAAACGGCCATTTTTGTATTCTTGTAACTTTGGGATCGATCTCAAATACGCTTGCGTCAAGTATGCGTCTCGAGAGCGCAATAATGACATTCTAGTACGATGCGCAAGCGTTTTTAAAATCGATCCCAAAGTTACAAGAATACGAAAAGGGCCGTTTTAATCGACACTTAACTGCAACTGCACTGCAACTGGATCCTTATTCACTATGCTTTTTTTGCAATTCCGCGGCAAGCCCGCGCGAATTGTTGCATGCGCGGTGCGCTCAAAGATATCCGCGCGCATGCGCGATGCATTTCTAAGCGCAGCTTTCTTTATACCATTATGTCAAGAATTTGACAGTTAAAAGCGCGGGCTTGACGCGAAAACAAAAAAAAAGATAGTGAATAAGAACCCAGCACTGTTTAAATACGTTAATTGGCCACCTGGAGCCGTGGGTTCGGAACAACGGAATAAAAGATCGATACTTGTCTATGCCATCTCCAGTTTACCTGCTATCAATACAATAATAGCAGGTGCACTATATAATCATGCAGTCGGAGGCAATGAATGAATTCTGTTGAATTTAATATCGTGCCTCCGACTACATGATATTAAATTTGAAAGGTATCTCGTTTCTGTCGTATTGCGGGCAGGGTTATTTTGTTTTTTTTTTTTTTTTTTTAAATTTACGACTTTTTTGTTATAATATATTTAGTACTATTTATTTCATTATTAACGTTGATTTTTCAATGATTGGTAACTCCTAATTTTTAAACATAAAAGTTATATATATTTTCTAACTTGCATTTTAATGATTAGACTTGCCTGTTGGTCTAGAGGTTAGTGACCGTGACTGCTAAGCCGTAGGTCGTGGGTTCGATCCGCACCCAGGATAAAAATTTGTGTGTTGAGCACGATGGTTTATTCTGTCTGGGTGTTATTTATCCATAATTTGTATGTATTTAGAAATATTTATCTATGTTTATCACTTGTCTGGTTTCCATAGTACAAGGTCTACTTATTAGTTATATTTCGGGACTTAATCGCGTGGTCACGGGTCGACTGTGACCACGATCGGGGCAATTCGATTGAAACGTCGGGTAAATAAAAGATTCGTACCTTTAAATAATTCACGCTATTAAGTCCCGAAATATAACTAATATGTATAAAAATCGCGAAAGTTTAAAAACAATAAGGTCTACTTAGTTTGGTATCAGATGACGTTGTGTGAGTTGTCCCAAGATATTAAATATTATATTATATTAATGGCCTATTTGATACCCCACTTCTTCGAAATGTTTTCCTTTTTTCTCAGGCCGCACATTAAAGCGCATAAAATCCGCCTTTAAGATTTTTTAAGAATGTTATGTATCCAGTGTCAGTGATACACGCGTCATCGAGATGAATCTTTTTTTTTAAAGACGACTCCCGCAGTAGGTTACTAAGCCCTGTACGGGGGACTTTACAAGCATACAAGTCACGGACACAAAGTACACCCAGACTCGGAACAACAATTTGTGGCTCACACAAAGTGGTGTCCCGGCTAGGAATCGAACCCACGACCTCTTGGGTAGCAGTCGGACACACTCCCACCGCGCCACAGAGGCAGTATAATGACCTATCATTTATTAAAATCGCTTGAGTCTTTAATAAGTCATGAGCGGACATAGGAACATTGGAAGGATACATACATACGCGTCAAACAATTAACCCTCCTCCGCAGTCGGGTAAAAAGAATCTGTCAATAATGTCTGTAAGAAAATAAATGTAGATATACCTGCTCGGCGGCCTGACGTATGAGTGTCTCATAGTTCTGCCTGTTGGCGTTGACATTTGTGCTGACTACGTACTCTACTACTGCTGCCACGTAGTGGTCGTCTTGAGGAGTGGACCTCTGTAATAAACAATAAAATAACATATTATTGAAATCTTAAAAAATATAAACATCACTGCCATCGTCATCATCATTATTGTTATCACAATCATCATCGTAGTCACGGTAATAGTCATTATCGTCATGATTAAATATACATTAAATTTATAAAAATATATTCAGTAAAAAGAAAATCATTTTTTTTATTGATGCAAAACAACTGTTGTGATACGTCGGGATTCTACATGAATATGTAATGCCAAGTTCGCAAACAATAGGTAAAGCCGGAGAAAAGAACCTGGCAATAAAAACACACGGCCAATCTTTTCAAATTGCCAATTTTACAATGTTTGAATGTTTATAAACTTGATATGGGGGTAAGGTGCTGCGACTAATATACTATACACCATGTTAAAGGACTGATGCAAATTGTATTATCAAAATGTTGAAACATGAGATAAACTAAAAGCAATCTTAGTGGGTACAATTTGTAGTCCTTTACTTGCGATTGCTATTTATTATACCTTTAAATGTTATATAGTAGGAGCATCTACTAACAACAAAGATAAAAACTATATGTGCTTAAAATATGTGCAGTCGTTTTGGACTAGGTACCTATGTACGTGATTCGGTAATTACCATTTTTCAAGCGATATTTAGGTCATCGTATAACAATTAGGTACCTATCGTTTAACTTCGTGTAACTAAACCAATCTATTGTTAGAACAGACGCATGTTTTACTTCATTGCCGAGACTGAATTCCTCTAGCCATGAGTGTACGTAAGTGAGGATTTGAAGGTTCAATCCCTCAATCTCCAGAAATCCTAATAGGCAAACTTAAAAGGATAAAGAAAAGTAGCAAATGTACTGTATATTTGCCAATGTTGAGTCAATTCATCCCCCCCCCCCCTACCTGCTCGGAACGTTGTTATTTACCTTTAAAATTCCCCTCCCCACACCCCCGAAAAATTATTAATAGATTCTTGTTATTCAGATGTTGTCAACATGTTACGTCAGCAAGATATTGTGCTAACAATAAGAACTCGTGTTGTTATGTATCATGTTTTTGTTGAAAACTTAATAACCACTCTATAATCACGACCTTACGGTTTAATATTATATAAAAAATATTTAAATCTCGCACTTACTCGCCAAATCAGTCTATTTTCCATTCGAGAAAGGCGAGAATCCCAATTAACCTTTATTAATATTTATTAATTTTATTATTTACTAGCTGACACGCGCTGCTTCGTATGCCAAAAGGAGCGAAGCATCAATGAAAAATGTTACAAAAACGGAAAATATTGACTTCCCGTTTTTGTAACATTTTTCATTGATGCTTCGCTCCTTTTGGTCCTAGCGTGATGTTATATAGGATAAATGGGCTAGCCAATAGTAAAACAATTTTTCAATTCGGACTAGTAGTTCCTGACATTATCGCGTTCAAACAAACAAACAAACAAACTCTTCAGCTTTATAATATTAGTACAAATAATAATACAAATTCTCAATGTCTGCCTGTCACACAGTTAACACACCGGTCCATACTCAAACTCCCCATAAAAAAAGTTAATAAGGCATCCCCGTGCATCTGCGCCTGCACTCTACAGAAGAAGATAACTGTGATTTTTTTTTTTAAGAATTTGGGATTGTGGTCCCACATTACTAGTAATCCTGTTAACCCCTCCAACTAAGCTCAAAAACTAGTTAGTACGGGTTCACGTCGGTAGTATGATGGGTAGGATTCGAACCCACGACCTCACGATTGCGAAGCCGATGCCTTAGCCATTAGGCTACCGCCGCTTCTCAATGTAAGGTATGTGTAAGGCGAATGAGTAAGTTTATCACATTCCAAACTTGGAAGTGTACTTTCTGCTGACAATTCAGCTAGTGATGTTATTTGTTATTATTTATTACTAGCAGTCCCGCGCAACTTCGTCTGCGTGAATTTTTCTTGTTTTTGCAACATTTCTCATTGCTGCTCCTCTCCTATTGGTCATAGCGTGATGTTATATAGCCTATAGCCTTCCTCGATAAATTGGCTATCTAACAGTAAAAGATTTTTTCAATTCGGATCAGTAGCTCCCGAGATTACCGCGTTCAAACTAACAAACAAACTCTTCCGCTTTATAATATTATAGTATAGATTAAATTAACATTGCCCTATCTACTTTGACTTATTCGTCATTTACCTAAATAACCGGATATTTACAGACGATAATAATAACAAAGAGACTGCATTTTATGTAAGTACATACTACTTATCTAGATCTATATACATATATAAAAATGAATGTTTGTCTGTATGTCCTTTATAGAATCGTAAACTATGCATTTGATCATGTGATAATCTTCAGCAAAGTGTTGTGCATGAGCCCACGAAGGTTTACGGGTACGGGTAGCGGGGCATCAATGAAAAATGTTGTAAAAATGGGGAAAAATAACGCAAACGAAGTTGCACGGGTTAGCTAGTAAAATAAATTATTGTCACTGAATCTAAAAAATATATAAAAATCAAATTGCCATGCATAAAAACTCAAAAATGACTCGAGATATTGTTTTTTTTATTCTATCCACCACAATGCAAAAATCCCAAAGAAACAACCGAAAAGTCGAAACAGTAGACGTAAATAATTTATAATTTAGCATGGAAATTGCCACTCATAGACAACATTCAATTTCAGATAGTACCTACCTATTAAGTTCATCGCGTTACTGCTGATAAACTAATAAAACTATATATATTAAAGCGAAAAACATCTATGTTCTTCCCAGAATCACACAATACCCAATAAAATATAACACTGACACATAAAACAAAAAAACAATCACAATAACAATTGTTTACATTCAACTAACCTCAAAAGAACTTATTACGAGACAAAGAAATATTAAAACAGGAAAAAGCGTCATATTTTAAAACAAACACCGTAAAAAAACAAGTATTTTTTGTCAAGACTTGTGTCTTGTATTGTAAACACTCCAAAATAATATAAAAACAATCCAACTGATGGCACTTTTGTTTTGTTTCACTGTTTTCGTTGATGCGACCTATCTCAGTGCTGTCTCGATTACTACTGTTGCTGTAGAATCATGATAAATCGATTCAGTTTGTTGACCTACGCTTCGTAACAGACTGGCCGTCTTCCCTCCTAACTTATATCTATACTAATACATATTATAAAGCTGAACAGTTTGTTTATTTGTTTCTTTGTTTGTTTGTTTATTTATTTGTTTGAACGCGATATTCACAGAAACTACTGTTTCGAATTTATAAAATCTTTTAGTGTTGATCTTTTTGATTTCCCAGTGAGAGTCGAAATATGTTTTTTGCGGCATAAACGGCTGTTTCTTTTTTATATTTATTTTAGTAGATTCACAACTTCAAGGGACCCTAGACCTAAGTCACAGATAATATAATACTATACTATTACCTAGTATATAGCTTTAATATCACTTTGATACCGCCACGCGTGCCCGAGATAAAGGACAAACATAAGGAGGGACGGACGAAAAAGTGATCCGTTTTTTCCCTTTAAGGTATAATTGAGGTAATATTAGTAAAGACTAGCTGACCTACGCAACTTAGTCTGCGTACATTTTCCCCGTTTTTGCAACATTTTTTATTGCTGCTCCGCTCTAATTCTCATCACGCTACAACCAATAAGAGCGGATCAGCAATAAAAACGGTTGCAAAAACAAGGATAATGTGCGCAGACTAAGTTGCGTGGGTCAGCTAGTCTTTACTAATATTATAAAGCTGAAGAGTTTGTTTGTTTGTTTGAACGCTATAACCTCAGGAACTATTAGTCCGAATTGAATAAATATTATAGTGTTTGATAACTCATTTATCGAGGAAAATTATAGGCTATATTTCATCACGCTACGACCAATAGGAGCGAAGCAGCAAGACGAGAACGAGAAATATTGTACTATGTGTAAACATCGCGAACGTTTAAAATCAATCAAACAATAACCACAAGCTAGACCAACAGGCCCATCCTTCGCGTAATCGGTTTGGTTATACTAACTAAGTACCAAAATAATGACCAGGAAATAGTAAGCAAGAAGTAAACATTCAAGTGACATTTGCACAAAATTAACAAACAAGTTTTGCGTCTAACACGAACTTTATTCACTATCTATAGGTATTTTATTTCCGTGTTTTTTTTAAAGACGACTCCCGCATTATTTTACAAGTCCTGTGTCGCGGGGGACTTTAAAAACATACAAGTCACGGACACAAATTACAACTAGACCCGGATCAACAATTTGTGGATTACACAAAGTGGCGTCCCGTGTGGGAATCGAACCCACGACCTCTTGCGTAGCAGTCAGACACACTCCCACCGCGCCACAGAGGCAGTCAATTATGTGATTACTACTTTGTGTAGATTCCACATTGAAGTTTTTGTATACCAATGAGCTTAGTAAAGGTGTATTCACGGGGAGGGGGCGGTCCAGGAGGCCTACTCTAATTCAATGAAAACAAAGTTTCGATCAAACATGAGGTGGTAATATACAGAGCCAGGAACATCTATTTAATCACTAGTTCCAGAAAATCGTCTATGGGTTCAAACTTCTTGTGCTTATCACAAAACTATAAACACAACGACCGCCCAAGTGTTCTTAGATATTATCTAACACTTGGACGGTCAAGACGAATCTAACGACGTAAAATTGTATAAATCCGTTCAGTGGTTTGTGAGATGTGAGGTAATAAAGAATATTACATACGAGTACATACATCTAATTAAGTATACCTACTAATTTATTAAAGCTAAAGAGTTTGTTTGTTTGAACGCGATAATCTCAGGAACAGGTCCTAATTGAAAACGAGGCTATAAAACATAATGCTATGACCAATAGTAGCGGAGCAGCAACGAAAAAAAATTACGCAGACGAAGTTGCGCGGATCAGCTAGTACAAGATACGCGCGAAAAACATAACCCTTCCTTACAGTCGGGTAAAAATGAATAATGTGGAAAAATGTAAATACCTATTAATGTGTACCTACGTCTATAATATATTCGGATTTCAAGTCCATATTTTTGCTTATTATTTTTAAGCAATGAACAAGAATATGGAGTTGCAAGCAGAACAGTATCTATACTAATATTATAAAGCTGAAGAGTTTGTTTGTTTGAACGCGATAATCTCATGAACTACTGGTCCGAATTGAAAAAATATTTTACTGTTGGATAGCCCATTTATCGAGGAAGGCTATATACCAATAGGAGCGGAGCAGCAAAAAAAAATGTTGCAAAAACGGGGAAAACTGACGCATACGAAGTTGCGCGGGTCTGCTAGTTTAGTATAAAAATAATATTTTACAACTGCTGTTCTGCTTTCTTGCTTTAATAATTTCAATAATAAAATATTTTGTATTTTTTCAATAGGAGCCGTGAACATTAATGACTAGTTTTAGCAACGATTATCATTGTAGTCTTAGTGAACGTCATTACCGCAATGCAAAAGTGTACTGGGCTTTCATAAATAATTTGTTATTGTGCATTATATGTTCATAACCTTTCGCGATTTGTACACATTATAGAATTTTATAAGCTACGGGTATTAATCGCGTAAATATATTCTTTTTAAGGCTAAATACCTTTGTATTGCAACGGCCGTGGTCACGGGTAGACTGATCTCTCTCTCAGTAGACTCGAACGTAAGGGAGAGCAGTCTATCCGTGACCACAGCCATTGCAATACGGTCGAAACATCGAGCAATAAAACAAAGGTATTTAGCCTTATAAAATTCTATAATTTATTAGTGTTTGTGGTTACATTTTTATGTAAATTGGAATTCGACCTTATAATATACTTGATTTTGTAAAATTCGGCCGAATCTCGGATTTTTACCGAATGTTCGGGTGAAGTTCGTATTCGGTACAAACCACATTCGGCCCATCACTAAAAAACGGTGCAAGTGCATAGCGGGGCACGCTCAATAATGCGAAATAACAAGTGAGTTTACAGTTATTTTTATTTCACACTACTAACAACGTTATAGTCTAAGTAGTTTTCAATAGAATTTGTACGAAAATTTTATTACTTGTCACTTGGTCGGCTGTTAATCAGGCGCGCATCCAGCGTAGTGGACGCATTTTGATATTCTCTTGATTCTATGTAACATAAGAAATAAAAAAGCTGAAATCCATGGAATTGCAATTGTCCCCCCCCCCCCCGTGACAACTGGGAAACAAACTTCTCATTTGTCCCCTCTAGTCAACTTTCAAAAGGAACAGTCGGCACAAATTGTCACCCCGGTGACAACTGGGAAGACAATTCCTAGCTGTCACCCCGGAGGACAGAGCTAGAGGGGACTACTGGGAATAATCGCAGGCATGCCCACAACCCAAAATGGGGTTGATTGGCTAATGCTATGAGAATTATATTTATGTTATAAGAAACCATGTATGAATCGGAACGCATTACTTATGAGCAGATGTAATAAGTTTGTTAATTATTAAAGATTCAACCAACGCGGACGCAGCCGCGGGCCAAGGCTAACCTATTAGAGATTTATGCCGCTGTACATAAAGTGCATTAGGCTATAAAAATTAATCTCAAAGAGACCTATTTGTACTAACCCGTTCGATAACTTCCACTCTTTATAAGCTGGGCTTTTCAGCTTTCGGCTGCCGTGCCCACAACCTTACGGCTTTCGGCAGCCGTGCCACACCCTTATTTATGGGCTGAATTCGAGCTTCCTGTTACTCCAAAACTTGTAAAGCCTACTTAGCTGTGATAGTTTTTCTTTCCATTTCGTTATATATAATACTACCCTTTTTTTAAAAAAAATCCGAAAACAACCATTTAGCCGGCGGAAGGGGGGGAGGGACACTTGACTCTAATAAAGATTTCACTTTAAAACTTTCACAAACGGATCCCTAAATCGAAAAATGATGTTTACAACCCCTAAATACGATACACACACACTATGGGTTAGATGAGAAAAAAATCAGCTCCCCACTTAGTGATGTATGTAAGGGACACTAAAAATATTTTATTAACATTTTATTTTACAACTTGGTCGGCGTTAGTAATATGTACCTGTATCTATGCAAAATTTTCTAGTACTAACATTCTCTGAGCTAAGTTGTGGACGGACGGACAATGCGAAACTATAAGGGTTCCGTTTTTGCTATTTTGGCTACGGAACCTTGAATAAAAATTGCTGCAACTTTTTAGAATCGGTTAATATTTAACCGACTTCAAAAAAGTTGCAGCAAATTTTTTGAAAAATATATTAGGGTTAAATGTTAAATACTTTATTATTTTTAGACGTTTTTAACTCTCCCTTACGTTCGATAGATGACGCTGTACAATGTTGTCTAAATCGCGATATGGTTTCGTTACAAGACCAAGCTTATAAGGAGTTGAAGTTACCGAACAGGTTTAAACAAATAGTAGGTCTCTTTAAGATTAATTTTTAAAGCCTCATGCACATAATGTACTGCGGTAAAATCTCTAATAGGTTAGCTTTGGCCCGCGGCTGCGTCCGCGTTGGTTAATTCTTTATATAGTACTACCTAGACATGAGACTAGAATTCAAAACCAGGGCTTCTAAGTACGAGGGTCAAAAACCAGGTTCAAATACTTAGTATTATGTTAGTATTTACTATTTAGTCTAGTTCGTGTCGTGCCATAATGTTGTAGATGTAAGTTTTTTTTATAGATAAAATTAAATCTTTCTTTCCTACTTTTTAATCACAGGCTAAGTGTACGTGTATTTTGTGTTTATACGGTATTTTGTCATGAGCTACTTTAGAAGCTTAGGTACTGACATGCGAAGTTAAACGATCACGGCCGGTCTCAATATCGATCGACGGAATCGCGGGCAGGAGCTATGTTATTAGCCACAGTACAAAAAGTGTACTGGGTTTAAAAATTTTGTACTGTAAGAGTATTTACAAGTACCCACATGTTAACCTGATTTATACTTCGACTCCTTAAATACTTGGTCTTGTAACGAAACCATATCGCGATTTAGACAACGTTGTACAGCGCCATCTATCGAACGTAAGGAGAGTTAGAAACGTTTGAAAATAATAAAAATTACCCATGACAGATATATATTTTCACAATAGGGATATATGTATAAGTATTTTTATTAACGGACTTGTTAGCTTAGTGATGGGTCGAATGTGGTTTACACCAAGTACGAATTTCGGCCGAACATTCGGTATAAATGCAAAATTCGGCTGAATTCGAGCGAAGTTCGGTTATTTTTACCGCGCTTTTTTAAGAGTGACATGTCTTGTCCAGTTTACGTGCTAACTTGAGTTGTTTGTTGCTTGATGCACCCCTCCCGCACCCAATGTACCCCCGCGTTTCTCTGTCAGCTGGTCATTAGCAAATACCTACGTCAAATGCGTGTCGCGTGCGTTTTGTTTATTGTAAAACAAACTACATATACGACTAAAGTTCAGTTGTTAAAAATATGAGTGGAAGGAAAAAGTCGTGTTCAGTGTCAACGTCTACTTCTGCATTCACCAACCACCTTCATGTGAAGCGTGTTCAAGAATTTGCATAATAAGAGCACCACACACACATTTATATAAACGACTTAGTTTAATTTATTTCTTTATTCAATAACATAATATATCGACTGCCTCTGTGGCGCGGTGGGAGTGTGTCCGACTGCTACGCAAGAAGTCGTGGTTTGATTCCCACACGGGACACCACTTTGTGTGATCCACAAATTGTTGTTCCGAGTCTGGGTATACTTTGTGCCCGTGACTTGTATGTTTGTGAAGTACCCCGTGACACAGGGCTTGTACACTAATGAGGGAGTCGTCTTTAAAAAAAGAATATAAAACGAATTTTAGCCCCATCTCTTTAAACACAGTTACACATTTCATTTATGAACGTCACACGGTGCATTCATTCTTTAAACACGAACTAACTCCACTGATATCTGCGAGCCTAGTTCAAAACCCACTTCTCGCTGCACTCCGTGGAAATAAACAAAACGTATCAAACAAAATGTGTAAAATGCACCGAATAAAATCGTGCCATCCTCTTCTTAATTCATTGGAGAGACAAAGATGTGAATGTGAAGGTCGGCTTTCGTCCAAGATTTTATTGATTGCATTCTCGTGGATACGAGCCAATTTCATTTAGGATAGCGGTTATTTAGCGATCTAAGTAGGTACGTGTTTATACGAATAATATTTAAATTTTGTAGTGTTTATCACTGCTCATATCTGTGTTGACATATTTTTAACAATAAGTGAGCCGTCATAAACTACTATAGGCATTTCTTACGGCGCATACCGTTCGTGCATATGTATGTATGGACTTTTGTCATAAAATTCTAAATATATTTTTAACCAGCACTAGCTGACCCGCGCAACTTCGTATGCGTAAATGTTCCCCGTTTTTGCAACATTTATCATTGCTACTCCGCTTCTATTGGTCGTAGCGTGATGTTATACAACATGGTTATTTTTATTATTTTGTCTGCCTACTGGGGTTGTTTAAAAAAAGAAAATCGGACCGAAATTGAGTTTTGAATGGGAATTGCAGCTTTAACTTCAGTTACAGGTGATAATAGTCTTTGTGTCCGTGACCTGTATGTTTGTAAAGTCCCCGCGACACAGGGCTTGTACCATACAGCGGGAACCGTCTTTAAAAAAAATAAGATTTGTTCAACTAGGTACCTACTTACTTTGTAACAAATAAAATAAAGAAGGATAGATATATACAACAGACTAGTTCCTTAGCTTTTATTGAACGAACCGATTGGTGAAGTACCTCAGAACAGTCAGAACATACAGTACGATCAACGTAACTTGACCGGATTGAAGTTAGGTTTTTATCACTTTCGCGCATGTCATAGAGATGCGACCCTAAAATTACTTACGAAAACGATTAATCGGTTAAAAATACTAACAACAATTTAATTCAACATTAAAAAAACACTATTTAAATGAGTTCATAAAAGTTTAAATTTAGAACAGTTACAGTAAATAATAAAGAAACTTTGAAAAACAATTTCTTTACCAAAATAATCACAAAAAAACATGAATTAGTAATACTAATTATGACAATGTAATGCGTAATCGCATCTCTAATTCTCTTGGTTTAGTGACCGCTCCCGCCCCCCGCTTCCTGTCATCATTTACTTCCAAAAAATGCATCTGCGCAACCACTTGTCGCCTACTTCAGTCCGGCCTAGTTACGTTGATCGTACTGTAGGTATCAATGTTCAGTGGGAAGTACCGCCGTACCGGCGATACAATATGACATGCACGCATCACAGAAAGAAGTAGAACTGATAATGAAGACTTTGATGACCAAAGATACTACGGAAAGCTGAGCAATTTATGCTCATCAATAAGTCACTAGGGCTTTCTTTCTTTCTTTCTAATCAACTGGTTTGCAACTTTGCATCGAGATAAGCAATATCTTGTAAAAGGTGATGGGCAGATGACTAAGCTATTGTAACTTAAATAAATTATGACGTCTCACTAGAAAGCACACAAAAAAGAAAAAAAAGAAAAAGGCCACTAGGAAATATTTTTGAACTAGCTGTCCCGCGCAACTTCGTCTGCGTAAATTTTCCCCGTTTTTGAAACATTTCTCATTGCTGCTACGCTCCTATTAGTCGTAGCACGATGTTATATATGATAAATGGGCTATCCAACAAAAAAAGATTTTTTCAAATGGGACCAGTCGTTCCTGAGATTAGCGCGTTTAAACAAACAAACTCTTTTAATTTATAATATTAGTAAACAGTTATAGATAAACGCGCTTAAACCGCATGCGTCTCGAGCCCAAACAGCTCAAAATTATGTAATCTCCAACTAGATTACTATATTTGCGCCGTTTGAGTGTCTCAGCAAATGCTGCAGCAGCGAAGGCACCGCTCGCCGTGTTTGGAAGATGGGAAAGCGCTAGGATGTCGACGCAGGTTGCATCCCACACCAAAGGTCTACTCATCTTCCAAGGTAGTAAAGACATACCGTCCGACCTGTTGCCATCGCTGCGCGCCAAACGCAGCAGCAGCTGGCACATCAGCGCTAACAAGAGCGCGACGGATGATATTATTTACACTAAAGTGTCATCAAACTTCAAACTACAAACAACTTTAATTCGTAAAACCAGGTCAATGATTCTATCCTGATATTATAAAGACGAAGAGTTTGTTTGTTTGAACGCGATAATCTCAGGAAGTACTGGTCCGAATTGACAAATTATTTTTCTGTTGGGTAGCCTATTTATGGAGAAAGGCTATAGGCTATATAACATCACGCTACGACTAATAGGAGCGGAGCAGCATTGAAAAATGTTGCAAAAAAACAAATGAAACCGACGAATGAAATCAGACAAATGAAACAAAACAGTGGTTTATTAATTAGCAAAATGAAAATTTACAATGTTATTATATACTACGTACATAATATCTCGATGATAAATACAAGCTAGATTACCCTACGAACGAACTATATACATACTTTTAACATTATTAACTTACCTAGTAAACTACAAAAAAAAGGATTACATAAAAAGGGAGTTAAAAAAAAGAGATAAGCGTCGAAGAATTTCTCCCCATCGATGTCAACCGATATAGTGCCCAGAAGGCTGGCAGCATTGCCACGTTGTATGGCAATGCTTAATCTCTGTTCAAAGAAAAGGCCAGCTTTCTGGTCACGAGATGCACTGACAAGATGCTGGGAAATGTCTTTGAATAAAAGGCGAGCACTTGGACCACATGGCCCTAGCGTCTCACCCCCATTATTATTTATAGCGTAATTGTGCGTTGAAATTAATGACCAAGTAAAGACTCGCGCAAAAACACTTGTTTTTTATTTTATTTCTTTGTGAACTTAAAAAAATAAGCGAAATTTATGAAAGAATGTGGTTTTATTTTCAACAATCTGTCGATGTTAGTTGTTCATTAATTCATCAATTAATTTGTGTGTTATTCATATTTTAGCGTGAAAAAAATTTTTTTTCAGACATTGCAAAGTTACTTTAAGAAGCCAGAATAAGGCCGCCATTGATTTTAAACATCACATCACAAGGCACAGGACAACAGATTTTAATCATATTATAAAGAGACCCAGAAGCATGGTAATACTAAGTAATAATAGTCCATAAATTATTATGTATTTTCTCAATACCCTTATGTTAAAGTCGCGTCGTAACCATGATAGTTTGTAACTTTGTGGCAAACAATTACACAACATGAATTTAAATTGTAAAATTTAACCACAGTGCCGTGACGTGACCGTGACAATGAAATGAAACAAGCGTTTCCAACGACAGAAATTGTATTGAATTCATAATCTTTGTTAAAACTGCTTATTATAAGCCCAACCATAGGTAAGTGTCATTGTCCAACCCTTTATTAAAATATTAACGATAGATAAACTCATTTTTAACCGACTTCAAAAAAAGAATAAGTTCCCAATTCGATTTTTTTTTTGTGTTTGTTACCCGATTATGCGAAGACGGCTAGACCGATTTGAAAAAATATTTTTCTGTTTCAAGGATTATACTTCCAAGTTGGACCCATCGTCATCAGATCAGGATTTGATGATGGGGTCCTGGAGAAATCGCGAGAACTCTTCAAATGTTAAGGACACATATTTCATAGTGATCGTGCATTTACTCTCACAAAGTAGGTACTAATTGGTGAAGTGGAACTGATAATGAAGACAACAGATGACCCGCGGAGTTATTTAATATTTCATAGTTTGCGATTCAATTATTATTGCTGAGCATTGTATGCTCGTTATACTACTATTACACCATGTAATAGAGCTGATCGTGAGGTATCCTGTGAACTCCTCAACAATATCCCTGCATCGGAAAAAAACAATATTTTGTAAAACAATTTCAGCAGTTGACAATAAGCTATTGTAACTTAGATTAATTACAAACCGATCACTAAACAGTGAGAAATAAAAACTTAAAAAAAAACATTTTGAAGTTAATGCCAAATAAAACATAAAAAATACTATTTATTCGCACCAATTCCAGTGTTTATTTATTTTTGTTGTTCTACTTATATTATTTTATAATTTTTAGTTGCCATATATTAAAATTCAATTTTGAAGTCGGTTATATTTTTTTGTAAAAAAGTTTTTTGTATTAGAAAATAAAGTCAAAAATTCTAAAACATTTTGTAGCTGGTTCCAAAATACTGTACTTACTGTTTGTACTGTTTCAAGATAGCAAGTTTTAGTTTCCTTATGTTCGATTTATTTTTGCAGCGTTTTATTTTTTTTTTTCATAAAAAAAAATATGCCCTATGTTCTATTCTAAAGTTTAAAGTTCTAAGAGTTCTACATTATTGTAAAATTTAATAAAAATCTGTTTGTTAATTTGCAAGAAACAGCTACAAATCCATACCTATTTACAAACGTACGGATTTTAAATGTTATTAGAATTATACTTACAGTAACTACTTAGTTTTATTGTTATTTCATTATATATATTATTGTAATGTATATTTCAATAAAGTAGGTATATAATTTAAGGTTGGATTGGGGCAAACATATTTGCTAAATATGGAAGCTTCTTATTAGCAAAATTTTCCGTACCGATTAAACCGAAAAATTACCATTATTATGATGTATAACCGTGGAACATTGTATTACTCCTGATCTATTTTTACTCTTTAAATATTTTATTACTAACAAATTTGAGAAATATTTGCTTAACAGGCTTATTATTCCGACGGAGGGGTGTGCACAGTGCACCCCCTCCCTGCTTCCAATTCCGTGAATTTAGGTAAGCTTACTCATAATAAATAAATTTATTATCTATTATTTATTAATAAATAAATAATAGATAATAAATACTTACTTAATAGGTGTATTACTTGGTTATCATTTTGAATTTAAATATCATTTCATTTTATTAACTCTGATAATTTTATCAAATTATTTTTTTTGACCAAACCTGAGTGGTTTATTTGTGCTATGATGATTTGTAAATTGTATGTTTTAATGTACAAAAATAAATTTAAAAAAAAAGTTTTAAAAAGCTAACTAGAAGGTATAAATACGACTCGTGTTTAAGTTTATGTTTTCATAAATGAATGAAAAAGTTATTGAACGAATCTTAACTAAAGAATTCATGTAAGTTTTGTTTGTTTGGTGCCGATTCTATTAAACTAAACACTTACTTGTGTAGACAGTCCTACTACGGCGAACAGCACGATAGCAAATTGAAACCGCATGTTGTTTGTCAGCGTACGTCTGAAGTATAACTAAAGTTATGTGCCTCTGACTGACACATCTATATTTATTGTCTAGATTGTTGCCACAGGTATGTGTCCACTGTGCGACACGATAAGCTAGAGTTACAACAGGAAAACTATGCTCGTTCATTAGTAAATAATTTATACAATTTTTATCGGTTAAGTAAGTAGGTGTAGGTACCTATCTACCTAATGAAAAAAACCTGAAGTTAATATTATTTATTCCAACTTATTTTTATGTATTAGGTACATATCTACTTACTTATTTGTTTTATGCAAATATAATTAGGAATTGGAGAACATGGAAGTACTGAACCCCTATTCATGTTCTTATTTATTCCTTTTTGCGGCAAGCCCGTACTAACTGCCGCATGCGCGGTGCGCTCAAAGATATCTGCCGCGCATGCGCGTTGATGCATTTCTAAGCGCAGCTCTCTATTTACCAATATAACAAGATTTTGACAGTTCACTCGGGCTTACCGCGACAACGAAAAAAAAAAGAACGTGAATAAGGATGCTGTTCCTCCGTTGACGGTTGGTATAGATGAAATCAATACTCATTTTACCTCTTTCGTACCTATTGATCATCTAACTAAGCATCGTACCTGTGAGTACTTAGCTAACCTTCCTCGCTCCAACGTAGACTTCTTTCACTCGTCTTCAGTTGAACCTGGCGAGATCAAAATGATAATTTTGTTGGTAACGATGGTATTAGCTGTCGCATTATACCTATTCTTGATCATCTTCTTCCCGCTAACACACATCATACATTTTTCTTTAGATTCAGGGATATACCTACCCATCTTTGTTATTCCTCTACCTAAAATTTTTCGACCTATCTCTATTCTCCCTTTTTTCTCAAAAATCCTGGAGGCCTGTGTGCAAAACAAATGACACATTTTGTGTATCGACACAGTTTATTGAGTACGTTTCAATCAGGACAGGACATAGCACCACCACGGCTCTTCCCAAAGTGACTGGCGACTGGCATGGATGAGACCAAAGTTACGGTTTTAGTTTTGGTTGATTTTTCCAACGCCTTCAATTCTGTCAGCCATCTTACTTTTTATCCTAATTCTTATCTCATCTGATGTTCTCGGCAGGATCTTTAAATTGGTTTTCATCTTATCTTCGGGGACGCCAGCAGTCCGTGCGCGTGGGTGATACTTTATCGAGGTGGCGCGATCTTGACGCTGGTGTTCCTCAAGGCGGTATTCTTTATCCTCTAGTACTAACTAAAAACCGGGCAAGTGCATGTCGGGCCACGCACAATTTAGGCTCAAAAAGTGGGTTTTTATTGTTTTTGTTTCATACTTACGAATAATAATTTTTAAATGGAAATTGAACGTAAATTTTGCTTCTCATTTGATCAGCTATTACTCGTTAACTTGTAAAGCCTACTTAGCTTTCCCTTTAATTTCACTATACCGTGTTTTTTTACATACTTACCCTATCCTTGGCTACGAAACCCTAAAAAATAATTCGAAAATTTCCAAATCTGTGGTGGACTAAGACTAATATTAAGTTGTAAACACGCAAATGGAAACACACTTTGCTGACTAAAGGCATCTGTAGGTGGGATAAGGGGCCGCCCCGAGAGACATACCTATATGCGCATTAGCATGCACCCATTAAAGGTATAATAATTTATGGATATACAAAGTAAGTATATTTCTTACACATTTAATTATAGATTCATGAAATTAATACAAATGAGTAATGTAATACAGAGTTCCGGTGGCTAATTTACGTGCAATAAGAATCAACTTTTTTCTATCACAGCTAAATGTTTTCAAGAATATTGTTACGTGTCGGGATGGTAGGTTCGAAGTAAAATACCAAATTCCGCAATGACGTATTTTTTATCACTATTCCACAAAGAACACTACTACAATGTCCACTGATCAACATTATTGATAATACTAAATTACTGTACCTACCTACACTAGTCACAAACTGTCGCCTCGAAGTTAACTCAAACTCGAAGAAACTATTTCTAACTGAACTGATTTGCGTCGAGGGAGCGACCTTCAAAAACCTACAAAAATTCCATGATCTAGAAAAGTAGACCACTGCACTCGCGTGTGTTCTACGAGCTTCTTGAAAATTCGAGTCTTTCGTTCGTAACAATATAATCTGTGACAACAGAGTGTTTAGGTGGTTTTGGTTCGACTAACGGCACCCACACCTAGTTAATACAGAAATAGTTTTGGACCAACCGCGAAGCCCTTCCTATTGAATTTATATTCTCTCTCTAATTTGACCATCTATGGTTATCTCATTCTGTCATCCAGACGGGGGCGTAGCCTAGTATGAACTCCATTTAGATTTATTGAAGTCATAACGTCTTATAAATCTTTGTCCGCGTGCACCGGCACTCCCGGAGTGCAATCCGTTTTTTTTTTTATAAGACTGCTCTCCCACTATGGTAAGCCTTGTGTCGCAGAGGACTTTAAAAACATATAAATCACGAACACAGGGTACAGTCAGACTCTGAGCAAACAAAGTGGTGACCCATGTGGGAATCGAAACCACGGCCAAAGCAAATAGCAATCAAAGGTTTGCTCTTGTTTTAAAAACTTTCACAGGGTTGCCACGAAATTTGAATACCTTCCTACCGTCGATATTTATATATTTTAAAGTGGGCCATAATGGGACATGGGCCAACTTCGGATACAGTATATACCTATTAGTTCAAGTATAGTCGGAAAATATAATCGTATACAATTATGATGTGGAAACAAACCTAACATATCATCTAAAAACACAGCATCGTTATCAACGTAACAACTTTATGTGTGATAAAATCAAGATTACTTATTACAATCAAATAATCCTCAATTTTGTTCCCACAGATTTCTCATCATAACTCAGTAACTATACAACATAACAAAATACCGTTTTCAACGATAACGGTTCAGTAAAACTTCTCATATAGCTGTATAGGTCAAAAGACGGACCATTGGAAAACATTTTCCTTTGCAATAACTAATAACTCCTATTACTAAGTAATAAAGATGATAATTGAGTGGCAATAGATAACATTAATAGGAAAATATTGACACCAAGATAAAGATAAGTATATGATATTATATATGTTAATCTTTATCAAATGTGTCGTTTACATTATATACATAATCCGTCCTGTTCTGTAGTTTTTTCAAAATTACTCAAAAACTATAAAAAATGGCGTCGAATTAACAGTCTCGATAAGATTTTTCAGTTTCAATGCTTTGGAATTTTTTTTTTTTGGTAAAAAATGATTATTTTGAACTATAGACATTAAATGCGTCATCGTGTTATACAAAATTTTATCTTATCTGTATCACGTATAGTATGTAGTTTGGATTGATCACTTCAAGTCGGGCCTACAAAAATTGCTTTATTTACCTAACGTTGTAATGTCATTATTCGCTATCATTTTAATATGGTACGTTTATTGTATACAAATCGGCACTTAATTTATGATTGACGCAGATAAGTATTTTTCTATATTTATCACTAGTGCGAACAAAGTTCAAAAGATCGTGGGTACTGTAACGTGAACCTCTTGCTGGCTTTGGGGTGCGCAGCCGGGATTATTACTCTCGGGGATGAGGAATCAAACACTTTCTTAAGCCCAGAACGATATTATATATTAAATAACTTGTAATATTATTCCTTTACATTTCAATTCTTTTCCTTGACCATTCGTCTTGACGCTTCCTTCAATTCTCCCAATTGTTTTTTGATCTTCTTCTTCGTCATTATTTCATAGTTTTGGAACGTCAAGACAAACAGTTCACATTTAATGAGGCTTTATGCGAGTGGCCGGTCGAGTTTCCGACGCACCTGCCACACGCCGCCCGCCGCCTTATGAAAAAAAAAAAAATCTTTACATTTGACTACTAAGTCAATTTTTTTTTTTTTTATAATATAAAACAACAAATATGAACCTAGCTGTGCATTTACCTATGCTGGCGATATAGATTTTTTTTTTAATACCCCCCTTAATCTGCTGTCTCTATGCAAAAGATGTCATAATTATGACTGTCGTTCATCCAACAGTCATATGACCATGCAAGGCAAAAAAATTCGCCTAAAAAAAGCCACTGCATCGGCAGAACTGGCCTATCTATCTTAAATTATATTAATTAAATCAATCATTAAACACCAATTGACCCCAGGCAACAAATTGGGTGAAAGTCCTGCTTTGTTATAACTGGAAGAAAATTCATCTTTAAGTATCAATCTTATATCAGTTAAATAATTGGTCAATCAAGCTATCGGTGACCATCTGATCACATCTATTGATTATTTAGATAAAATAATCACAAACGAACTTCCCAAGTTCGATTGAACCAAATGCAAAACTGTCTGCTTAATCACAGAGTTGTATTTATAATTCAACACAATAATACACCCGTTTTTGTTTGCCTAGTGCTCTATGGCATCAACATTGTAGGACATTTCTTCGCCGTGTGGTTGTACATGCAAAAACAAACAACATTTTAGAATCAGATCTAAAACCATTAACCATCCCTAAATATACAATTGTTTACACGTCAGACTATTAACAACGTCGCCACTTTTTTTCTGGAATCACCTACTCCTAAAAAGATAATTCTCATCAACTACTCATGTTTATCATGACTTAATTATAACATATGTTCATATAATAAAAATTCTCAACTACATAAAATTGAATACTAAGATATCGATATCTATTCGCATTATTTAACGGGCCTATTGTATCCACTTCTACCTTTTCAAATAACGTGTTTGTAACAATCGGTTGCAACGGCGCCACCCTATTTGACGCCCGCACTTCTTGACATACTTTACATGCTTTGATATAATTCTCTATTTTCTTATATGACTTTGGACAGCAGAATCTTGAATTAATTTTTTCTACTGTCTTCATCAAACCTACATGACCTCCATATAATGGATCATCATGAATCTCACGCATAATTACTGGAAACAGTTCATCCGGAACTACCATCAATCTTTTTATAACATTATTTTTTGTATTTAATTTATATAACACGCCGTTGTGTATAAAGAATCCTTTATATCTTTGTAAGTTTTCATCTATGATTTTATTTCTTAAAGATGAACAAAAATTATCGTTCATTTGAGCCCTTATTACTGGGTCTATTTCTAATCTGCAGATTTGCTCATTATTCTCTGTACATCTCATCCTAAATATTTGTAACCCGTCAGTGACTACGTGATCATCTTGACTTATTAACGGATTTCGACTCACGAACTCCGCATCCGAATCCGAATCCTGTTCTACAACTACTGAAGAGGAACTATCATTACAGGAAGGACGAATGCTACCAACATTCACTAACTCACTCACTTGTTGACGACTGATCTCACTCTGTTTAAGTGAGACCCGATATGAAGGTTTTTTCACCGGAACCTCGTTCGAAGTTTTTATTTTAATTGGGTTATTTCGGCACCCACCTGGCCTAACCTTACCAAATGAGAATTGTGGCTTGTATTCTTCCACTAAGTCATGTAATTTATTATTATCACCTGTACTCAGATTTTTATTAATATTCATTTTATCTTTTGACACATTTAAATCAGGAAGAATACAAGTATTATTCTTATTTGACTCACAAATATTACTAATAAATAAATGATTATGTTTAAAAATATTAACAGACATTATTTCCTGTGTATCGATAACAGAAACTTTGCCTGGTCTAGCAACAAAACATATTTCATTGTAGTTTCTCAATGTTATTTTACTATTCACAAAATCTAGGGATGCCCCATTTTTGATTAAGAAATCTTGACCCAAAATCACTGGCCAACTCACATCTATTACCACATAAAAAAGTGTGTTATACACCACATTATTAATTATAACGTTGATATATGTTTTGCCTGCGACTGGTATAATCTTACCGTCGGCAGTTTTTAAATTAATATTATCACATAAATTTAAGGTTACTTTGTTCATTAACGCTACTTTCTTCGATAGCAAGGACACTGAAGCCCCACTATCTAATAAAGCAGGAATAGCACCTGAACTTAATTCTACTAAAATGACTGGTTCGGACTGACCATAATTATTCTTCTTGACGTCTTCTATGTTTGAGCGCCGCTGCGTACTCATTGCTGCGACGTGATGCTCGCCTACTCTCGTTGTCGACGACGCTGCATCACCAGCTAATTGAACCGGCATCGGCAGAGGTTCTCTGCTCCTTAAAAAGTACTGGCGGGGATTTGACTCCCGCCTTGGTGTTAACGAACCGCTTGGTGAATCATTGGGCGGAACCCGAGACACCGGGGACCGGTATTTACTATACGGAGTTGATTGATTGCTCCGAAATGGACTATTGGTCGGTCTGTTGGCGTCTCCTTGCTGCCCAGACCTCACTGCTACCGCATTCTCAACCTTAACCTTAAGATTGATTTCCCTTTCAACCTCTTTATCATATACTGAATGTAATTGTAAAACTGTGGCCTTTAAAATATTTTTATCAGCACATACAACTGCAGCGAGCTTTGATTTGTAGAAACTATTACATTTCTTTGGAAAGCTCCTTACGAACGTATTGTCGTCAATTTTTCCCTTTTTGGCTATATTTGAAAGCTCGTAGTAAAATGAAACAATATTCTCCTCTGGCGCCTGTATCCTTTCATAGAATTTTTCCGTATAATTAGTACGGTTTGGGAACTCTGCTTTTAATGCAGTGATGAAGCTCTCGAAGCTATCACAATCTTCTATGATTGCTTTGTATAGGTGTAGCGCTGGTCCAGCCAGATACGCCGCCACAAATATTTTTTTTTCTTCATCCGAAGTGATTTTATTAATCACACAGATGGTCTGGAATTGGTTGACAAAATCATCTACGGACTCATACAATCCCGTGAATTCACTCATTTTTAATTAATTTTACATAGAAATACGACTTAGCTCTTTAAATGACTTCCTCTGAAGAGTTCGGCGCCTCCACCATGTAACGTGAACCTCTTGCTGGCTTTGGGGTGCGCAGCCGGGATTATTACTCTCGGGGATGAGGAATCAAACACTTTCTTAAGCCCAGAACGATATTATATATTAAATAACTTGTAATATTATTCCTTTACATTTCAATTCTTTTCCTTGACCATTCGTCTTGACGCTTCCTTCAATTCTCCCAATTGTTTTTTGATCTTCTTCTTCGTCATTATTTCATAGTTTTGGAACGTCAAGACAAACAGTTCACAATTAATGAGGCTTTATGCGAGTGGCCGGTCGAGTTTCCGACGCACCTGCCACAGTACCTACTTCAGGCAGGATAAGACGAGAAAATGAAATAGTATTAGTTAGTTTGCTCCCTGTATAAATAGTTAGGTTACTTAACAGAAAAATATTTTTTCAATTGGGACCAGTAGTTCAAACAAACAAACTCGTCAGCTTTATAATATTAGTATAGACTAGCTGACCCGTGCAACTCCGTCTGCGTAAATTTTTTATAATTAATTTATATTTAATTTTTATAATATTTTTTTTTTTTAACATTTTTCATTGCCCCTCCGCTCCTATTGGTCGTAGCGTGATGTTATATCCTATTTATCTTCCTCGATATATGGGCTATCCAACAGTAACATTCATTTCAGTAACATTATTTTTCAATCTATACTAATTTGTCTGAACGCGGTAATCTCAGGAACTACTGATCCGAATTGAAAAATTCTTTCAGTTGGATAGCCCATTTATAGAGGAAGCCCCATTATATTGCAAAAACGGGGAAAATTTATGCTGACGAAGTTGCGCGGGACAGCTAGTTATTTAATAGCCGCACTCAAAATCGTTTAATGCTTGTCTACATAAATCATTAGGTAACTTATTAAAGATATTTCAAAATCTTACTAAGGAATGAGTTAAGTACGTAGGTACTTAACTTAGCATTAAACTCTCGGTAGAGAGTACTTAATATTCTTTGGCATTAAACGACTCTGAGTGCGACAGTAGGAGCTTTATAATGTTGATATACATAATCGGCAATCGCATCTTGTGATGATCATTTCACCCTGACGAAAATTCGAAATTAGCCCATTTATTTTCTGTATTGTACCATCCGTAAGAACGTTACATTATTTTGCTTTTTATTTGTTTTAAAAGACGACTCCCGCAGTAGGGAACAAGCCCTGTGTCGTGGGCCACTTTACAAACATACAATTCACGCACACAAAGTACACCCAGACTCGGAACAACAATTTGTGGACCACACAAAGTGGTGTCCCTTGTGGGAATCGAACCCCCGACCTTTTGTGTAGCAGTCGGACACACTCCCACCGCGCCACAGAGGCAGTGCTACGTTCTCTCTAGCAATGTATAAGGCTGACTCACCTGTCTCAATTATGACGATGGAACATACTGCAATCTCAGCTGCTTTAAGCTTTATCCAAAACATGGACAGTCAAAATATTGTAATATTGACCGACAGTAAAAGTTCTTTACAGCATTTGGCTCGTTGCGCCTCTGGATTCAGAGGTACACCGATAGCCTATGTTGTACCTACTGAGCAAAATAAAAGAAATAATTTTATCTAAAAACCTGAGATTGCAGTGGATTCCGTCACATGTTGGGTTGGAGGGTAACGAAGAGGCTGACCGACTAGCAAAGTTAGCTATTACAGTAGGCGAAAATATTAGTATTAAACCTCATTACTCAGAAATACTGTATAAATTTAAAAATACTTGCTATAATAATTGGAAAGAATACTTTGATGAAAACTCAAAATCTAAGGGTATTTGGTATAAAACTATGCAGTCGGAGCCTCCCCGCATACCTTGGTTCAGCAACATTAGATTAAGTCGAAAATATGTAACAATCGCACATAGATTGCGTTCCGGGCACATTCCATCTAGGAAATTTGAGCACCTTATGGGAAAAGCAATTTCACCAAACTGTGAACTCTGTGATAAAATTGACGATGCTCAACACTTGTTAATGGAGTGTTCCAAGAACCAATCATATAGGGATCATTTGATGCGACAGCTTAATATTAATCGACTGAATGTTGGTATAATTCAGAGTTGTCTGTGTATACCAACATCTAGTGAAGCTAAAATGTTTTATGAGCTAGCCTTGTATCAGTGTAATAACCCATAGTTAGTCTTTATTGTACATATAGTGAATGTATAACCTTTAAGCCTAATGGGACTGACATATCCTAAACGGACAAAAGTCCCCAAATAAAATTAGAATAAAAAAAAAAAAAAAAAAATGCTCAAATGTATAAATTCGTGACATAAGTATTAATTCTATGTAAGATTAACCTTTTGGACGCCAAAGTCATAAAAACGTGACAAGTGAAATCTGACCCTGTACGCCAACGTCACAAAAATATGACCTAAAACTGTGTTGCAATTTGACGCGAAATAAAGAATTAAAGCATTACGTTTGTCTTTTTTTTTATATATCCTACAAGTTTAAACTGCTGTCCGTATTTAAGTGCATGAAACGAATCTAATTATACCATGGATACTGAGAAATTAAGGTACAAAAAAATATTTAAAAAAAGAAATTAAAGAAGTCCCTCACACGCCAAAGTCACATAAACATGACAGATAGTGATGTAACGCATGATGAATATCCTTAGGAAGTAACAAAGATTAAAGTTAAACTTTAACGTTTAATATGTTATTATTATATTATGTTAAAGCAGTATCTTTACAGTGGAAACGATTTTTTTAAAAGAAACCTTACAAAACATTAGTACCAGCTACATATTTTAAAATAAAAAAGGTAAGGTCTAATGTCGATATTTGCAAATTTTAACTCGCGCGCATCCCTAGCGCCTCATCAATTATCAGTTCCTTGTACGCCAACGACACATATAGACGACGCACGAGTGACGTCTGAGGCGCGTGCTTTTAATTTTAGTGCAGAGAAGTTTATTTTATTTCATTAATGATTATTTATTTAATTAACTTTAAAAAATGAGTGCCTTAACAACTGAACAACTTCTCTGAATATTAGAAGGCGTTGAGGACGATGATGAGTTCACAGAGGCGATGTCATTAGAAGAAAATGATTTACAGGTATGTTATTCATTTTCCGACTAACGCATGGTTTAGTTTTTAAACTAACATTAAGTAGATAAAGTTATCAACATGTGAAAAAGTATACCTATATTACACCTGCCGCACTTCTTGTATTTACGATATTAGGTAGGTACCTACTTACTATTACGTACATGCGATACTACCGAGCGTAAACCGCCCGGGGCCGCCCCGGCTAAATATTGTAGCGAGTTGTGTTTGTTGTCATAATTAACTTTATTAAGTAGATACTTAGGTAACTGAAAATATAAATAATACGATAAATAGCAGCTCGTTATTTGTGTGCAGTGAATGGATGTATACCTACGTCCAACAATAGAAATACTTAACAGCTATTTCTATATAAAATAAAGTTCATTTTCGCAGTACAACAAAATTGAGTAACACAGAAGGTACTTAGCTTGCCTTTTACTGTAACAAGTAGACCCACTTACTTTTCATTTGTTAGTAAAATCACCTGTTACTAGGTAAAGGTAAATAAAAGAACTACCTACTTATGTAAAGTCAGAAAAATAGCCGTCCGCAAATTATTATTCGATAAAGTCGATAAGTTACTTACTGTACAGCTACATCCCTAATCAGAAGCGAGAGATTATAAAAAAAAGGATGGTTGGCGACGCCAACGTCATATATACACGACAACTGATAAAGAATAATGCTGTAACTTGCTGTAAATTTTTATTTTTTTAGGTATCTTATAAGGTTGATTTTTTAATTGATCTAAAGGTTACTACAGTAGGGAAGTTTTAATGAGGTTAAATAAATATTTTTTTAAAGTTATAAGCAATGTTTAATCGTAAATTTCAAACGAAAATTACAACTCACTTAAGTTTATCGATAAAGTTTTGGACTCCCTATAATTTTTCAAGGTTATTTCATTGAATTTGTGGCTTGGCGTGGAGGGCACGGCGAAGCGATTTTGCTCTGGCGGTCAAAAGGTTAAAGAAATTCTCTTTATTGGGCCTGGGTCCTTATTCACGTTCTTTTTTTCCGTTTTCGCGGAAGTATAATGCGAAAATGCATCAACGCGCATGCGTAGCGGATATCTTTGAACACACCGCGCATGCGCTCGCACGTGCTTGCCGCGAAAACGGAAAAAATGAACATGAATAAGGACCCTGAGAAGAAACACAAATTAATAAAGCATAATACCAGTAATGAAACAACTCGGTTTTATTAATTATGTAACTTTATTTATTTAATACAAAGCATACGTTATAATTTTTTGAAGCACTATGTTACAGATTTGGAATACATATAGTCGACAACAGGTTACTTTGTAACTTTTTTGTGATATAACATTTTAACAATTTTAAGTGTTATACGTATATAGAGATACATTCGTTAAAAATAACTTAGTATAACCTTAAACCTAATAACCATAAAAAAAAAATATTCGTAGTTAAGTGTGCGTGTACGCGGCTATGCCGCATATATAAATCTTTTTAAATCAATGGATCTGTAACATTTGCAAAAGCTTTCTTGTAATGCATTTTCACTTCTAAAGATGGATGTGCAGCTAAAATTTTTAGTACTTCTATTAGTGTTTTCTTCTCGTCATCATTACCAATAGGCATCTGGTCACAAACCACAATACAACCAGGAACAAAATCATCATTAACCACCATGTCTTTTAAAGTTTCCATTTTCATTAAATTCTTCTGGAAATCGAGGCGTTGAAAATATACACTCAACGCCTCACTGAATATCCAGCACACAGTGGGGAAATACTTTTCAGTGTCTTCCTTTAAATGTTTTACAATAACAGGACCGAATGCCGGAGATATTTTTAGATGCAACGCTTCCCATAGATGTTCAACTTCGTCTGGCAACCAATATTTTCCATAGTCAGCCAGTGACACCTTCTCTAACTTTGGATCAACGAAAATATCTTTCTGTTCAGCAATCAATTTAACATATTCAGATGCAAGTGTCCAACAAGTAAGCCGAACATAACTTTCATCTTTAGATAATTTTGCATTCAAAAACTGTTCTATTTCCCAGAACAATTTGACCGGAATAATTATTTTTTTTACAGGCAGAAATTTCCTAACACCCCAAATAAAAGCTTTTAAAATTGTGTCCACATTTTCTTTTGCTACAAACTCTTCATCTTTCACTGTTTCCCACGATGCAAAAGCCTGTTCTAGGGCTGGAGCAATAACTGTCCTAAACCTTTCACACTGCTCTTCCTCTGTTTTTCCATGTAGAACATACGAAACCATTACATCTATAAACTGGCATGACTTTGACCTTGAGGTTAATTTTTCTCCTACACCGGCAAGCATTTTATTTGCAACGAAATCTCCGTCTAACAACTCCATGAAATTAGGTGAATAATTTATTAAATTATCTCTGTGGTTTTCACAATTAGCCCCTGCAGGCAATGATGCTAAAAGGTTGTAGGCTTTTGGGAAAAACTCTCTTAGTATAGAATTAGGCACATCTTTAACATTTCCCAATTTGCCGTAAATAATTTTATTTTCTTCAGTGGACAAGTTGTCAATAAACATACTTAACAAATCCCACAAATCTTTGACAAGAGATGGGTCTTTTGCTTTGCACATCATGTTAAATGTGTGCGTAAAAAGATGTGTTCGTATTGTGGAATTCTTTGTAGTTTTCCAAATATCTGTAAAGATTGGTTTAAGTTCCTCGTGTGTTAGCTTTATAAAAGCGAGATGTAAGCCAAACTTTTGTAGTGAAACTGGTGCTTCTAACAACTTTGTCATATGACCTTGACTTTGAGCTTTGCTTATGTTGTGAATTATTGAGTTCAATGAGGACACTGCAAACTGTAGATAATCGCCCTTAGCGTACCACAACGCTGTATCTAAAGAAATCAGTGGTCTAGTTATGTATAAACTTTTTGCAATGTTCTTGCGCAGGGCAAGTTCGGTCTGATCAATTTCGCTCCAGTCAATAGTTGCTTCTTGAGGTACATATTTCTTTGCGAAATCTAATACTCGTTCTCTCGGCAGTAGCATAAATAGACCGTTGATTAGAGCTTTGTGGCCGGTGGTTTTGTTCAGGTTGTTAAGATACGCGTCCGTCCATTGCTGAGCGAGCGAATTTGGCCAATAGATACGAAGCTTGGCAAGAACCCTCTGAAGGGAGACTGCATCATTCGTTCTTAACTCGTCCACTTTGCCACTATGACGCGTTAGCAGTTGTGGGTCGTGCTTCAGAGCATTAAGACACACTTCTTCACTGGGGTGTAATGTCATCGATTCTTCAAACATTTGTCTTCGAAATGATTTGTTGATCATGTATATTGATGTCAAATATAAAGACCATGAATTTTTATTTTTTAATTTTGTCAGTTCCTGGATTTTATCAAGTAAAAAGGTGTACTCCTTGATATCCTTTTTCCAATCCAATAGCAATTTTAGCGCATTCTGCAATAAATTCAAAGCGACTTGGCAATCTGATTCCGTTACGACGGTGTTATTTTGTATTTTACCCGTTAGAGAAGTCAACAGATAGGAAAATAATTTACTTTGTTGTTCTTTATTCAGTTGTCGTTGATATTTTTTGAAACTATCAAATGTAATTTTTTTCTCGACAATTTCGGGAATGGTCTCATCATGCAGCACTTTATACAGTACAATAGTTTTTAAACATGTTTGGACATTGTACTCTGATTCAGTGTACACTTCCAAGCTGTAGAATAATTTATCCAAAATATTCCAAGTTTCGCGGTCAAACTCATGAGTAGCCGTTTGACTAATGACAATATTAACGAACTGCAGTTTAAATTTGAAAGGTTCATTTCTGTGTTTATTATAGTAGAATTGCAGCAGAGTCTTGGTATCTTCAGGATTCTTTCTGGCACAAGTTGTCAACACTGACAGTATGGCACAACGTTCAGACGGCGAGCTCTCTGCGCGAATCAATTTCTTTAACTCAACAAGGGCCACACTAAACGGCGCATACTGATACCAGTTGTACGAACTTGTATTACATGAAGGTAAACATATTGCTGACTCTGTTGAGCATAGCCCCACGAAGTCTGAACAATAGCCTATTGCGCGGCCGGCAGATTTATCTTTGTCAATGTATATTTTTTTCACAAATTCAAACCTTTCTTCTTTAGGCATATTTTTAATAAAATGTTTCAAATTCTCAAAGTTTTCGAAAAAGTATTTAGTTTTACTATTTTTTACATATTTCAGCACAAAATCTTTAATAACCTCTTTTTTCATATGCTTTGCTACCACAGATAAATCAACAGATCCTGAGTAAGTCTCAAAATTGTCCAAAATTCTGTTAGGATATTTTTTCATTACAATATCTGTGTATTTTTTTCCAAATGAAGGAGTAAAATAAGATTGTTTAGTAGCTTCTATGACATCTAAATACTCTTCAGTGTTAGACTTCAATAGAAATAATACTGCCTTCAGAGGACGCCATTCTGAATTGCTCTCTATCTTTGTGTAATACTGTAAAAACTTAATGGAACGTTTGCACAAACGTTTATACAGTTGTAATGAGATAGTATGGTCTTGAATTACTTTTTCAATGAAAGGAATAGAACAATTTAAAAGCCATTTGTCAGATTCATTAGGTTTTTCGAGTGCTTTCAAATAATCATAAAAGGCTTCAACTCTTTCTTCGTCTTTTAAATGAAGTCTTATATTCAAGAGTAGTTTGTTGATGGCGCAAGTGAGCATGTGTGGAAACAGTTGTGTGTATAGATACTCTGGGTTGATTATGTGTGTGTATTGTTTCTCAGTGATCAACCATCTAGATTGCTTGATAGCTCTCGATACGTAGAGCATGTCATCACATTTCAATACTTCAATTATGTATTCCACATTTCTTGTTTTACTTGCAATGTCTATTTTGATCAGATTGTCTATATCATTGGTTCCCTCGATTTTTGTTAAATTGAAATCTTTGTTAGCTACTGCATCTTGGACTAATTTGTTTAAATTCTTGTGCTTTTCGCCCAGCGTGTCCCCTTCCAACGTTAACGGCATTTTGAACCTGAAATTTGAATATTTTGATTGATTAAAAGACGCTGGGAGGAACTAGATAGAACAGAAAAAAACGGGAGAGAACCGGACGTCGTCCCCCGGTTATTATGGCATAAATTGAGAGAGATCTGTAGAAACCAACTAATCTAACGACCTAACTTGTCAACCAGGTTTAAAAATAACAATTAACGCAAGGTATAAAGCACGACTTTTCAAATGAATAAAAAAAAAAATTCTTTCAAAAATTGATCTGGGGCCGTACCATGAGCTCTTATAACAGGTCAATTTTAGACGAAAATTGAACTGTCCTGCTAATTTCGAACAATAATCTGCCAAAAAGCAGGCGAGTCAGCGATGACGTCACTAAAGCCGGCGAGCGGCCTATTGTTTATTTGTCAATTCTTTGAATTTGACAGCAGGTTAGAAACTGACATGCGCCTATTTTAGACCTTTTGACAGTTGACACTTGAAACTCGTTAATTGAACTGCCGTGCTATCAAATTTTGCAGCTATGGTAAACTAACTATAATTGAAATGTTTATCGTATTATCAATACAATACGTAATATAAAAGTAATTATTGACATATTTTTACGATAGCAGTATTAATGGAGATGTATATTCCATGTAAAAAGTGTTGTGTTTCTGTGAACAAAACTCATAAGACTTACGTTTAAGTGCGATGAAGATAAGTTCATGTTTCTTGGACAGAATTCAGTGAAATAAGTAACTTTATTACTACGTGTATCAACGACCTACTTAAAGCTATCGAACAAAAGATGTTTTATTTGCTCATGATACCACCTATTATAGTAGTAAATCATGCCTAGTTAGAAAATGAAAGAAATGTGACAATAAATACATTAATTTGAATGCCTAACATGATTTACTAGTATATGTACTTACATGAAATTTGTTGAATGTACAAACTGTGATAAAATGTAGAAATAGAAAAAAAATACTTAAATCTTAATATTGAAATAACAACCTCTTGAATTTTCTGATAATCAAGTGAAAGAGACTATAAAATTCTTAGGTATTAATTTTGACTATTACTTTAACTGGAAAATACACTTAAAGATGAATTTTAGAAAGCAAATTGAAACAATATTCCTATGCATTTTAAATGCACAAAGAGTGGATAACCAATTTAGTGTAATCACTATATACCATACATTGTGTCCTTTTTAAGATATGATGTCACCTTTTAGAGCAACTCAATAGAAATTGGCTTTAAAGCTCTAAAGAAATGTATCTATGCCAAGTTGGCATAGATACATTTCTTTAACTTAATTCTACAGTTGGCAATGCCAACTGTAGAATTAAGTTTACCTACTGATTCATGTAAGCAATTTATTTTGCTATTAAGTGCATACATACACATTCCTACCAACTAATAAAACTTTATTGAATAGGTAGTGTAAAAGTAAAAAAATATCATAATAGTGAAATATGTAGTCTGACTAAATGAAACATCACAAATGAAAAAAAGTACCTAAATAGTAATAACTTTTTTCTTTGTATACTGTCATAAATACACAATCATTTATTAAAACAAGTAAGTGTAGTAGGTTGTAATACATAAGTGATACACAGTGATAAGTAGCTCAAAATCCAATTCAATGTTATTTACTATTATTTTACTTCGCAATATATTGTTGTTCTAATTTAATATGTAGGTAAATAAAAAAGTAGCATTACTTACAATATTTTGACTGATGACAAAAAGACTTATAGTATTATGTAGCTCCCATATAAAAATGTACAGAGGTTCCTAGTCATATTCGCAAAAATAAATTGATTTGATTTGTTTTCAAATTTACTTTAGTTTAGCAAAACTTTGTCTTTCTCAGATAAATTTGTTAAGTGTTATCAACTTAGTAAAGAAATTATAGCCATTGTAATAAACTTTGTAGTAAACTCCAAATTTGGCAGGAATGTTTAGTCTCCAAAATAATTATGTTAATGCCCATACTTAATAAAAGCTTCAACAAACTTAAGTACCTTGTGTGTTTTATTACTATCAATAGGAATACTGTCTATGCAATTGAATTTCAAAACGGTCTCTTAATATCCTTATCTTTGCCAAGCTATGTATAAGCATGCAGTTGATGTATAAATAGTTGACCTACTAGCAAAGAGTATTTTAATTTAGAGATATTATAGTGCACAAGTATTTGGTATGCAAAGATACAAGTGCATTCTTTATTCTCTCACTCTCATAGTCAGATTGGATATAAATCCGACACGACCGGACTGAGATTAGGCACAGGACCGAGGGGTGTGACCACAGATTAGGGTGTGACAATCTACGGTCACCAATGTCCTAGCTAAACATACTACCTATAGGGCTGTCCATACTAATGGATTTTTATAATGGTCTCGTTATTTGTGCTAGTTACGATTTTGTTTTTAAAATTTTAATATTGTAGCAATGGAATAGGTACCTACATGTAGTATTGAGATACCATGTATAAAATCACTGAAGTAGTAGGTAAGTAAGTACAACTATTGATAATTTTGCTTATCATCATTATGTATTACTTCGAAGAAAAAAATGAAATAGTATCAAGACAAAATGCATTTTGATTGAGAGAGATAAAATTTAAATATATTCCGAGATCACGATAGTCTTAGCACCCTACATAGAATATAAACATATGCTGACAGCATTATCTTTGACATGTAGCTAAGCTCGTTCGAAAACGTATCCTCCCTAAGGGAATTTATAACTTCATTCTAGTGTCTTATTTAAAGTAGATATTATGATTTTTAAAAGACGCACAGAAGTTTAATCGTTTATTTTGATTAATCAAGCTTTTATTGAGTTTGTTTTTGTTATTCAGCTTTATAAAATTAGTAAAATTAAAACGTGTTTTAGAATGTTGCTGCAGGACAGCATTTTTTAAAGTTCATGGTACAAATTAAAAACCTGCCAGGTTCAAACACGATGTTGAAATGCCCTGTACTTGGCAAATAATCTAAATGTTCATGGTACGGCCTATGGTCTTTATCCATACTAATATTATAAATGTGAAAGTAACTCTGTCTGTCTGTCTGTTACGCTCAAACAGCTGAACCGATTTAGATGAAATTTTGTATGGAGATAGTTTGAGTCCCGAGGAAGGACATAGGATAGTTTTTATCGCGATAACCGACATCCATGCGGGCGGAGCCGCGGGCGAAAGCTAGTCAACATTATAAAAAAAGTCTTTAGTCTTAGTAGGTACCGTAAAGATTTTTTTAACGCAAGAGAAATTTCAGGTTTATATATAAACCAATAGAGCGCCGATTCCGAATCCAAATTTAACTCATCTTGACCTGACGTTAATTGATATTTTCGGTATCACAACTAAACAGTTTGCACCACTATTGCACAATGTTATGAACTATGAGTCATTAAATAACATTTCTGTTTTTTGTTCGACAGTGCAACGTAGAGTCCGCACGCCTTTACATTTCCTTTTTTTCTACCTTCCAGCTTTCCCTAACATGTTTTCATAGTATGAGCAAAATACCGAGAGTAAAAAATAAAGCTTCATATAGACTTCACTTGAGCACACATGAACATCGTTCACTGAAAAGGAACTCGGAACACATTTGGAACAAAGTGGTCCGAACTTCGAGATGATTTTGTGTCCGTGAATATATATTTTGCAGTAGATACCTATAACTAAGTAAAATTAATCCGGTAATCGGTCGGTAGACAAAAAATATGAATGAAGAGGAACCTAATATCTATAAGTAGAATATATGTGAATAGGTAGGTATCTGGATACTACATATAAGTAAATAACGATGTATTTTAATAGATAAGATAACTCCTTATTAGTAGCACTTATACACTGACAAAAATACGTAGGTAGTTGCGTAGGTAACCTAACTACAGTTGGATCAACGTAACTAGGCCGGACTGAAGTAGGCGACAAGTGGTTGCGCAGATGCATTTTTTGGAAGTAAATGGTGACAGGAAGCGGGGGGCGGGGGCGGTAACTAAACCGAGAGAATTAGAGATGCGATTACGCATTACATTGTCATAATTAGTATTACTAACTCATGTTTTTTTGTGATTATTTTCGTAAAGAAATTGTTTTTCAAAGTTTCTTGAGTATTTACTGTAACAGTTCTAAATTTAAACTTTTATGAACTCATTTAAATAGTGTTTTTATATTGTTGAATTAAAATGTTGTTAGTATTTTTAATCGATTAAACATATTTAGTCGTTTTCGTAAGTAATTTTAGGGTCGCATCTCTATGACTTGCGCGAAAGTGATAAAAACCTAACTTCAATCCGGTCAAGTTACGTTGATCGTACTGTACTTTAAATTCACTGACACATACACATACATTTGTACTCGTACAAACAGAAAATTAAATTACATAAATATATTTTAAAATCAAATAGGATTTTTTTGATTAAATAAACCTATCTACCTAGGTAGGTAACTATTTAATTAACTACTTGCCACTAATGGCATTGTACATTATATATAAAAATACCAACAAGGAAAATATTGTGCATGTATACTTATTTCATATTTATGTGAGCTACCTACTAGGTACATAACTTTAGATACCTACATTATTCCTCGCAAAGCCCAAACGAAATATATTTCTAAAAATACTACCTACAATAAATCAAGGCGATCGATTTTCAAAGAGTTGTTACTACGTGAACCAACCAACAAACATTTAATGTGAAAGTCTCATATAACATGCCGAAAATTATGTAGTAAAGAATTAAGAAATCGTTTACAAGTTAAAAAATATGCTCATACAATGTTTTACATGATTTCTGCCCAATTTGCAGGTACATTTTTAGGTGTCTGCCTAGCTATTGACTACAAAAACGCCTTGTATGACCTCATCATCGAACCACTTGTCTGTAAAAACCGGTGACTCAACGACAAACTTCAATAACTACATATTTTGCCAATAAAATGATTTTATAATTACAATAAATAGGGCTTACCTGAGCTATCAGTAAATCGAGTATCGATTGCCGACAAAATGTTTTTATTTAGATGTATTTTCCACACAAATCGTCCCGAACACGTACACATGAATGAAGCATGAAGCCGATCAATAATGACGAAGGCGACCGGCCGACAGCCTGTGTACGACTCATGGTCTCACGCAGTGAAAAACAAAAAATAACTCGCCACTAAAGCAATAAACGACAATATACTGTTGATCAAATTTATGCTTTCAAGCAGTGGCGTAAAGTTCAAATTGTATTCTAGAGAATATTTACTTTAGCTGTCTGAAAATCGAAAAATGCCCACAGATAATAAAATAACGCACGTTATTCGTCAAATAACGTTGTTATAACGTTTAAAGCTATTGCTTAGATTTAGTCAAATAACGGTATTGCTTTTTCGCTTGCAGTACGGTTTTCGTGTCGTAAAATGCATACTTTATTGCAAGAAAGTGTACATAAGAATAGTGAACATACTCAACAGTACCTAACGCTGAGTAACACAAGGAAGGAACTTAAAGAATAACTGAAGTAGATACGTATAGGTACGTCAAGCGAGATGCCTGACGCTGGTTTTCAACTAGCCTCATTATTGTCCATTAAAATATAAATATTTACCTATGCGCAATTAAATAACACAGAGGTCCACGAAAACCTGAACGTACTTATTGTCACACACGAAGCAAAAACCCATGAAGCTAGTTACAAATCACGACTGCAAAAGCACCCAATTGAACTTGCTGGTCAACTTACTATCCCTGAAACTATACGTCGACTTAAAAAGCGACGGGACATCTTTGACCATTAGATTTGCTAAATGAAAGGGCTGACTCCACTGGGAGTAACGCCCTCAACGCATGAAGCATTCATCACATCTGCTATAGTCGTACGACTGATTGCATAATAATACAATAATTAAAAAACAAAAAAAAAAACAGTCGCAATTCTTAAAATACGTAAGACGATTGATGGAGGAGGAGGATGGAGGATGCCCCCCCCCCCCCATCCCCTGTACTGTGTGTCTTTACCGAGAGGGGGTGCAAATCATGAAGTCGTTTCACCAAGGGGGTTCACTTGACGTATCAACAGGTTCCTTAATCGGAGGAAACTTTCAGCGACCCTTGAACTATGGCGCCTGGTGTGGTCGCGCCATACACTCTATAGACAGTCCAGCTTTGCTAACATTCTGCCAGCTCCGGGCATTTTGACATGGCAGGACATATTAAACTAGCTGAATTTAAAAAGTATCAGGTCGCACCACTGCTGGTAGGGGTTTCGTTTCAGATTTTTTTTCCTTCTTGAGAAATCTAACATTTCCCGTTGAACTACATATATTCGAATTCACAACTTAACTTAAAAGCAATTAATTCTATCTCATTTAATACAGTACGACTTTTCAGGCCATCGGCTCTGACGGTAATAATAATAATAATAAACTTTATTTGTTCTCTCACACAGTACAAACATTTTACATAACAATAAATTTGTCCATACAAGAAAGCATTAAAATATGTATAGTCTGTGTGGGAGACTGGTCTCTTTACTAGGAGGACCTGTGTTACAGATTACCAGCCTCTCCATGCTCTGAATAGGTGGAATATGTATCACTAGTAAGTTCTTCTTAAGATTAAACGTCATGTTAACAGTTGTGTGAGTGAGTTACGCTTGTGTATGTGTGTGCGTGTATGTGTGTGCGTGTATGTGTGTGCGTGTGTGTGTGTGCTGTGGTTCTCCCATCTAATTGCTTTTCTTCTCTCTTTTTCTCAAATTCAATATTAGTCTCTTTAGAACGTCAAAGCAACAATTTCACAATTTTATCATTGAGGTTTCATCTGAGATGATCGAACCCTCGACCCACCTACCACAGTACCTCTGTTGGTAACGACTTCTTACTTTTGAGTTGATGGCAATCTAGGCGATATTCCAGACAATTTCTCCCAGGGGAATGTTTATTATGGGAGAATGTAGTTATAGGCATATCTTATATAGGTAACTATCCGTTTATCAGTGTGTATCTGTACAGAGTTCGCGGCAAGCCCGTGCGAACTGGCGCATGCGCGGTGCGCTAAAATGCATTTCTAAGTGCAGCTCTCTATTTACCATTATGATAAGATTTTGACAGCTAGACGTGCTTGCCACGAAAACGAAAAAAAAGATAGTGTTTAAGGACCCAGGAGCGTAGTAGCTACCGTCATATTAGCCGTATTTGGGGTCCCAGAGCCTATTTACCATTATGACAAGATTTTGACAGCTAGACGCGCGGGCTTGCCACGAAGACGAATAAAAAGATAGTGTTTAAGGACCCAGGAGCGTAGTAGCTACCGCCCTATGAGCCGTATTTAGGGCCTCAGAACGTACACTAAGAATCCTCCCCCCCCCCCGTCTTCGTACCTGCAACACAAAACAAGGCAACAGGGGCAACTAGATCGGTTTGTTTTGAGTTTGAACGGCAATTGCCCCCTCCCCCCCGCCCTCTTGTGGCTGATGTACTGATGTTGAATTAAATCCCATTTGCCCCTCCCAGAACAAAGTTCTGGATCCGCCCCTGTGTCCAGGCTACGTCTTTTACATATTACCTACGTACCTGTAATAACTGAATCTGTGATGAAACCATTGAGATAATATGTAGGTAGGTACTAAAGTAATTTTTCAATGAATGAAACAATAACTGAGCATTTTGTAAACTACGAATGCGCCTGTAGCATATGACTCGATGATGCTGTGTTTGTACATATATTGCATATTTTTTTTAATAGGTGCACTACCAACATAAAATGCAAGTTTAAGCTATGTTAGGTACATCTGTCGTATCATAGTCAGGCGCGGATCTAGAATCATGTTCTGAGGGGGCACTTTTACCCAACACCGGCGAAGTGTGAGTAGTTTTGCCCGTCAACGCGGACCATATGTAAAAATTATACAAATTCCCCTTTTCACTGTTGATTTGATTCACGCCTGATCATAGATAAGTGATCATTTACTAAAAATGTCACACCTCGCCGTGGCTAGGAGACCACGTTTAGAAGTCAATCGTTCTCTCTCTAGTCTTGTCGGATATCCGTTCAACAGATGCGCTCTCTATTAACTTAGTTCTATGGGTCGGACGGAAATCAATCCCACTCTGAAGGTATATTAATTATCACAGTCGCCGATAAAGGATTTTAGTTAGATCTTGGTTTTTGGAGGGAGCAGGACTAACAATACTAGTTTGTCTTAGAGGGGCCCTGTAATAAAATTTATAAAACAAATTTTTGGGCCCCCAAACAACTAAAAGACTAATATTGATCTCTCGTTTACTTGAGCGAGAAAGAGAGTGGGTAGCTGAGCGCTTCGTCGATTCCTCTTGCTTTAGTAAATGATGGTTCAAAGTTATCAGAAAAGGATGGGAGTCGCGGGTACAAAGCAATTTTGAGGGTAGCCTAGGGGGGGGGGGGGAGGCGGTAGCTACGCCCCTGGTGTTAAGGTAAACAATTAAAAGCAAGACATTTTTTTCAACGTTGATTATGGCTTGTAGTGTGTGGCTAGCGGTGCGCCTGCTTGATTTTGTAGAGCTATGTGTCTCATAAAATAATTTAGTTCACTATTTATTTTTAAAGGCAACATTACAAAAACATGTGTAATGATTATCGTTATTCGTTATAGTTTGGTTATCGCGATAAGTTAAGTCTCTTAAGTGGCTATGTCTCTCCCACGTAATTTCAAATTATGCCATTTTGAGTAACTTGTTCCAGTACCTATTCGGAAGTTTTAGGTAAATTATTATATCGTAAAATATAGCTTGATACCTGTGACTTTAGAGACTACGTTTAAAAGACTGCTACAATAAATTTGTTGTTGGAAAAGTTTTAATTTTTTAAATATTAATAAGACATTTGTATAGAAATCTAGAACACTTTTTTCAAATAGAACTTGTTATCAAGGATATACTAGTATAAACAAAGGTAATTTAAAATATTTATTATATTTTATTATTTATATTTTTTTGTTAGCTTACTTCGTAAACTCTTTTCGCAGCCTGGTAGGGATGTGTAATCGACTGGCCAGCGAATATCGATAAAATAAATGTATGACAATTTCATTAATATAAATTGTATAAATGATTATATCTAATCGTTTTTTCACAACGAATTCGTATTTTTTTAGTCTTGCAATACCTACTGCTTTCGCATGCAGCGATCAAGCGGGCGCCATCTTTTTTGAGTCAGTACGAGTGCCCACGCCTTGTATACGCTACCGCTACGTGATTAATATTGTTTTGTCGTTATTACTGTTGCTTTGTTAAGTTTTGTTGTTATTTCTAGTTATTTGTTTTTTTTTGCACCACAATGCCGAAAAGAACAAAAAAAACTGTTTTGAATAGCGAAAGTCGCGAGTTTGTGATTCGTTTGCGTGAGTATTTTGAGCGCGAGAATCAAAATGGCGGACCGCTACTACCGTTGGAGCAAGTGTGCAATAGAGTTGCTGACGCTCTTGGTATCGGACGAGCTACAGTGTCTCGAATTAGCAAAGAAAAGTATGGAGAATCGTCAAAGGAGATGGTGGCCGAAGATGAGGGAGGTAAAATATTATCGACTCCTAATAAAAAAAGGAAGAGAGTTTCGCCAGTCACCGAAATTGACGACTTTGATGCTGCCGCAATTCGAAATCATATATATGCGTATTACGCACGTGGTGAATTTCCCACGTTAAAAAAAGTATCTGTTTCGCTTAAAGACGCGGATTTATTTAAAGGAAGTCCACCATCGTTGTCCAAAATATTGAAAAAAATCGGCTTTGCTTATAAGAAAAGCGATAAAAGAAAAATTTTAATGGAGCGAACAGACATTGCTTTGACCCGAATTGACTTTTTGCGCAAAGTCAAAAATATAACAGATTGGAATAAAGTGGTTTTTCTTGATGAAACATGGCTCAACGCAAACCACACTGTTTCAAGATCGTGGACAGACGATAAAGCGGAGTCTACCACCAAGGTGCCCGAAGGCAAAGGACAAAGATTAATAATTACTCATGCGGGGACATCGTCTGGTTTTGTGCCCAATTGTTTACTGGCGTTTAAATCAGTAAAAACAACAGAGTACCATGAAGAAATGGATTTTACAAAATTTAAGGAGTGGTTTCTAACTCTTCTAAATAATTTGAGTGAACCACATTTTATTCTGATGGACAACGCTCCGTATCATTCAGTACAAAAAGATAAGGCGCCTACGACAAGCAATCGTAAAATTGAAATTATTACTTGGCTGCAAAACAAAGGAGTAAAAGCCGACAACAGCATGCTCAAGAAAGAATTGCTAAGATTAGTAAGCATTCATAAGCCCCCCACTCCAAGATATATTATAGACGAAATTGCAAAGGAAATGGGCCACACCGTCATCCGTTTACCACCATATCATTGCCATTACAATGCAATAGAACTAATCTGGGCTCAAGTCAAAGGTTCGTATAATCTAAAAAAACATATATAAAAAGCTTACAAAGAATGTAGTAGGTTTTTTGTTTGATCGAATACCTTTTTTTTCTAGGTTACGCTGCCAGACATAATGTAGCACCGCCTTTCACAGCGAACAAAATGTTGACATTACTATATGAAGCTTGTGTACATGTAAATGCTGATGATTGGAAAAAGGTAGTTGAGAAGACAAAAAATGTGATTCAAAAAGATTGGGAGCGCGATATTCAATTTGACAACATATGCGATCAAGAATTAATTATTAATCTACAGGACTGCTCCAGTGATGAATCAGAATTCGACTTGGAAGTTGATCTCGGCTGTACACCATTTGACAATTAAACTTTTAAATACCTTCAAATTCATCTTTCATTTCCTTTTTTCTTTCTTTCAATATCGTTAAAATGTATTTTTTTTAATAAACTCATTCCATATAAATATCGATAAAATACGAAAGACGTCCCATACCTATTACATGTCATTCTGACAAACGTCACAGGTATCAAGCTATATTTTACGAACTATAGGTACTTTTATTAATTTATTTCGTATTTCGGGTCGGGTCGGCGTAATCAATGTACACCTATGTAAATTTACTCTGCCCATCGATCTCTCTCAGCTCTTAATTTGTTATATTTATAACTGGGTTTATAATCACGTTCCTTTTTTACGTGTCCGCGGCAAGCCCGTGCGAACTGTCAAAATCTTGTCATATTGGTAAATAGAGAGCTGCGACATTATTGAGCGAACCGCGCATGCGGCAGTTCGCACAGACTTGTCACGACAACGAAATAAAGATCGCGAATAAGATGAATGAAATTAAATTAATGAACCCTGATTGACTGCCTCTGTAGCGCGGTAGGAGTGTGCCCGACTGCTATGCAAGAGGTCGTGGGTTCGATTCCCACACGGGACACCACTTGTGTGATCCACAAATTGTTGTTCCGAGTCTGGGTGTACTTTGTGTCCGTGACTTATAGGTACGTTTGTAAAGTCCCCCGTGACACAGGGCTTATACCCTACTGCGGGAGTCGTCTTTGTAAAAACTAAAAAAATAAAATTGAATCAGACATGGCGAAAACTCATCTTAAGTACCTATCTACTTAAGATGAGTTTCCGCCATGTGAAGCCTGATTCTCCTTAATAATCTTATTAAGGAGAATTCCACCTCCCACCCTGGATCTGTGGATCACCACGATTGAAGTAGTAAAGAAATGAAATAAAATAAGGCCCTTAATACAACAATCGAAATAGATTGACAGACCGCACACCAAATAAGAGACCTGGAACAAAGAAAATTAGTGACAGGTACTCTTACCAAGTCGAGTGGTAGGCACCTCCGGACCCTTGACTCGCAATATTCCGCTTTCACGAAGTGAAACTTCAACACGCGTTTCGCCTCTCGAGGCATCCTCAGGACAGTTTGGGACTGGTGCCTTTCCTTACTACTTCAATCATGGAGATTCCCTGACCAAGGGGGTGTGGTGGGATCTTATTTTATTGCCACCGTCTAGCATCCGTACGTTAGGTGAGTATATAAACAAAATAAAATGCTTGACCTTTTTCAACCGACTTCAAAAAGGAGTAGGTTCTAAATTCGACTGTATTTTTTTTTTAAATGTTTTGTTATCCGATTACTCGCAGAAGGCTGGACCGATTTGAAAAACTTATATGTGTTTTAAAGGGTATGGGGCTAAAGTACAAACACGTCGGTTATTCAGTGCAGAATGACTTTATTTCTTTCTACCTTATTCTAGTTACAAATGTTCTAGTTTACATACCGTAAACTAGATAACGCTAGTAGGTCCTCAAATATAGTTTTGATACAAATATAACACCCCTACTTATCAAAACAAACTAAACATTAAACAAAAGTAAACTCTAGTTAGGTAGGTACATTACAATCTTTGTGAACATTAATATTCATACCTAGATAATTCTTTATCTGACCTAAATCTTTAGTTTCAAATTCAAAATTTAGAATACATTTTAATTTCTCACTCTCCTCTGTTTTATTACAAAATATTAAAAAGTCATCAACATACAAAACATACAACATACATTTTTGTAAATAAACATGGTACCTGTGTACAGTTTTTTAAAATTATTCTTACATAAAACATCCCTAACTCTCTCATACCAAACTAAGGCGGATTGTTTTAATCCATACACTGCCTTTTTGAGTTTAAGCACTTTCCCTACCATATCTGGCACACCTTCTGGAGCACACATATAAATATCCTCTTTCAAACAACCATTAAGATATGCAGTTTTAACATCTAACTGAGTAATGTCTAGTCCTAGTTTTACACTTAGCGCAAACAATAATCTTAATGTCGAGTGCCGTACAACTGGTGAAAAGGTCTCATAGTCCAGTCCATATTTTTGGGTAAATCCTTTAGCAACTAATCGCGCACGATATTGCACTTCACTATCACTTTTGATCTTTTTCTTTAGCACCCACCGACACTGCACAATTGTGGCGCCTTTTTGGAGCATCAACAAGCTCAAACACTTCATTCTTTCTGAATGATTCCAACTCTTCACTCATTGCCTTCCTCCATTGCAGACTCTCAGGGCTGCTTAAGGCTTCCCTCACTGTCAGTTCAGTATCTGCAGTAGCGAGCAGGCCTGTCTGGTTGTGCCATTCAGGCTTCCGTCTCTGCCTCTTAGGTTGGTCTAAGATCTGATGGACAGGTGACTCAATTGGACTGCTGCTTGATGACAAAGACTCAGGAACATATGTCTCATCAGCGTCAGCTTCATAAAATGTCAGCTGCGATGACTCACTGTCAGAGCTTGCTTGTGTATCTTCTTCTGATCGTTCTTGAATACCATATTCCCCCACTGAACAATCATTTCCTGCAGGCAGCCCTTCTTCCACACACCATGTTGTTTCAGTGTTTGCTGGCACTGGCATTGCTGTCTCCATTAACACTACGTCTCGGCTCGTAGTAACCCGATTGTTGACAGGGTCATACACTCTGTAGCCCTTCACTTGTTCTGAGTATCCAATAAAAATATACTTTCGGGCTTTTTTATCCCATTTGGTCCTCCTCTCCTTAGGAACATGAACCAATATAGGACTGCCGAATATCAAAATATCTTCCATCATTCTAGAACAGAATTCTCCACCATTGTCGGTTCGTAAGGTTTTAATACTGGCATTTTTCTGGTTCTCCACCATGCTCTTGAATTCTTTAAAGTATTTGAACACTTCATTTTTCTCCTTCATGAAGTAGACAAATGACAAACGGCTATAGTTGTCTACAAAAAGTAGAAAGTATTTTGACAATCCAATCGACTTTGTTTCCATGGGTCCGCATACATCGGCATGCACAATTTCTAGCACTTTCGTAGCTCTAGTGCCTGTATGGAATGGCAGTCGTGATTGTTTGCCCTCACAACAGACCATACAGTTTGATCGTGTGACATCAAAAGTGCCTTTATAGCTAACACCTTCCACGGCTCCATTCTTCATTTTATTTAAGTCGCTTGCATTTATGTGGGCCAACCTCCTGTGCCATAACAAAGCACTATCTCTTGCAAGAAAACATGTAGTCTCTGGTGTAGTACATAAATCTAACTTATATACACCATCAGTAAGATTAGCAACAGCTACCAATTCTTTCTTCGCATTGTATATCATGCACTGACTATCTGAGAAAGAAACACTGTTGTTGTTTTTTATCAGTTGACTTACAGACAATAAGTTTGTCGTCAGGCTTGGAACACACAACACTTCCTCGATTGTTATATCATAGCCTTGCTTCGTTGATATTTTAACGTCTCCTTTGCATGATACTTGAAGTTTTTCTTGATTTGCTATCATAATTTCCGGACATATCTGTGGACTCGAAACTTCTTGCAACCAACTTGCTTTAGCCGTCATGTGAGCACTGGCTCCCGAATCAACGTACCACTCGTCGTTACTATATTTAGCGCTCAAGAAAATAGCACTAAATGCATTTGACGACTTATTTTTGTTTATTTTTTCCAACATCGGACATTGATTTCGATAATGACCCGGAGATTTGCATTTGTAGCAGGTTATGTTTTTATGTCCATTTCCACCTGTCATTTTGACATTCGACGTTGATTTCCCGCCGTATCCGATCTGATTGGTGTTGCCAGATCTAACTTTTTGTTTCGCCCATTTTGAAGCAAACGCAGCTTCAGTATTTTGTGTCTCGTTAGATGTCATACCTATGACATGTAACGGCTCGGAATCCAACAGCTTCGTCTTGATGACGTCAGCCGTAATCGCAATACCGGAATGCTCGATAGTCATAATCATCGGCGTAAATTTCTCTGGTAAACCTGCGAGCATCAATGATCCGATCCACTGATCAGTTATTTCAAAACCAGTTCCACTCAACCTTTGTGATGTTTCCACAATCTGAGTCACGTAGGTGGACATATCTTCACAATTTTCTCGCCGTATAGATATCAAATGACGTAATAACGAAATCTTCCTCGAAAAACCTGAGTCGTCAAACAGGGATTTGAGTTTATCCCACAACTCTTTCGAAGTTTTCGTTGTCTTGATGTGCACGTACAAAGCCGGATCGATAGTTAAACACAACTTAGCCCGCGTCTTCGCATCGTCTTCGGCTTTTATGATCTTGTCCTCCACTGGCTTTACACAATGTAACGTGCCTTCTAACACTAGCACATTTTCAACCGCGAATGTCCACTCATCGAAATTTTCTCTGCCTTTTAGTTTAGGCAAACTGGCTAAATAATTTGTTGACATCTTGATTTTGCACAACACGACTGCGACTAAAATGAGTTTATCACTCAACGGAAAAAAAAAACTTATTTAAGCGTGAGTCCCATAACCTAAAGTACAAACACGTCGGTTATTCAGTGCAGAATGACTTTATTTCTTTCTACCTTATTCTAGTTACAAATGTTCTAGTTTACATACCGTAAACTAGATAACGCTAGTAGGTCCTCAAATATAGTTTTGATACAAATATAACAGGGGCCGCCTGCTCTTGGTGACCAAAGAAAAAGTCAATAACACGATGTATGTTTTTTGGTTGTTTCATCGAAACTTTTATTTATTTATTAAAATGAATTCCTCTAGCATCCTTGCATGTTCGCCAGCGTTCTTGTCCTCACTTCACAGCACTGAAAAATTAACCAGGATAATTTTAGCACCTACACTGGTTCATTCTGAAGTGCAGTGGAAGTCTGAGGCCTTGGACGCTTGCAAAATGACTTGCCCGAATATTGATTTACCGCCAACCTGTTCGCCGAGAGACAGTGGGACAGCCCGCTATGTATTTTTACTAAACAACATGTTTTGGATACAGCTGTAAATCCTGCGGAGCGAGCCCGCCTGCTGGCTGTGGGTGAATGGGAATCTAGTATATGGCTTCAGGCTCTTCCATCGTCCACATTCCGCATTGCTGCTTGCTTGCGTTTGGGTGCCCCATGTGTCTCTTCATCGATGACACTGTGGAGAAGCCGTAGGCAGACTCGGGCATCATGGTCTATCATGCAGCAGGAGCGCAGGCCACATTACACGACACGCTTCTATCAATGATACAATCCAACGGGCTATTATCAGAACTGGCGTGCCAGCTGTTGCTGAACGTAATGGTTTGACGCGCAATGATGGCAAGAGGTCTTTACTGCCTTGGAAGATGGGCAGACCTCTGGTGTGTATTTCCCCTATATGTAAAGTGGGGTGTGATTTTTTTTCTCACCTGCCCCATGGCGTGGAGTATCATTATATAGGTAATTTATAATATATATTATATATATATATAGGGGACCCCAATTTTTTTTTGCATTTTAAATTTCACAGCCTTCTAGCACTAACCGTCTCTGAGCTAAGCTGCGGACGGACGGACACGGCGAAACTATAAGGGTTCCGTTTATGTTTAAGGGTCCTGTTATATAAAAAAAAAACAAATAAATAAATGTTTCTTTTCTTCATTCTTTAAATGACACAAACCCGCAATTTTTTTTGGGTTGAGTTAAAAGGGTACCCAGGATCATTTTGAGGGAGGGGGACAAAAGAACTCCTGGACTCCCTTTTTTGTTTAGCACTCCTCCTTGGGTACGTCCATGGGTTGAGTATTTCTTCTACTAAGGAGAAGAATAATGTAAATGGCTCTGCTGACTTTGACTATCTAGTTTACGTCTTCTCAGTGCCAGTGTTCGAGCACGCCGTTTGACTGCCGCGGATTCGTACCGAGGCACGTTGCGGTGACGATCCAGGACATCTGTTGGAAAAGTTATATAAATGAGGTACCTATTTACATAAGCTTTAAAAAATCTAAACAAATAGTATATCTGTATGAACTTGTAGTCCGTCGATACTGTTACATAAAAACTTTTTTTTTCAACTTTTTAATTACTTTGAATATGGAACGCGTTTATTACTTTTAAAAGTTCTTTCGATTTCGCGCCATTTTACATATTTTTCAGTGTTCATTATCAAATTATAAAGCTGAGTATATGCGAAGCTGAGATAAGTGCAAAGGATCTAAGTATACTATATAAAGGACTGAGGAGTTTGTTTCTTTGTTTGAACATCCCGTTAATCTCGGAAACTACTGCGAATCGAAAAAATCTTCTAGTGTTAGATAGCCTATTTATCGAGGAAGAAAAGAAAATAGGCTATATAACATCACGTTACAGCCAATAGGATCTAAGCATCATTGAGAAATGTTATAAAAATGGGAAAAAATGACGCAGACAAAGTTGCGCCGGTCAACTCACTAGGTGTTCGCCTGCGTAATTTTTTCCCTAGTACTATAAATACTTTCAACTGGCTTTAAAAGTCGACTAGCTTACCATTAACTCAGAAATACATACAATATAAAGATGTCTTGACTGGCAAAACTATTGTCGAATTTAGGGTAGACCTTTTTATTAAAATGAAAATTTACAATATTATTTTAAACATTAAGCTAGATTACCCTACGAACTAATTATCTACAAACTATTAACATTATTTACAACTTACCTAGTATACTAAAAAAAAGGATAACATAAAAAGGGAGTCACAACCAGTTTAGGCGTCGAAGAATTCCTCCCCATCGATGTCAACCGGTATAGTGCCCAGAAGGCTGGCAGCATTGCCACGTTGTATGGCAATGCTTATTCTCTGAGCAAAAAAGGCCAGCCTTCTGAATGCAGAAGGCTGGCCTTTTAAGGTGAAGGTGTAATTTAGGTCTACCCAATGGGGTAGACCTACATTACACCTTACAACTCATGAACTCAAGCCTTTTAGCAGGAACCTATTATAACTAAATAAATAACTTTACAAACCTGTCTCTAGTGTATTTAATTTTTTTTCACCGACAACTCTTTTTAAATTCCATTCGTCCGGACCAGCGAAGCTTCCTAACGACTCCTGGCTCACTTTCAATATCTCATTATATTGGTACATATATTGTTGATTCAACAGGACATGTTCAGTAGAAGTGTGCTTATGCTGTGCTGGATCCACTGCAGTCAACATGGTGTAGCCAAAAGATTTCGTTAACGGAGGATCTTTCAGGACTTCCTGTAGACTTGTATTTGATGGATTAATATTCTGTAAATAATGACGTCAATGTGTACATTTTACGTTGATTTCTATCGTTAAAATATCGTGACTTTTGGCCACTGGCGAAGGGGGCGCTAAGAGGCTCTAGTCCCCTCCAAAAATATCTGAGCCCTTTAGTCTATGAATGCTTCTCCTCGATAAAAACTACCCTTATCGAGGCTAAGCCCTCCCAAAGCACAATCTTGGGTTTCTGGAACCGTATATTTCGAAGTAATTTTTATAGGCATTTCTTGCCAAATACTTTACAAATACAATAATTGCATTTTTGAAAGATAAAAAAATTTGAAATCCAGACTCAGGAATCGAACCCGAGACTTCCGTAGCCAAACCGGGGCCAAAAGCGAACCACCTATCTGGACTATGTTACTAGAACTCAAATTTTTCTATCTCTTGATGCTGCTTGATAGGCCCTCGCAGCATCAAGAGATAGAAAAATTTGAGATCTAGTAACCGTATATTTCGCCTGAATTTATCCAGAATTCAGTAACTCAACAGCGAAAAGAAGCGAAAAGATTCAGATGGAATAACTGTTTTTTTACAATTTAACTGGATTCAAAATTATCTAGCTTCCTATGGAATTCCTATCTGTCCATAGGAAGCCAGATAATATTGAATCCAGGCAGAAAAAAAAAACTTTGAAAATTCAAGATTACCAGATCTCTTTGGGAAAGTACCATACATTTTTTTTAAAGTCACAGATCACCAGTTCTCTTACTTACATACTTACATCTCTACATACTTTTTTTTAAAGTACCTACGGTAATTTTCCAAAGAGATCTGGTGATCTTGCTCTCTCGTAACGGGTGAAAATAATTTAGAATGACCATTGTGACGAAAAAGAAAACAAAAATGAAACACGTAACAAAATATAACAAAAATATTAAGGCATTTTCACAACACAATAAAGATTTTATTTATTGACTACATGCAAGATGATAAGACATAAACGTATTCTTTGAATTAGAATAACAAATTTTATGAACACATATTTGTTTTAATTATTATTATAACATTAATAACCTAACGCTCTCAGGTTCATCAGAATCAATCAATCATACAATATTTATGACTGCCTCTGTGGCGCGGTGGGTGTGTATCCGACTGCTACGCAAGAGGTCGTGGGTTCGATCCCCACCCAGGATAAAACTTTGTGTGATGAGCACGATGGTTTATTCTGTGTCTGGGTGTTATTTATCTATAATATGTATGTATTTAGAAATATATAAGTATGTTTATCAGTTGTCTGGTTTCCATAGTACAAGCTCTGCTTAGTTTGGGATCAGATGGCGTTGTGTGAGTTGTCCCAAGATATTATTATATTATTATTATTTATTTATGATTATATAATAATATTGTTTAATATTAAATATAGCATGATTGATTGATTCCGATGATTTCAATAATTTGTACATAAGTAGGTATCTAAGCCTTATATTTACCGTTATGTCAAATTGTTTATTTACTTATACATTTTGCTAATTACGTGCAAAATGTATATGTAATTAAACAATTTGACGTGTCTGAGTAACGCACGGATAGACCGTGCGTTACTAACGGCCGGTCTCAATAATCTTAGCCGTTAGCGAAGGTTGCCAACTTAAAATCAGCGCTAGGTGTCAAGCCTAGCTCAGCTATACTCTAAGTGTGTTCCGCGGAACCCTAGGGTTCCGTGATACCTCTGTCGGGGTTCCGCAAGAATTTAGAAATAAAAAAATCAAAACACCTCTCTCTGGTCGCTCCGCGGCTGTGCGAACTCCGCGGCCGCGCGGAGACAAAACGCTATGAATGTTATTTATTTATTTATTTGTATTTGTATAAGCTTGTGTTACATTAGCTGGTACAATATCTTATAAGTTTGGTCTCAACAATTTTATACTTGTACAACGCGTTCGCTCTAAGTTTGCCGGTCTGTGGAATGCGCGTACCCTCCCCCACGTGACAACAAAACTTATAATGTGTCATAGTTTTACCCAAATATCTACCGTACACAATTTTTATTGTTACAATTAAATAAAAAATTTCGAACGTCATACACTCATACCTATCGCCAGCGGCAAACTTAAAACGAGCGGGTAGTATACTTGTAAGCGCTCAGTCTCTTTGATAAAAGCCGCCTCTGAATTAGGGTTTACTAATGTTTGTCATAATTTAAAATGCCATAATTTCACATGCCATACCGGTATTTGCCATAATTTCATTAGAAATAACGCTTCAGTTGCCATAATCGTGAAATGACATAAAATGACTTTCACTAATTCCATTGGTCATAATCGATCAAGTGTCATAATAATTTAAATCCATAAATGTATTTGCTATAATTTTCGTTTTCAATAATACCATTTTCCATAACTTTTATTTACCATAATATAAATAAAGATATTAGCCATTATTACCATAATATAAATAAAGATTATACGACACAGATTTTTTATTTACAATTAAACCTGAAACTAAACCTCATATGGCGCCTACTTACTAAACTCGACGGAGCCCCGCTTCGCGGGGCTCCTACTTTTGGGTGGTTTAAAAAAATTGGATCGGATGGGTCGGATTGCTCTGAGTCGGGGTGTTAAAGATAATTAATTTCGACCTAACAATATTATGTATTATTTTCATAATTATATCAAATTTTGATTATGTCAAGAGTCGATTATGAGACGTGTTACTTATGGAAACTAATTATTATGATATATGTTGCTATGGAAAGTCATTTTATGGCAAATAAAAGTTATTACTGTTGAGTTGTTAAGGCAAACGTTATTAGTATAAATGATAATAGTGCAAGTAAATATTATGATCGGGGACGATTATGGCAAACAATATTAGTGCAAATTAATTTATGGCAAACGAGAGAATACCCTGAATTAGACGCTACAGTTGTCAACAAGCGACTTTCGTCTCTAACTTCAAAGGATAAAGTCGATATTGTTTACAACGCTATTTTTAAATTTCTGTTTTTATTTTTGCTTTTTGTTTATCAAAGGTTTTTTTTTTATTCTCGAGTATTTTCGAGAATATTTGAGATCGAGTCTAGGACTAAGTATAAAAGCGGCGATCGCGCGTTGGCGTCGTCAGTTGATGATTAGCGTTCGGAGCGATAAGTTACTACCTACTTACAAGCTCGCTAGCGAGAAACTAGTGTTCATTGTTTTACTGCCTGCTGTATTCTGTTGTCTCAGTTTTATACATTTCTTCCCTGTAGGTTCTAAATTTAGTCTCTTATACGCAGTAACGATTGTGCATTATTTAAACCCCACTATCCTGACTTGTAACATTATAAATAAAGAAGAATGGAACGTTGGCTTAAAGGTGTTAAACGTGTTCCAACAACATCTTCTAATGACGCTGAATGTTCAAAAGCAATGCGCGCGGAGCATTTAGCAATCACCGATCCAGAAGATGATGCCACGAGTGCCACGACGTCAAGCTCGACGGTTTCAAAGACGAAAAAAAGGAAGTATGATAAATCTTATATCAGTTTCGGATTTGTTGATTCCAACGGCTCACCTCTCTGCATGCTCTGTAGTAAACTGCTTCCTAATAGTTCCATGGCACCTGCCAAATTGCGTCGACATTTAGAAACCGTACACCCCGAGACTAAAGACAAGAATAAAGAATTTTTTGTTCGCAAAAAAGATCAGTTATTAGAAAGTCAAAAAAATATGATGCATGTAACACAAACTACCAACGAAAAGGCCACGGAGGCATCATATTTAGTTAGCAATCGCATTGCACAAGCAGGTGAAGCGCACACTATCGCTGAGAAATTAATAAAACCATGTGTATTAGACATAACAAAATGTATGCTTGATGAAAAATCTGCAAAGCATCTTTCTACTGTTCCGCTATCAAACGATACTGTTTCACGACGAATCCATGATCTGGCAAGCTACGTCAAACAAGAACTACTACACGTCTACAAAATACACGATTCGCTTTGCAAATGGACGAGTCGACTGATGTCGCTGGTTTGGCTATCCTGCTAGTTATTGTGAGATATCCATATAAAAGTTCTTTTGAAGAAGACATGCTTATGTGTTCATCGCTGCTTACAAACACTACCGGGGAAGAAATTTTTAATAAAATAAATATATTTTTTGAAGAACATAATCTCAGTTGGAACAATTGCATTGACATTTGTACAGATGGGGCCAAGGCGATGACAGGTAAAACAGCAGGAGCAGTGTCACGAATGAAAAATAAAGCGCCTAATTGTAGTTCCAGTCATTGTATTCTGCATAGACAAGCACTTGCGATGAAGCAAATGCCGTCTAATCTAAAATTAGTTATGGATGAAGCGGTAAAAATAATTAATTTTATCAAATCACGACCACTACAATCCCGATTGTTCTCATTATTGTGTGAAGATTATGGCAGCAAACATAAAACACTGCTGCTCCATACAGAAGTGCGATGGCTGTCTCGGGGAAAAACTTTAACAAGGCTATTTGAACTTAGACTTGAGTTACAAAATGTTTCTTTCAGCAGATACTTCTTTTAATTTGAAGGACCGTTTGTATGATAAAACTTGGTTGTTCCGATTGTCTTTTATGGCGGATATCTTTCAAAAACTTAACGAATTAAATTTATCGTTGCAAGGTAAACAGACAACAGTGTTTCAGGCCTATAATAAAATAACTGCTTTTAAAAGAAAATTAGATTTTTGGATCATTTGCATTGGTAAGAAAGAAATAGAAAGTTTTACGTTACTCAGTGAGTTTGTTAGCGAAAACGACTCAGAAATGTTTGAAGATAACGTGTTTGAAGAATTGGTCCAATATCTCAGTTCGATGCGCGCATCTTTTGAAAAGTATTTTCCCGAAGAACACAATACAAAAATTAAAGTGAACTCCTGGATTCATAATCCTTTTTTACCCAACTTGGAAAAGCCTGAAAACATGTCAAATGAGATATATGAATCTCTTTTAGAAATGTCATCAGACACAAGTATGGAGTCATTGTTCAAAACGACGCCTCTTAATGATTTTTGGTGCAGAATCCAAGATGAATATGCAATGCTTGGCCAAATGGCTCTGGATATTCTTCTCCCGTTCCCAACTACATATTTGTGCGAAACAGGATTCTCTACCTACGCAGCCACGAAAACAAAATATCGCAATAGACTGGACGCCGAAGCTGATATGAGACTCCAACTTTCTTCCATCAAACCTGATATCAAGCAATTGATGAAAAATAAAAAACAGTTTCATACCTCCCACTAGTTAGATTTTTTCTTTTTTAATGTTTTCTATTATTGTCCTTACCAAGTGGTGAAGTAAATAATAATTAGTAACTGATACATTGTACTTTTATTATGCTGATTAATAAAGAATACACTTATAAAAATAATTGTTTTATTGTAGGGTTCCATCAAGTATTTTGCTTCCCAAAAGGGTTCCGTCATTTAAAAAGTTTGAGAACCACTGGCCTAGCTTATGCTGAGGTGGTGACCTTTTCGTTTCGGCACGGGCTTGCCGAACGGCACACGGTGCCTACTATTTCTATTTTGTGTTTTGTATTTTTTTTTTTGGTTATGTGTAATACTTTTTGTACACATTGTGGTGTTCTAGTAACTCACACTCACCTAATCTGTGGCCCTAAATTAATTCATAGCTATACGTTCTGATTGCATTTATTGTCTGTCGCGCATCACTAGTGAAGTTTGGAATCCAAAACGAGCGCGCGCGACTAGGGCTTCCAAAATTACGGAAATGTCAATTACGTAACTAATTACGCAACTTTTTTCTCCAATTCCGTAATTACGTAATTACGTCATTTTTCCTATTTTTTTTTAATCGACTATGAATTTTTGTAAATATTGTAGATCTACAATTTTTACAATTATCTTTTACTATCTCAAATTCAAGGAATTATCAAAATGAACACAATATTTAAACAAAAAATATTTATTCAAGAACTTACCATCGTATTCGTATGTACATCGTTTAAGTTGTTTCGTCCCGAATTTAATTTTTCTTCCTGGAAGTGTGCTCTCATAAATGACAAGGCATTTAAGGTTTTGTCACTCAAGGAACTTCTTAATTTACTACAAAAATATCCGGCGGATGAAAAGGCTCGCTCGGCTTCAACACTTGTAGGCGTTATCGAAAGCAAATAATTATACGCTGCAGTCAAAAAAACTTCGCGACCGCCGCCAGCGCTGTCGTAAATGCACATTTCCACCCTAATAATGGAATGGAGATCTGTGTTTACTGTTGAAATTGGTTTATTTATAGTAACTTTGTTTATTTCTTTCTCTAACTGTTGTGCGATTGTCAACTCCTCGTCATCATCGTCACTGGTGGCTATTGCGTCCGATGCACTCGGTTGTGGTTGTGAATTTGTACATTTTTCTGTAGAATTATATTTCAACCGTTCGAACAGTTCCACTATATACATTCGTATATCATCCGACGAAGGTTTCGTGAAATATTCTGTGGCAGCAGTTTTAAAAAATTCCTCATTGTTATGCAAATATTGCAAAACACCGAATACGTTAGTTCGCCTTTCCTTTATTCTCTTTCTAAGAGATGTGGCTAGTTTTCCACTGAGATCGTTGGGCTGAAGATCAAGTTTCTCTAGCATAAATCGAAGCGCAGCGTCGGCCGTCAATAAGTTTGAATCACGGCGACATAATGACAAAACTGTAGTTTTTATTACATCCAAGCTGTAATGAATGTCGTGAAAGTCTTGGATCTCTTCGTCTGTAAATTGTACATTTGATTTCAAATCTAATAACGCCTTAAAAACGCATGATTTTAATTTGAGAAATCGGCCTACCATATCCGACAAACTATTCCAGCGCGTTTTACAGTCTAGTATCAGGTCAATATTTTTACCATGTTCTTCTAAAATGTACTTTTGGAACAAGTCGTTTTTCAATGGGGAGTTTTTAAAAGATTTTATTAGATCTCTTAATTTTTTTATAGTACCTTTGTATAAAAACTCCGATTCTGGAACTCTGGCAGATTCTACAATAAACGCACCCTCATCTTCTTCAATTTCCTCTGCTTCTTCAGCGCCGGTATTTGAGACATCCTCCTGCACTTCAGGTACTGGAGATTTTTGTGTTTTATATAAAACTTCCAGGACTGCTAATTGTATTCCATGAGCCAAACACAATTGGTGGTGGCCGTCAAAATTTCTGCCCATTTTGACCATTACACTTGCTCCATCTGTTGTGAAAGCAATTATGTCGTCTTCCAGACTTAAACCGAAGTCACTCAAATGCTGCTGTAATAATTGAGTGCCTACTTCAGCTGGCATTGATCCCTGTATCCGTACAAGTCCCAAATTTTTATATTTGGCCATATCAAAGTCTTTATTGTGGATATTTACATATATTCATATACCTTTTATTACGGGTAGACGTCCACTCATCAAAAGTGATTGTAAATCTTTTATTTTCAGACTTCATAATTTTCAATTCATTTTTCAATTTGTTTTTTGTGTTATAACTCTGTTTTAGAATTATCTGTGTTATAGTTGTAGAAGATTTTGGCACATCGTAGCCAGAGTTTTTAAAAAGGTATCTCAGATCTTCTGAAGTACAAAATGTGCTCAATGGTATCCCATCCAATGCAGCCATTCTGGTCACTCGAACTTCCATATTTGAAAAATAATCAGTGAGTTTAATTTTCTTTTGTGAAGGTTCATTCGTACGTTTTCGTGTTTGAATTAGACCACTATTAGACGTTGATGTACTCGGCCTTTGCGACTCCTGTTCTTGCGGCATCTCTCCGATATGCTTGGCACGCATGTGAGTGTGTAACGCTCCAGTTGCGCCACCAGGAGTTTTCAATATTTTTTTGTAATGTTTACATTCAACACTCTGTCCATTATCAGCTCTCAAGAAATGTTCCCAGATAGAGCTTTGTGTGCGTTTGTTCAAAAACTCTTTATATACAGTCTTATTTGAAGAAGACCTGAAAAAAAATAAAAGGAAGTTAGGTTAATAATCATGATATTGTTAAACATAGTTGCCCACTCATTACAAATATACTTTATTTTTATTTTTATAATTACGTTTACAAACACAGAAACACACAAACACCCAGATCCGGAACAACTACTTCCAGATCATACAAATATGTATTTGTTTCGTGCGGGGATCAAACCCGCGATACGCTGCGCAACAGTCGATCACTCAGCCATTACGCCAACCGTGTCGTCAAACGTGTTACGTATTTTATAGCCAAACGACAGAGCATGCTTAGTTCATTCATTCCTGATTTAAAGACGAGCTATATCATTTAATTTTTTTGATAAATAACTTATTTTTCTTATAGGTATTTTATGTTTTAATCAGTGTTCTTAATTAATATGTATTTGGGAACCTAGATATTCTATAATCTAATCGGAATAAATACACCTTAAGAAAATGTTTGATTTACAAATTATTTTGTATGAACTATGCATGCTCTACGGGGTTTTTAATGCCCTTTTAATACTAAATAGACTTATTAAGGCTTTGGTTTAAGTACTTACATCTTTCAAGAGATAATCCACACCTTCAAAGTCACTCACGATAAAGATACAACTGCTATAAATTGTTAATATTTGCACGCATTTAGCACCAACTTTTAATTAGGTAATTTGATCAAATTTCAACTGTGAGAATCTAGCGATGTGAACTGAATAACCGACAATTGAGCAATGAAACTACACTTTCATTTTAGCTAAGAAAGTGAAGAGCATAGTAGTTCCCCGTGGTCGTAGGGGCTTTTCGCCAGGGACCCCGGCCCTACCGACTCGCCAAGTTAATATATTTGAACTCTATTCTGTACGTCTTAGAACAATTTTTTGAAAGATTTAACAAACGATAAAATAAACTGCGGGGAATCCCCTGTTTGTATAGTTTCGAAGTAGTTATAACGTAGTGTTGCCACATTATAACTGGTATGTATAATCCTTTTTTTATTGGTTGACTATTTTGATTAATTTATTATACCAATAATTACGTAAGTACGGAATTGACATCTTCAGTTACGGAATTAAAAATACTTTAAAATAAGTTCGTAATTACGTAATTGCGTAATTACGTAATTACGTAATGGAAGCCCTACGCGCGACCCCATCACTACTAGCTACTCGCACCAAGAAACAAGTATAAAACAACGATATAGTGCATCGTTTCTTGCTTACGATTCACAACTTGGACGAATTAATCGTAGGAGATAGTCTCGAACTCCACTCTGTACTGTTATTGTGTCAAGGTGTCAAACAAAATTATAACCTGTTCAAACGTCGGACTGCGTTTCACTTTAATCCTCATCACCTCACTTCAAGAAGCGAACGATAGGGACCACAGGGCGCTTCGACGACATCCCTGGTCCTAAAACATGATGTTGATCTGTTGGCCCAGTCCGAAATAACTGTACTTTTCTTTCTTTTGTCATACAAGTTGTAACTAGCAAATTGCAACTTGTACCCTGTCTAACTAACTTGCGTAAAGGAATAGTGTCTTAATATCAAAATAAGGCTTTTGTTAATTATAGTTGTTTCATTTTTGTGATGTTTAAACAAATGTGACAAATCATAACAAAAATGAATAAGCTTTGAAAGTAACTTCGAATATTTTAGGCTCAACAGGAATGTTAATGAATTAATAGCACTTCGCACTTCGAACTGTCGAAAATAAACTATCGATACAATAAATTACTCATAACATTTAATTTATTATATATATAGATATATTATTTTATACCTTATACCTGAAACAATTAGTTAACAAAACAAAATAGACCAAAAAATAGTTAAATTTTGATCGCCGACAAAAAAAACACGTGTCACTCACTTATGCATAAAAGTGAGTAACACGTGTTTGGCTGACCCATAATAATCGCTTCTAGCATTTGAACTAGCTAGTATGAGAGCCAGTTTTGCCATTTGATAGGTAATTAACAAATATTACTAAATATAAATGTAATCGCGTGAAAAATGGTCAGCAAAAATTAACAAAATAGTGGACATTTTATTTGGATCCAGAATTTTAAATATAAATTAAATTATCTAAAGTTACTATACTTTATAATTATGACAATGGCAAATTATATTGTCTTAACACACAAAAAATAAACAAATTTGAAATGCTACAACTATTATTTTAATCGAAACGTTTTTTGTGACGCGAGTCATGGAGAGGACAAATTATTTTGTGTGATTTTTTTTATTTTTTATAACAGACGACTTACGCAGTAGAGTATAAGCCCTTTGTCACGGGGGACTTTACAAACATACAAGTGACGGACACAAAGTACACCCAGACCCGGAACAACAATAATTTGTGGATCACACAAAGTGGTGTCCCATGTTGGAATCGACCCCACGACCTCTTGCGTAACAGTCGGACACACTCCCACCGCGCCACAGAGGCAGTCTAGTGACACACACATAGTCACATAGCAGTTTCAGAGGTTAGTCTTAATTCCTGATTCGGTCTAAATATTAGAGTATATTTTATAAATACTGACTAATATATATAACTACTAGCGGCCAGTCCCGGCTTCGCGGGTGGGCATGGGATCCCTATTTTTTTAAGTAATTGCGACTATAATTAAAGATCTAAGCTATCCTATCTCTCAAGTTGGACCAAACTGCATATTGCGTGCAAATTTGAACGAAATCTGTTAAGCGGTTTAGGAGTCCATCGCGGACAAACATCGTGACAGGAGATTTATATATATTAAGATTTATAATTTCCAGATAGAGGGTTAGCCACTCTGCTATAATAATAACCCAGATCAGCAAATAAATCTTTTTTTATTTTATTTACTGTGTGGACAATTTTCAATGTCAATATAGTCATTTTAAATGATTTTCACCCATCCATGATTGGATATATTACGATCCTCCACATGTTAGTAATTTGTTACTAATGTAATAATATAAAGTTGATGATAATTAGGTATACAATTTATGAGTAACATCTACAAAATACATTAATATGTAATAAGCATAATTGTGGTGTAATTCATGTGTAATATTAAGATACAAAACATTGTACCTACTGATATAAAGCTGTGCAGAGTGCAAAATATTTTTATTTGCGTCAACGTTATAGAACTAATAGCTAATAGTATTCTGTATTACTTATATAGGATGATGCAATTGTAATACTTAACGAGCCTCAACATCTACCTGAAAATAAAGAATGAAAACTAGAGATGTAGTTTATGGTTGCTTAAGTCGTACCTACCCCCTTTGGCAAGAATGCTATAATATTTAATTTGAAGCTAATTAAAATTATACTAAATATTTTGCGTCCATTCATTCTTTCTTTACTACACTATTAAAAAGTTTGTAGATCAAAACAAAATCATTTTATTTTATACGTTTTAAGAAATATGTTTTTTTTATTCGTACCATTGGCGTACCCAGGAGGGATCTGGCGGTTGACCCCTCCCCGCCTCCCCGGATTGCAAAGGTACAAAAGCCGGTGTATAGTGAATAGCCCCTTAAATCCCAAAATTACGAAACCTTACGAATACGCCCATGGTTCGTAGGTACCACCTATATCCTAGTGATACTTAGAAAAACGGACGAGTTTCCGTTGAATCCTTCCCATAGATACGAATTAAGCAAAAAATCAAAACTATTGACGTAATAAATTGACACCAAAATACAACCAAAAACAGAAATGAATCACAAAAATAACCTATATCCTATTAGCTGACCGCACTTCGTATGCGTTAATTTTCCCCGTTTTTGCAACATTATTCAGTGCTGCTCCGCTCCTATTGGTCGTAGCGTGATGTTATATAGTCTATAACCTTCCTCGATAAATGGGCTATCCGACAGTTAAATATTTTTTCAATTCGAACCCAACAAACAAACTATTCAGCTTTATTTATTTAGTTTAAATTACCTTACGAACAAGCTTGAAATCTTAGTCAAAACTGAAACAAACTTACTTTTTAAATATTTTTTGATGAGGGGAGCCAGCTTTCTACTCACTTTTTTTTTAAGATATCTAGCAATGTGGGATTGAGTCCCATATTACTGGCAATCTTGTAAACCCCTCCAGCTAAGCTGAATGGCTTGTGTTAGAAGTGGGTTCACGTCGATAGTATAATGGGTAGGATTCGAACCCGCGACCTCACGATTGCTAGACCGATGCCTTAGCCATTAGGCTACCGCCGCTCACACACATGGCTAAGCAATTTACATTTTTGCCAATAGGGGTAATTTTTCGTAGATATGAGACGAGATATTGCTAAAGCAACCTATAGAGAAAGTAAGATAAAATAAAAATAAAGGCTAACAAAACCTACCACCAACTATCCGACGATTGCAATTCAAATGTTTTGTCTACTTCTATTCTATTTTGAAAATATAATGAGAAAATATCGAAAAAATGATGTTGTCCTCTTGGTCCAAACTACTTGGATAAACTGATTTGTCAAACTTCTCAGATAATGGACTCTTCATAAACATAACTGTCATATGCAATTGAGTAAAGTTTCTGTTTTGATTCCATTGAATAGTCCTTATTAAACTGTAGGTACTATTTAGTAAACGGGCAAATACCAATTTATGAATAACTGCCGGTTACCTTTTTTTTTTTGACTTTAAAAAAAGATTACTAGCAATTTAAACCCCTCCAGCTAAGCCCAAGCCAAGCCCTACTCCCGACGGGTTCACGTCGCGGTCGGTAGTATAATGTGTAGGATACGAACCCGCGACCTCACGATTTAACGTAATTTATCAAAAAAAATTGTCATTTTCTTGATAAATTACGTTAAACAAATTTCTTTTGTAAAATTATAATTATATTTTAAATAATTTTATGCTTGACTGTATTTTCCATCATCGGAGACATTTGACCATCTGGATTTTTTTCCTGTTGGACAAATCAGTTTGACCAAATGTTTTGACCAACTGGAAGAACGGGATGCTATTATATCTGACCAATTAAGAGTACAGTAGGATCAACGTAACTTGACCGGATCGAAGTTAGGTTCTTATCACTTTCGCGCAAGTCATAGAGATACGACCCTAAAATACTTACGAAAACGATTAATTATGTTTAATCGATTAAAAATACTAACAACATTTTAATTGAACAATATAAAAATACTATTTAAATGAGTTCATAAAAGTTTTAATTTAGAACAGTTACAGTAAAATTGCTAAAAAACTTTGAAAAACATTTTTTTACGAAAATATTCACAAAAAACAAGAGTTAGTAATACTAATTATGACAATAATAGGTATGATTAGTTACCGCCCCCGCCCCCCGCTTCCTGTCACCATATACTTTCCAATTAATGCATCTGCGCAACCACTTGTCGCCTACTTCAGTCCGGCCTAGTTACGTTGATCCTACTGTAGTAAGAGTCTAGTAACATCTGAATTTACAAAGCGTTTCCTACTGCTGTTGACACCTTTATTTCTTTGAAAATTGATAAGGTAAATAAGACCAGAAAACGAATGCTTTCCAGCTTAATATCGCATCGCGTTGGGATATTTTAACTTCAGGATTAGGTCATTATTAAACGTTTTAAGGATCACGGCGATGCGTATCGTTGTGCTCAGATTTTAACGCTTGAAAAATCATGATCGGCTTTATGCGGCGTGCGTTGTGAATTTTTTTGCACGCCCGCCTTGCGTATATTCAAAAATTTAAATATTTTTGGGTAACTAAATATCGAATTAATGTCTACTTAAAATAAAATAATTAAATATCTACTTACCTATTTACAGAACTAGCCCTAAAGGGACTAACTTCCAAATACCCAAATGATACTAGTTTTATTTTAGGATGCTTTCAAATATGCTAGTACTATTCACCTGCATGAGAAATAAAGACGTAGGTATATTGAGTTGCATTTTAGTAGGCTATTGTGTGCTTATCAGAAAATTATGAATTGAGTAAAAAGAGAATGAATGGTGAAACAATAACATACCAGTTAAAGATCACTTCAAAGTTATAAATGAAATTGTACTTGCATGTCTTCAAACCAAGTGAACATAAAAGCGGCAATTCCAATGTTACATTATACGGTCTAGATACCTCAATTATTATCATGAATATTATGAGCACTGTCCAAAATTTGGCCATCACTAAGCTTGCAAAACAATCGAGTCAATTCCCCAACATTCAAACCTTCACTGACCGAATAACCACGGCTCAAAATATTGATTGTTTGTTATAATTACTTTGATTTCCAGGTGACGATGTCCCAACAATGGCTTTACGAACTATAACATCAGGGGTAACATTGTTGGACTCCAAAGAAAAAAGTGATAAACATGGTTCAACAAAAGAGGTTACAAAACAGTAGATATGTTTTCACTTTACTTCATAAGGGTGAGTATACACTTAAGCATTTGCTATAGCATTACAATGAAATGTTACGTTCTTACGAATGGTACAATACAGGCAAATGTTCAGTTTCCTAAAGCATTTCCATGTAATGTAACGTTCTTGCACAAGCTCGACGCTGCGCTCGACGAAAATACTGTAAAGTGCCCTGTAGACTATAAAATTATTTGTCAAATTTTACGTGTTTGTCAAATATTTTGATAGTCTACCGCTTTGTTTGGAGTGTTTGTCAAACGATCTACGTGTTTGATGAAAAATTGGATTGACGTCGTGTTTGTTGGGTATTTTAACGTGTACGGCGGTATTTGTCATTTAAGTTCTCAAGCGACAAACATTTTAATCATTGTACTGACACGTTATTTGACAAATATGTTTGATGGTTGGTTTGAACGTTTTAACTATTATGAAATTATATATATTACGGGTCTTAATCGCGTGAATAATTTAAAAGGTAAAATACCTTGTTTATTGGCCGACGTTTCGACCGTATTGCAACGGCCGTGGTCACGAAACATGAAGTTTGACATACATGTTTGTCAAATTCAATGTTAATTTGATCGTTTACAGATAGGGCTTCCAAAATTACGGAAATGTCAATTACGTAACTAATTACGCAACTTTTTTCTCCAATTCTGTAATTACGTAATTACGTCATTTTCCTATTTTTTTTATCGACTATGAATTTTTGTAAATATTGTAGATCTACAATTTTTACAATTATCTTTTACTATCTCAAATTCAAGGAATTATCAAAATGAACACAATATTTAAACAAAAAATATTTATTCAAGAACTTACCATCGTATTCGTATGTACATCGTTTAAGTTAAACCATTTTGTTTCGTCCCGAATATAATTTTTCTTCCTGGAAGTGTGCTCTCATAAATGACAAGGCATTTAAGGTTTTGTCACTCAAGGAACTTCTTAATTTACTACAAAAATATCCGGCGGATGAAAAGGCTCGCTCGGCTTCAACACTTGTAGGCGTTATCGAAAGCAAATAATTATACGCTGCAGTCAAAAAAACTTCGCGACCGCCGCCAGCGCTGTCGTAAATGCACATTTCCACCCTAATAATGGAATGGAGATCTGTGTTTACTGTTGAAATTGGTTTATTTATAGTAACTTTGTTTATTTCTTTCTCTAACTGTTGTGCGATTGTCAACTCCTCGTCATCATCGTCACTGGTGGCTATTGCGTCCGATGCACTCGGTTGTGGTTGTGAATTTGTACATTTTTCTGTAGAATTATATTTCAACCGTTCGAACAGTTCCACTATATACATTCGTATATCATCCGACGAAGGTTTCGTGAAATATTCTGTGGCAGCAGTTTTAAAAAATTCCTCATTGTTATGCAAATATTGCAAAACACCGAATACGTTAGTTCGCCTTTCCTTTATTCTCTTTCTAAGAGATGTGGCTAGTTTTCCACTGAGATCGTTGGGCTGAAGATCAAGTTTCTCTAGCATAAATCGAAGCGCAGCGTCGGCCGTCAATAAGTTTGAATCACGGCGACATAATGACAAAACTGTAGTTTTTATTACATCCAAGCTGTAATGAATGTCGTGAAAGTCTTGGATCTCTTCGTCTGTAAATTGTACATTTGATTTCAAATCTAATAACGCCTTAAAAACGCATGATTTTAATTTGAGAAATCGGCCTACCATATCCGACAAACTATTCCAGCGCGTTTTACAGTCTAGTATCAGGTCAATATTTTTACCATGTTCTTCTAAAATGTACTTTTGCAACAAGTCGTTTTTCAATGGGGAGTTTTTAAAAGATTTTATTAGATCTCTTAATTTTTTTATAGTACCTTTGTATAAAAACTCCGATTCTGGAACTCTGGCAGATTCTACAATAAACGCACCCTCATCTTCTTCAATTTCCTCTGCTTCTTCAGCGCCGGTATTTGAGACATCCTCCTGCACTTCAGGTACTGGAGATTTTTGTGTTTTATATAAAACTTCCAGGACTGCTAATTGTATTCCATGAGCCAAACACAATTGGTGGTGGACGTCAAAATTTCTGCCCATTTTGACCATTACACTTGCTCCATCTGTGGTGAAAGCAATTATGTCGTCTTCCAGACTTAAACCGAAGTCACTCAAATGCTGCTGTAATAATTGAGTGCCTACTTCAGCTGGCATTGATCCCTGTATCCGTACAAGTCCCAAATTTTTATATTTGGCCATATCAAAGTCTTTATTGTGGATATTTATATTCATATACCTTTTATTACGGGTAGACGTCCACTCATCAAAAGTGATTGTAAATCTTTTATTTTCAGACTTCATAATTTTCAATTCATTTTTCAATTTGTTTTTTGTGTTATAACTCTGTTTTAGAATTATCTGTGTTATAGTTGTAGAAGATTTTGGCACATCGTAGCCAGAGTTTTTAAAAAGGTATCTCAGATCTTCTGAAGTACAAAATGTGCTCAATGGTATCCCATCCAATGCAGCCATTCTGGTCACTCGAACTTCCATATTTGAAAAATAATCAGTGAGTTTAATTTTCTTTTGTGAAGGTTCATTCGTACGTTTTCGTGTTTGAATTAGACCGCTATTAGACGTTGATGTACTCGGCCTTTGCGACTCCTGTTCTTGCGGCATCTCTCCGATATGCTTGGCACGCATGTGAGTGTGTAACGCTCCAGTTGCGCCACCAGGAGTTTTCAATATTTTTTTGCAATGTTTACATTCAACACTCTGTCCATTATCAGCTCTCAAGAAATGTTCCCAGATAGAGCTTTGTGTGCGTTTGTTCAAAAACTCTTTATATACAGTCTTATTTGAAGAAGACCTGAAAAAAAATAAAAGGAAGTTAGGTTAATAATCATGATATTGTTAAACATAGTTGCCCACTCATTACAAATATACTTTATTTTTATTTTTATAATTACGTTTACAAACACAGAAACACACAAACACCCAGATCCGGAACAACTACTTCCAGATCATACAAATATGTATTTGTTTCGTGCGGGGATCAAACCCGCGATACGCTGCGCAACAGTCGATCACTCAGCCATTACGCCAACCGTGTCGTCAAACGTATTACGTATTTTATAGCCAAACGACAGAGCATGCTTAGTTCATTCATTCCTGATTTAAAGACGAGCTATATCATTTAATTTTTTTGATAAATAACTTATTTTTCTTATAGGTATTTTATGTTTTAATCAGTGTTCTTAATTAATATGTATTTGGGAACCTAGATATTCTATAATCTAATCGGAATAAATACACCTTAAGAAAATGTTTGATTTACAAATTATTTTGTATGAACTATGCATGCTCTACGGGGTTTTTAATGCCCTTTTAATACTAAATAGACTTATTAAGGCTTTGGTTTAAGTACTTACATCTTTCAAGAGATAATCCACACCTTCAAAGTCACTCACGATAAAGATACAACTGCTATAAATTGTTAATATTTGCACGCATTTAGCACCAACTTTTAATTAGGTAATTTGATCAAATTTCAACTGTGAGAATCTAGCGATGTGAACTGAATAACCGACAATTGAGCAATGAAACTACACTTTCATTTTAGCTAAGAAAGTGAAGAGCATAGTAGTTCCCCGTGGTCGTAGGGGCTTTTCGCCAGGGACTCCCCGGCCCTACCGACTCGCCAAGTTAATATATTTGAACTCTGTTCTGTACGTCTTAGAACAATTTTTTGAAAGATTTAACAAACGATAAAATAAACTGCGGGGAATCCCCTGTTTGTATAGTTTCGAAGTAGTTATAACGTAGTGTTGCCACATTATAACTGGTATGTATAATCCTTTTTTTATTGTTTGACTATTTTGATTAATTTATTATACCAATAATTACGTAAGTACGGAATTGATATCTTCAGTTACGGAATTAAAAATACTTTAAAATAAGTTCGTAATTACGTAATTGCGTAATTACGTAATTACGTAATGGAAGCCCTATTTACAGAGCCCATAAGGCGTATGAACATTTACCTGCAACTTTTCTTTCTGTCTTTCTTCTGTCTTTGCTCGATAAAACGTTACACCAAAACGCTCGTCGGTTTTTAAAATCAAAGCATCGTCTTCGAAGTATGATTCGAGTAAATTTTAAAACAGCGAATACTGAAGTGCATACTCAGTTTGGAAGTACTTTAAATTATAAATTAATATGTGTCAGCGTGCTTATACTTCCACACCTCCCTATTTAAGTATATATTGTTATGTCGAGGTTCTCACCAGACAATGAGGTCTACTTACTTTTAAATAACAATATATCACAGTAAGCTAGTCTTAGTTCAGATTGATCTAGTAGATACACAACCGTTATAATGGATTTAGTTTTACTTGGCGTTTCATAAAAGGATAAAATTCGCAAATATCCAAAGTCATCGTTAAAGTGGTAACGGACCTATCTACCGAAAGATCGATGGCCGCAAACCACTCCTAGAGTGGGGACCATAGATTATATACTTATACTGGTAGTGGGGACCGCGACTCAGTAAACCCCAAGCCAGATGGACCAAACAACCTAAAGAAAGTTGCTGGGGTGGAATGGACACGAAGGCGGAGGACCGCGTGTCGTGGTGTAATTTAGTAAAGGCCTATAGTGTGTTAAGTAAAAGCCTATATCCAGAGTGGACTGATATAGGCTTATTAAATGATAAATGATGGCTTAGTTCGGTGGACTTACTGATGTATTTTTATTTAATAGATAAGTATTTTGCCGCTTAGGTACAGATCAATTATTTGCTTTCTGTTAAGATTTAAGTAATCTATTTAAATCATTTGATATTTTTGTTATTATTATTATTAATTACGATATTTTAACATTGCCTTATGGGCTCATACGGCGCTGTTAAAATCTTGTCATAAATGTCATAATGGTAAATAGAGAGCTGCACGTAGAAATGCATCAACGCGCATGCGAGGCCTTGATGCATTTGTGGACACCTCCCTTTTTATTTATTTAATTCAATTTAAATTTTATGCACAAAGTCGGACTTAATGCAAAAAGCATTCTCTGCCAGTCTACTTTAGGGTAATGTAGAAATGGAATTTGTAGGTGCAGTAAACTAATTGGAAATTCATCATCATCACCAACCTGAAAACGTCCACTGCTGAATATAGGCCTCTCCCAAGGACTTCCACAGCGACCGATTTTGATCGGTCTGCATCCAACGGCTCCCTGCTACCCTAATTAGGTCCATCTTGTGGGGCCGTCCTGCACTGCGTTTTCCAGCTCGTGGTCGCCACTCCACACAACCTTCCCTACCCATCTATTGTCGATTCTGCGACCGATGTGGCCACTTCAACAATCAATTGAATATTTTATTTTGCATTTTTAGGAAAACAAAGAGTTCATGAATCTTAAATACAACATTGTTAATGAAACCATATAAGTTTTCGCATGTTGAAAATAAATAAAGACAGGAGAAAAGAAGCCGAGGAAGGCAGAGATGGAAGGATGATCTTCAAAAAGTAGCAGGACCACTATGGATCAGAAAAGCCAGAGACAGAAAAGAGTGGAAATTTTGAGAGGACGCCAATGTCCAAGGACAAGCTGAGGAATTAGCTTAGGTTGTCGAAAATGTGTAAATTGATTTTACTATTATTATGTAACTTGAAACTTTAGTAATAAAGGCTTTTTAAGATAGTTATGATGCATGTTTTATCACTTTGTAATATATCTTTTGGTCCCTGAATAACCTTTTATCCTTGCTATTTGACTTATCAAACTGACAATTTCGAATTTTCAAAACCAGGTAAGGTTATTATAACTTTAAAAATTTTATTCACTTACCCAAGCGGGAAATACCCTCAAAGATTGTTTCTAAGTAAGTTCTATGACGATTAATTATTATCATGTTTACTACAAGAATAATTGCTTATTTCGATGAAAGCGGTATACACTGGTTATTGTCTATCTATTTCGTTTATTTTCCCTCATACATAAATAGTTTTGGTTATTGACGTAATGGCACTATCCAATCAATGAGTCGTCTCGATTAAACCAGTTTAAGAACAATATTGCACGCGGTCTTGCCATTTTGAGGTTACATTTGATATTCACTATTATCTTCTTTCTCTTTATCAGAGTTAATGGAAATGGAATCGAATTTTTAAAAATGTTTTTTGCTAGTCTCATGCGTATAATCATCATCTGTCTGCAGTGTAGGATCCCGCATATTCGTTTTAGGAGGCCATGGGTTTGGGGTAAGATTGGCCCCGTTTTTGGGATCTTTTTTGTCAAGTAAAACACTGAAAACTCAAATACTTTTGGAGTGAGCTGGAGCCCGCATTCTACCCAAACTGTTATAAGTTTTTATCTAGAACCGGCGCAATATATTCTTCTTCTTCTTCTTCTTCTTCTTTGAGTTTTCGGAAATCTAGCCGTTTTAACAGGTAATTTCTGCCAGTGTCAAGTATATAAGCGCTTATTTTAAGCACAAAGTCTCGTTCTTATTCAATTATCATGTCGAATACATGATAATTGAATAAGAACGAGACTTTGTGCTAATTAACGAGACTTTGTATAAATCATTTTTTACAAGTTAAACTCGGAGCTGTAAAAATAATGGCCGGTTAGTTTGCCGCCATTTTTACAACTCCAATAAGTTCTTTTCTTCATCCCAGTCAATCTTCATAATCTACACTTCAAAAATCCAAGATACATTTTCGTCAAATTTACACACGTACCTACTTGCTTACCTACGTATTGCACAGATAATATAATACTATACTAGTACCTATTGCAACTTTTTTCCTACCATATTAGCAGGGCTGTAGATATGGTGGCAGTTCGGTTTTCCACCATTTTCACTACACGAAACAACACACTTTTTTCCCCTGAGTAGGTAAATGGCATTTTGCTACACTCCATTTTCCATGCCGTGATAGACATAGCCATTCAGCAGATATGTCATCGAATTGACAGTTCACTGGCGACACTGCATTTATACGCAAATGCAGTGTCGCCAGTGAACTGTTACATTATAGCGAAACTCTTTCACAACGCATCCTCAGCTTGATGATAAGAAAGGGCTCTAAATGACCTCCACCAATAAGAATTCTATCACAATCAGCCAAAACTCCCGTGGAATATACCCGGCTTTTAACACATTTTATCGTTTACTTGAAAAAAAATTGTATCTGGTCATGTAGGTACTTTGGAGACCCAAAAACAAAATACTGAGATATGAATAAACAGCTGATAGTGGAAGTCTTGGGGTCAGTTGACTGACACCTATCTATCTGAGGTCTAGAGGCCAGAGACGGCATGCGTCTATCGCCAGCTAAACTGGTTATATCCAGTTTCCATCATGTGATAGGCATTTATTTACTATTGTCTGACATGTTTACAGTAATTAGTTTAGAAGCTGAATATATTCTTCTTGGTATATTTGTGAATGACGATTGAATGATATGTTATTATTTTTTATACCTACAGCGTTTTAAGTGTTAAATATATGTAGGTAACTGTTGCGCTTTTTAGAGATTTTTTGCTAAAACTATAGACCTTAACCATATCTGGTTTTTGTAATCTGATGGTAAGTAAATGCTTACCTAAGTTTTAAAGACTGGTTTCCTTGGATTTAATGTCAAACCTGAGCTCTAAGGTCACGCGAGAAGAGACGTAGGCTAGGGCTGACTAATTTACATAATTGAGTTGAGAATCAAACCTGTTTTCCAAAAAGATCCTCAGAAATAGGAACAGTTACTTGTTACTAACAATCGGTCAGGAGTAGTGAAAATGGCGACCAACTGAAATGTCACTATTTTCACAGCTCCGCGTTTATAGTGTAAAATATACTTGAAATACGTAATTACTGGATAAGAACGAGTCTTTGTTAGACGAAAACTAGAAAAAAACATGAGACTGACGTAGGTATCACAAAAAGCGCGAGCCATAATTTCTCCCGAATAATATCGGAGGGAAGAGAAAAAAAACAATCAGTCAATAGATAATAGTTAAGAGATTATGTAACTACATTAGCTACATAATCTCCAGGAGTGGGTCATTGAGATCCAAGTATTTTAAAGCATGATAAGGCTGGACCTATGAAGGTATACCTACGAGTATGTGCCACCTACCCCTTCTTCTATTTCTAAGACAAATTTTGAATCTACCCAAACAAAGGTACTGTCAGTGTCACATGTGCAAGTAAGGCACATCGCGAGGACTGCATCATCATCATTATATAACCATAACCACTGACAAGAGTGAATGACTGAAGACTACTGAAGAGGGACTAACGTAAAACCTAAGATTTTTTTTTCTCTCCTTTATGCAATCTGTTTCGTAGCGAACATTTAGCATAGGGTAAGGAGTATACTTTGTCTTAAAAGGCAACAAGTCCAGTAACTTGCGTCATTTATGTGTAGTTAGTCCCTACAGGTCTCTAGGAGACTTTATTTTTAGTCTAACACATTGTTTATACACGTCGTAGTAGGTACCCAACTTCTCACCCGGGGTGTGTCTTTCAACGTCCTCACTTGTTGCCAACAGATAATAATTATCTCCATAATATCTAACCTTTTTAATGCACTGACCTGAGAAACATTGCCGATAAGAAGATTCTAGGTAGGTACCTCATAAAATTGGCTGGATATTGCTATCACTATGACACTACATAACGCGCTAGTGCCAATCTCTTGCAAGTCACGCCACCTTTTTTCGTGCGCAACCAAATGACTTGATGTTCAGTTTTTGCGTGAGTCGTGAAACTCATCGAGGCATTAAGTGTCACACATTCCTAGATTGTCTTTAATAATAAGACTAATACACCCCTCGGGGCTAGTCGTTGTCTCCCTATATGAGATTAACGCAACACTCTGAGGACATAGTAGCAGCTCTTGAAATCCTTATGACACCAATAAAAAATGTCTTATGAGGGTGAAATAAGAGTACACAAACCTCAGGGCAGCTTTGTGGCGAGCTGAATGTGCGTGGCGACACTGCGGTCCCGATGCCTCAGAGAGTCGGTCAGGGCCTCGTCTCCCGCTTGCCTTTACTGGCCGGCGGGAGTGGAAGTGTCATTTTCAAGGGCATAACTACGGGGAAACCCGCTCACGGGCCTTCTTCGTGATGGTGAAACCGGCGCCGCACCGCTCGACACCCCGCGCTGCTCACACCCATGTTGCTCCCTGTCGCCTGTTTGGTTATATGCCTGTGCCGGCCAGAAGGGGGCCCATCTAGTGAGTGGCGAGTCACCGCCTGCCCATTTGTCCGTGTGATTTTACCACGTGTTTGCAGGGCAGGCGCCATAGTCCTTCAATAGTACCAGCTAACCATTCCACTAATACATCACCTCCATAACCCAGTTTCTTAGCTACCACTTTTTGGCAATAGTTTTTACACTAACCGGGGAATGTCGTTGGGTACATTTATATAGTGTATACAACGATATTCGCCTAACTAAGTGTCTAACGGGCCTCTACGTGTTGGCTTCGGCCCCACGCACGCCTCCCAAATGACCGGGACTCCATAGTCCCGTGATATAAAAAAGACTAATACTACCTCTGTGGCGCGGTGGTATGTTCGATTGCTACGCAAGAGGTCATGGGTTCGATTCCCACATGGGACACCACTTTGTGTGATCCACAAATTGTTGTTCCGAGTCTGGGTGTACTTTGTGTCCTGTGGGATCAGAATATCTGATCCTTTGTGTGGTTTGTGTCAATCCTCGTCATCAAGTCTAACGTGCGTAACATTCGACTACAACTATGCTGTATAGGATTGGTGATCTGTCTTCAGGGATTTGAATTCTACATCTGACGCACCTAACTGATGGCTGCGCGACTTGCCTAACTGACGATAACTAACTACTGACTGAGCCACATTATGCCCCACGCTGAGACCTAGTGGGTTACACACCCTGGGTTTCGCAGCAACACTCCTGAAATCCCAAGAAAAGCGCATAGCTAGGCCTGCTTAAGGCAATAGAATCAGGATCAGACGACACCTGCTTTGAACCAAGTTGTAGGGTCAAATATGTACGTAGACAGGTCAACAGGACCATTTTCGAATATTTTTTTAAATATTAAAATAGAGTAAGTGATAATGAATTGAATAAACGTATCCGACTAGAACCTGTTGTTTTTACAGGACTACGAACGGATAGCCGCTACGAGCGTACCGTTGCAAAAAAAAAGCCGCTTGAAAAAAAACGGAAACAAGATGCATGCAGTCGGTGGCATCACAGATAATATAATAATATACTAGGTGGCATTAACAAATCTGATGATCTGATGATTGGATATAATCAATAGATTTTAACGATTTTTTTAAATTATATATTAAAAATATATTATTTTAAATATAAAAAGTATTTAAATATATAATACATATTTATATTGGCGCCAAAATTACCTAATATCACCTTTTTTTTAATTTTATAATATTCAGTATCAATCTCACAACTAAGACGAATCTAGGGACACCTGTCAAGCTAAAATTCATCAAGCCGTTTGTTTAGGCACTAGGGCGTGCAAAAAATAACCCTTCTTCTTGCGCAGTCGGGTAAAAATTGTAGTTCATCGAATTGAAGTTGAATCTCTGTTATAACAAACGAACTATCACCTAGCATAACAATAATTTATAATTATCGCAAAATACAGTTTCATAACCCGAATGATAGTTGTTAACAGTTATTGCTAAAATCCACTTTGAACCAGTTATTGTCCTTATCGTACATATAAATAAGTAGTTCAGTTATTTATAATACTTTATCAAGAGTTTTAGGCAATTATAGCTACCCACAATAAGACGTTCACGATACGTATATGTGCTACCAAGGTGCTATAATTCAAACTATAATAATATAAAGCTGAAGAGTTTGTTTGTTTGTTTGAACGCGATAATCTCAGGAAGTACTAGTCCGAATTGAAAAAAACTTTTTCTGTTGAATAGCCCATTTATAGAGGAAGGCTATAGGCTATATAATATCACGCTACGACCAATAGGAGTGGAGCAGCAATTAAAAATGTTGAAAAAATTGGGAAAATTGACTCATACGAAGTTGCGGGGGCATACGTTAGCTGGTTATCTGGTTAGTTAGTCAGCTGGTTATAAAATATTCTTTTTGTCAAATTCCAGTAGCGAAAGGCATAATGGCATAAGTATTATAGGTACCTCCCCGGGTAGATTTTGATAAAATTAGGAATGAGTCACATACATTCAGTATCATGGGCACTTACCAACCCTTGAATATGACCACACCTTTCTGATATACGTTGTTCAGTAAAATATTAATGTAATTTCACGTTTGAACTGCTGCACCGATTTAGATGAAATTTATAGAGAGAGAGATAGAGATTTATAGTATTGAGATAGTTTTTATCGCGTGGTTGTAGTTGAATTAATTAAAGTTACTGTATATACCACACTATATTCAATATAGATATATTCAATACTAGCTGACCGGCGCAACTTCGTATGCGTCAATTTTCCCCGTTTTTGCAACTTTTCTCGTCGCTGCTCCGCTCCTATTAGTCGTAACGTGATGTTATATAGCTTATAGCTTTCCTCGATAAATGGGCTATCCAACAAAAAAAGATTTTTTCAAATCGGACCAGTAGTTCCTGAGATTAGCGCGTTTAAACAAAAAAACTCTTCCGCTTTATAATATTAGTTTATATAGATATTTTGACTGCCTCTGTGGCGCGGTGGGAGTGTGTCCGACTGCTACGCAAGAGGTCGTGGGTTCGATCCCCACCCAAGATAAAACTTTGTGTGATGAGCACGATGGTTTATTCTGTGTCTGGGTGTTATTTATCTATAATATGTATGTATTTAGAAATATAGAAGTATGTTTACCAGTTGTCTGGTTACCATAGTACAAGCTCTGTTTAGTTTGGGATCAGATAGCGTTGTGTAAGTTGTCCCAAGATGTTATTATTATTATCTATACTAATATTATTAAGCGAAAGAGTTTGTTTGTTTGTTTGTTTGTTTGTTTAAACGCGCTAATCTCAGGAACTACTGGTCCGATTTGAAAAATTCTTTTTTTTGTTGGATAGCCCATTTATCGAGGAAGGCTATAGGCTATATAACATCGCGCTACGACTAATAGGAGCGGAGTAACGACGTGAAATGTTGCAAAAACGGGGAAAATTTGCGCATACGAAGTTGCGCGGGACAGCTAGTATTAGATATACATAAGTATATTTCTAAGGAACTAATACACAATGAAATAATCGACTTATCGAACGCCACTATTTTTACGGTTATGGCAATGTTGACGGGAGATCTATTTTTGAGACGCTGATGCAATAACTTGCAATGTTATTGTTATCCTTCTAAGAGGTTTTTCCGATATGCCTGCAATCAACAATTAAAATATAATTGTGTAATTATTAATTATATTATAATTATAATTAATATTTTTCATTCTATTATCTGAATAATTATTCAAACAATAGAAGAACGAAAAAATGTAATTTCTCCTTAATATTGGCGTATGAAAGTTGGTATACTTACATACAGGATGTCCCAAAACTATGATGGTGGGAAAGTACCTTAAATATTGTAGATAAAACATTTTACTGCATTAAGTCTTTATTTTGATTTTAAATCATCCCTTGTGTGGACCGGGAATGACATATTGTGTGATATTTTGTTAATTAGAAAAAAAACATCTTTATGACTGACCCTTTAGATTGGAGTAAATAATTTTTTGTTAGTAGGTTTTCTGTTGTTTGTAGGATTCCGTAGCCAAAATGGCAAAACGGAACCCTTATAGTTTCGTTGTGTCTGTCTGTCCGTCCCTAGGTTGGCAGAGATCTTTAGTAGGTACTGCTGCTACAGTACGATCAACGTAACTAGGCCGCACTGAAGTAGGCGACAAGTGGATGCGCAGATGCATTTTTTGGAAGGAAATGGTGACAGAAAGCGGGGGACGGGGGCGGTAACTAAACCAAGATAATTATATAAAGATATATAAAGATTTTGTAAGTATTTTTAATCGATTAAACATAATTAATCGTTTTCGTAAGTAATTTTAGGGTCCCATCTCTATGACATGCGCGAAAGTGATAAGAACCTAACTTCAATCCGGTCAAGTTACGTTGATCCTACTGTACATAAGGCTGTAGAGAAAGCGAACGACACGAACGGCTGTACATTTTGCATGGATACATATTAAATATTCGTTATATATAACGAATATTTAATATGGTTGTAGTATATATACTACAACCCATTTTTTTTCACACACACACTTGACTCTAACAAAAATTAGCACTTTAAAGCTTAATTATTCACAAACCGATCCCCAAATCTAAAAATGGTCTTGACAATATCCCCACATGATGGGGTATTTGAGAAAAACAAAAAATGTTATTTCCACAATACCTATATAGGGGTTTAATATTATAAAACTTTAATAAAAATAAATTAAAAATACATTTCGTAACTTACACTATTACCTGAACATTTATTATAGTCCTTATTTTGACGAATTATTATCACCGTCTTTTCATATATGTTTAATTCGAGAAAACTAAACGTTTTCAGGAAAAATTGTTTTCCGTCTCCGCCAATCAGTAACTTTACAGTTTATACAATTTTCCCGCGCAACCATTTCATAGGACGATATCAATAAGCAGTGTTAGAGGGTAACTTTCGCTATCGATTCGTTTCGAGTGTCCTTTTTTGCATAGCCATAACACTTTTCACCTTTTTTGCAAGTAATATTGTTTTATACGCATAAATGCAGTAGCAAAGTATTACGAAATATTATGATCTACAAAATTAAATTCGCTATTTTATCCATTGACTAAGTTACTTTTAAAAATAATTATAATAAATTTTATGAAATCTAGCGAAGGCGACAAAATCAAATTGCATACTACAGTTTAGTGACAGCTCGTAGCTGTCATTATTTCAAAACAAACAAATGTCAAATTTGCAATTGAGTTTTATTTGGCGGGCATTTATTTTGTTATTTTCGAAATTAATATGAATATCTCTAGCTTTATCGCTAAAACTTACGATAGCGATGTCAAGGTTGTGTCGGTGGTGGAGCAGCTAAATAAGACGGTTCTGTTGGGTTCGTGTTAGTTTAACCGCGCGCCACTCGCCGGCAAGTGGCGAACAGAATACAACCTGTTGTAGATATCACGCGTAAAACAAATTAGTTTAATTTGTTTATCATCATGCCACCTGTGTCGTTAACCAATGATGTAAGTAATTAATTGCATAATTTCTAGAATTTAAGAAATAAAATTCTGCTTATTTTGGTAGTAGTACTTAATTTATTGAAAACCTAATTTTTGGTTCACATTTTTAAATTGTTGCTTACAAATAAATTCTAATTTTTCTTCTTTTATGAAAAGTTTAGTTACCAAAAAAGTTATTAAAACTAACTTAACAAATCAGTATTTGTTTTACATTTTTCTATGTAGGCTGCAATGTTTGAAAACACTTTGTCATAAACTTAAACATCTGTATGTATTTACATCAAAAGGCAAATAATAAATAACTGTAAATGTATCAAGTTCTAATAAAATAATGTAATTTGTAGGCTCCGAAGAAGAAGCTGCGTGTAGCCCTTATTGGGCAGAGTACATTTGCAGCTGAGGTGTTCAAACTACTGCAACGTGATGGCCATGAAATTGTTGGTGTATTCACAGTGCTTGACAAAGGAAACAGAGAAGATCCTCTAGGTATTTTTTTTCTTACTTTCTTTTCAATTTTACAAAATATTATTTTTTTTGTCATTAGGCACTGGTATACATACATAAAAAGATAATAAGTTTTAAAAATGCCTGCATCAGTTATTTCGTTCAAATTACGAATTCAAATTATTTTGTTTTTATTTTAATCTTAATTACAATTTTTTTTTATTATTTAGTTTGTATCTATAAAGTCATGATCACATTTTATTTATTATCTAATGCTAAATAAACTATATATTACTGAATTAGTCTATGAGTGTTACCAGTAATTTTGAGAATGCAAATACATTTAAAGTTAGTAGATAAGGCTCATGTGAATTAATTAGCTTACCAATGTGGGTGGCACCTGAGTGGATAATGAGATGCCACCCAAACATGACTAGAGAGATTCTGTCTAGTCATCATTTAAACAATGTACCTATCATAACACTGATTGTTATGATACCTTATTATTTTTTTTTGTAACTTGTTCACCCACACTATAGAAACTTTTTTTGGGTCACTCTTACTCTATTATACATATCACATGGTAATTAAGCAATCATGTCTATTACATTAAGTCTTACATTTTCTAGAACACAGAAACTCTTTTTAAAGTTGCTTTATAAAGTTGTTGCTTCTGTTTGTCTTTTTATGTTTAGTTTATTGAAACTACTTAGATTTTTTAAATGGTTTGTAACTTTTTACTGTCACTTAATGTATGTACATCTACATATGATGTTAAAATATTCATATTGTGTAAATAGTCAGTTATAATATGAAGTGCAGGCAGCCTAATGGTTAAGGCATCGGACTTGCAATCGCCAGGTGGCAGGTTCGAATCCTACCCATTATTTTACTAATGTGATGGGTTCACATTAGTCCTCCTAACCCAAGTCATTATGCTTATCTGGAGGGGTTAACAGGATTGCTAGTAATGGGGGACTCACAATCACACCTTGCTAGACTTGTTTGTTTCAACGGGACTGCAATATCGCACTTAGCCTCTTCATTGGGCCATTAAATCTTTTTAAGACATTTGCACTAATATTGGCAAACTCTATATTGTAGGCATTTCAGCAAGCAGCCTATTAAAGCCATTTATCATTATCGAAATTATACTTAAGCAATTATTATTATCTTTGTTTTTATTCATAAATGCATTGTATTAAATATTGGTGATAATTATTTTGTAACATGTAGTAATCACTTTGATAATATTTATAAAACGAAACTTAAATTACATAATTCATATCTTGAATTACTGTCACAAGTTATCAATACTAATTAAATAATAATAATAATATCTTGGGACAACTCACTCAACATTATCTGATCCCAAACTAAGCAGAGCTTGTACTATGGCAACCAGACAACTAATATATTCTTACTAGCTGACCCGCGCAACTTCGTCTGCGTAAATTTTCCCTTTTTTTTACAACATTTTTCATTGCTGTTCCGCTCCTATTGGTCGTAGCGTGATGTTATACCCTTCCTCGATAAATGGATTATCCAACAATAAATTATTTTTTCAATGCGGCCCAGTAGTTTCTGAGATTATCGCGTTCAAACAAACAAACAAACTCTTAGGGGTATGAAAAATAGATGTTGTCCGATTCTCAGACCTACCCAATATGCACACAAAATTTCATGAAAATCGGTCAAGCCGTTTCGGAGGAGTTTAACAACAAACACCGCGACACGAGAATTTTATATAATAGATATATTTCTACATATACATACATATTATAGCCAAATTACACCCAGACACAGAATAGACTATAGCGCTCATCATACAAATTTTTATCCTGGGTGGGGATCAAACCCACAACCTCCAGCTTAGCAGTCAGCATCACTAACCACTAGACCAACAAGCCAGTCAATTAAAAATATTGTGATTTGTAAATTATTATTTATATTTTCATTTTAGCTACAATCGCTGCTCAGAATGGTAAACCAGTATACAAGTACAAATCATGGAGAGTCAAGGGACAAGTTATACCAGAAGTATTGGAACAGTACAAATCTGTAAGTATGTTATTACTGCCACACTATGGGATAATCCTTTTGCTGATGCTGCTCGGGCTGAATTACAGATCTATAGATAGCCTAGGACAGTGGTTGCGAACCAATGGTACGGGTTAACATAATTCGGGCACGCTGTGTCGTCCATGAGGTGGGCGAAGATACTTCGACACCACCGAAAGATAGAATAGTTTGGTTTGACTCCAGCTGTTGCGACTTATGTTATCAACAGTTAGTTCAATGGGACGTGAAGTTCGAGCTGCGTATTCACCGCGCAAAATGTGCCACCGTCAGTTATTTTTTTTGACGTTATGTCTGGCACGTTATATGCTAATTGTTTAAAAAATTGACACGTTTATCAAAAAAGGTTCGCCATCCTTGGCCTAAGGTATTTTTTTAGTGTGGGTGCAAACTCCACACTATCTCCATCGTCTTCCCCGGACGGTGGGGGAGTTCGTTACGAATTTTTCCCGCCACAAAAAAGGGTATTTTCTTCTTACCTACAACTCATCGAATCGGTAGTGTCAAAATTCTCCAAAAACTTTTATGTCTTTCAGTCGAGTCAGAGTGGGGTGGCTGTAGAGTTACTTCAGGGAAATAGTAATTGAAACTCTTTGTTTAAATTACAATTTCCCTGAAGTGCCTGTATACAACAATATATCTTGCTGGACATAGTTCTTTGTAATTATAATATTCAGTAACTAGAATTGAAAGGGAAGCCGAAAATAATTGAGTTCTACGTATCCTCCGCTACTATTCAATTATAAAAATTCAAACACACGAGCGTACCCAGAATCATTTTACGGACTGGGTTTTGGTTTACATGATACAGTGGCCCAAACACGATTTCGAGGGGGGGCGTCAACCCTCAAAATCCCCGCTCCCTTTTCCCCCCCAGACTGGTTACGCCCATGCCTAAAAACATGGCTATTTGGCATCCAAACCGTACATAAACTGAGTTACCTTGATAGCATAAAATACTAAACTTTCATTGACAAGTAATTGCGTCTCAGACTATTGATTTATGCCGCTCCAATGCAAATGGCAGTTTAATCCGGTTCTAACTGGTTACAGCAATTTCGTGTAAGAAATTGAATAGAATACATTCGACAATTTGTACATTCATACGAACCGGTAATAACGAGTAATAAGTATCTAAAGGTGCATATTGATTTGTCGTGTAAATAAAGTCTGTGTCATCATAAATAAGTTAAATGCAATAAATATGGGTATAGCTTTCCCAGGTCCAAGGGGGGGCAACAGAAGCAATTGCCCCCCCTTCCACCTAGACTCGACTGAAAGATCTTTTTTTGGAAAATTTTGAGAATTTCGACATGCAATTGCCTTCCCCCCCCCCACTCCCTCGGCGGTGATGGCTGGTGTACCGGTGTTGAACCCCCCAACCCCCGTCATTAGATCTACTCACACTTGGGTCACAAGTTGCCCCCCTGAACAAAGTTCTGCTGTTCTGCAGCTTCCCATCTTTAGATCTTTAGCAGTGTTATTTTTCTTTATAGGAAATTCTGCTTAATACTATATTTAACCTGTATCCAAATATCTTCATTAGTTTTTACGTGATGGGTAGCAAAAACGACAGACAGCAACAGCAGGCAGGCTATTTAAGCTTTAGAATTTTGAGAAAATCAATATTGGATTTGTCTTACCTCATTTTCTTAGATCATAGGCGTGCACTGGATTTTTCGGTGGGGGGGGGGGGATATTCCAAGTGTAAAGTGGGCGCTCGACGTTAAACCGTTTTGGGGAGGAGGGCTTAACCTCCCAGTCCTGCCTCTGGGTACACTTATGTACTAGATAAAGTCAACGAAATGGCCCTAATTCCCCACGGTAGGTATTTCAGCAATATGGTCGAGTGTAGTTGCTACTTAACAGCAAATAAACGTATCCGTATGACCACTATTTTTGTACATTGACAAAAAAAATGACATTGAAATCTTTACATGCAAGTAATGAGTTGCAAATATATGGCTCGTCATTTTGTTTTGAATGAGATGTTATCTGACTTGTGTTTAAAAACAACAAAATTGTTTTAGCTAGACACTATAGAAAACCAAATCATTAACAGTGGCGTGTAACTAATTATTCGAAAATTACTAAACAGTTTTTCATCGATCTATTAAGGAGAACATTAAAAAATCCTTTCATAATTTATGAGTAGAGTATCACATAAATCTACCAAATGGTATACTCTATTCTCCCAGTTAAACCTACCTACCAATTTGACTGCATCTGTGGTGCAGTAGGCACTGCCATGGGCGTCAACTGCTGCGACTTCTGCGCAAGAGGTTTTGGGTTCGATTCCCACACGTGACTGACGGATCACTTGTGATCAACAAATTGTTGTTTTAGTGAAAATTGTAGTAACACAACAAATGAACATTTTATTATTTTCTTAAAAAACTAAATAAAATAAACGCATCTTTGAATGAAGGAAGCGGCGGTAGCCTAATGGCTAAGGCATCGGTCTCGCAATCGTGAGGTCGCGGGTTCGAATCCTACCCATAATACTACCGACGTGAACCCACTCCTAACACAAGCCTTTGAGCTTAGCTGAAGAGGTTAACAAGATTGCTAGTAATGTAGGACTTAATCCCGCATTGCTAGTTATCTTTAAAAAAAAAAAACCTAACACAGTCGAATTTTGGACCACTAGGCCAGATTGGCCAGACTAATGCTTATTATATCAATAACTAGAAAACAAACATTACTTGTTCGTATTAACTATATCAAGTGAATAGCGTCGGTCATTTAGCAAATATTCCTATATTTCCTAGTGCACTGTTGACCTCCAATATCTTATTTTGTTATATCATTGCTCCACTTGATATTAAATGAGGTTGAGGAAGTGATCTAACTAGAAATGAACCTTGATATTAAAGTCAAATGTTGCTCTATTACTGTGTCGGTTAAATTGAAACCAAACACTGAAATATTATAAAAACGCCAGTAGCCTAGTAGGCTAAGGCATCAGACTCGCACTCGAGAGATCACAGGTTCGAACCCATTATACTACCGACGCGAACCCACTCCTAAGACAAGCCATTGAGCTTAGCTGGAGCGGTTAACAGGATTGCTAGTAACGTGGGACCCACAATACCACATTAAAAGTTTAGTAACAAGGATTAATAACGTTCTTAACTAAAAGTTAAGAATGTAACTAATATTTTAAGCTGAAGAGTTTGTTTGAACGCGGTAATCTCAGGAACTACTGGTCCGAATTGAAAAATTACTTTCACTGTTGGATAGCCCATTTATCAAGGAAGGCTTTAGGCTATATAACATCACGCTACGACCAAAAGCACCTGAGCAGCAATGAAAAATGTTGCAAAAACGAGAAAATTAACGCATACGAAGTTGCGCGGGTCAGCTAGTGTAAAATATATAGACGGGTAGCTGTTGACCATAGACCATCTTGATGTGTACTATAACAGTGTCAGTTATTCTGCCGTTAAGGGTACTGTAGCAAGTTGCCTAATTACTGGGAAAATAAGACTTAACTACAAACTAATGTGTCAAATGAAAAGCGAGGTGACATTCAGACCTTTGTCAAACAAAGATTTGGGTGATGCTGTTACTCTTAGGGGCTAGCGTGAAGTTTACTATCAGGCTCATTACCTGCGACCGTTTCTTCATTTAGTCGTATAAAAAAACTAGCTGTCCCGCGCAACTTCGTATGCGTAAATTTTCCTCGTTTTTGCAACATTTCTCATTGCTGCTCCGCTCCTATTGGTTGTAGCGTGATGTTATATAGCCTATAGCCTTCCTCGATAAATGGGCTATCTAACAATGAAATAATTTTTCAATTCGGACGAGTAGTTCCTGAGATTACTACGTTCAAACAAACAAACTCTTCAGCTTTATAATATTAGTATAGATCATATTTTACCTCTGAGAGCATGTCAATCGATGTCGACTCTACTCTCTCTCCGATCGATCGGTTTTCTGAGGGGATAAACCGTGCAGTTGCGTTTGCTCACACGCCTGTATATATCCTATGTGTATGTATACATATTACTATTGTGTTATAAATTTATAATGTACCTAAGTAATTATAGCCAAGCAAAGAATGATATTTTTGCAATATTTCATTAACACTACCTATTGTTTCTAAATACTTATTAGGTGTCACGCGTGCGAATATTCGATACGGTAATAGAAACGTCTGGCCAAAAACGTGAATACAAAAGTGATAATAAAGTCTGGAAATTCAAACTTTATGTGACTACTAGCTGTCCCGCGCAACTTCGTATGCGTAATTTTCCCCCGTTTTTGAAACATTTCTCGTCGCTACTCCGCTCCTATTAGTCGTAGCGCGATGTTATATAGCCTATTGCCTTCCTCGATAAATGGACTATCCAACAATATTAATATTTTTTCAAATCGGACCAGTAGTTTCTGAGATTAGCGCGTTTAAACAAACAAACTCTTCCGCTTTATAGTATAGATTTGATGTTCTTCTACATAGTCTATTTTTTTATACAACGAAATAAGATGAGTATGTCGAGCGCCTCGAAGCGTCACGCTAGCCCATAACAGTATCATAGTGCCACCCTTGTTTGGCAAAGATCTCAATGGCACCACCACAATACGAGCGGGAGGGCGTGTCAGACTCCTACTGACTAAAACCCATCTGTGTTCCTTCTTTCGCCCTGGTATTCTCCCGGAATACCAGGGCGAAAGAAGGAACACAGATGGGCCGCGCTCCACATTTGAGACATTAGTTTCTAGATCTCATTTTCAACGTAATTGCACTTGCTACAGTGCCCTTCAACCGCAATACTAGGTACTTTTTGACGGAAGAAACTAATACCGTTGTGGTAACTACCGAGCAAGACGACCTATAGGTTAGACCTACCAAGAATAACCGACTTATGATCTATCCACACACAATCGGGCCGTGTTCAATACCGGATCTAGAATTATTTCGAAGCGGGGCTAAAGCTTTAGGAAAGGTGGGGGGAGTGCATTAATTTCACTCTACACTGGTCACGGGGAGGCAGTGAAAACTTTAAATTTACTCAACACCTAACAATTTTGGCGAGAATTGTTATCAATGCGCGCGTTATAAATGAACTCGTTTACACACCGGGTCCGCCCGGCGACGTAGCTTCTACCGAAGCCCGCTCCGTTCAAATTCCGGCCACGGACCGGATTTGTGCTTTAGTTAGGCAAAAGTATTTTAAAGTTTTGTGTGACTGGGTGACCGTGGAGCCTAGATAAGTTACATTATCTTTAAACGTTGTGAAAATGTCGATGAACTGTGAATGATTAAAAAATAATTAAGTACCTAACTATACAGAATATACAACGTATTGTAATTATAAAATATTGCTATCAGACAGTTCAATCGACCTGTTTATCAAAACACTGTAAAAAATGGCAAGTATTACTGACATGCTTAAATTAAAGTCAATATGATTTGTGGCAAAAAATAATACCTAAACAATATTTGTACAACGCTTGAAGACACGTTACTGTATCATGGTATCTACGTCTACCTTACTTACTACTGAGATTCATTACATTACATTAGATTCATATCTTACGATATGGAATTACTATAGATATATACTGGGTCCTTATTCACTATGTTTTTTTTTTCGATTTCGCGTCAAGCCCACACGAATTGGCGCATGCGCGGTGCGCTCAAAGATGTCCGCGCGCATGCGCGATGCAATTCTAAGCGGAGCTCTCTATATACCATTATGTCAAGATTTTGACAGTTAAAAGCGCGGGCTTGACGCGAAAACGAAATAAAAGATAGTGAATAAGGACCCTGTTTTAATATTAGGTGATCACAAATGGCCTATACCTAACCTGGCTCTTGTTTAGATAGCGAAATTGTCTTTTCTCACCTTTTTGCTTTACTTATCTACGAAAATAACTTCTATTTTTTTTCAAACCTCTTTTATTGCATTTTTTTTTTAAAGATAACTTGCATTGTGGGTCACACATTACTAGTAATCTTGTTAAGCTACAATCAGCGATCAACTAATAATATCTGTATCTATTTTATTTACTCTGTGTCTGCATTTATTGTACGTTTCTTGCAAGAAAATAGGGCCTTAAGGCACCTGTCCGACCAACCGCGAGAAAAAGAGTAGCGATTTATCGCTCAAGAAACGTACATACTTATGTAGATCCCGTGTAAACAAAAGAGATACAGATATTAATAGTTGATCGCTCACCGGTCCCACTGCCGGCGAGTATTCGCTCTATACTGCATCTCTTTTGTTTACACGGACGGGATCTATACGTTTCTTGAGCGATAAATCGCTACTCGCTTCTCGCTCATCGTCGTTGGTGGGACAGATGCCTAACACTGAGTTGTAAAAATTATGACAGCTCAGTTTTCCGCCACTTTCACAACTATTTAGTATTTTTATATTTCATGCCCAATACTTATGTTTTTTTTTTTCTTTCACAGGTAAACGCAGATATCAATGTTCTGCCGTTCTGCACACAGTTCATTCCCATGGAGGTTATCACACACCCCAAGTATGAGAGCATCTGTTACCACCCCAGTATACTGCCCAGACATAGAGGAGCTTCATCTATCAACTGGTATGCATAATGATAAATTTTCAAACGCGTCTTAAATACAATGAAGTTGTTAATTCTCATGCTGTCCCTGTCACTTATAGGTAGGAATAGTACTCAGTCAGGTAGGAAAACATACCCCACAATTTTTTTTTTCTTAATTATGAACAATCGATGTTCCCCTATATTATAGTCTACAGAGATAAATAAGTAATTTGAGTTTGACATAAACTACTAAAAATATTATTTAAAGTTCATGTCCAATAACAGTATTCTTATTCTTTTTATTAACATGAAGACACTTTGTTCTTGTGTTCTTTAAATACACAAATTGACGTAAAGGCTTTCACTAGGTTCACCAAGTAGGTAAACCTAGTGCAAGCTATAGAATAAGATGTTAGTTAAATATTAGGTAATACATACCACCTAACAATATTGCGATGATAAATTTACAATCTGTACGAAAAATCACTTCTAAACATGGCTCCAGTACACAATTTAAATTTTCACATTGTTAATATAACAAAGTTTTTTCGTTTGTTTTAAAATATTTCTACTTTAGTTCCATAACTAATATATTTTAAACTACTGTGAGACATAATTCTGTTAACCAAAACCACCATAGTGCAACCATTTCACAATTCGATATCTGGCAAGTCCCCTTTATCGACGAGCTAATCATGTTTATGATGAAATGATCTCCCACATGTCGTCATTACACAAACATGTTTTCTATCGGAACTTATGTAATTATATACGAAGCAAGATGTTGCGTGCGGAATGCACTTTACGACAGCACTGCAAATTACTATTAACTGTACCTAAAGGTTGCATTAAACTAGATCGGTGTGTGCATGCGCGGTTTGACGGTATAAATACGCTAAGAACGATGATTTCGGTCGATTTGATAGGATCTTGTGTGTGGAATGCACTATATACGACAGCGCTGTAAATCAATATTTAAGTGTAAAGGTTGCTGTAAACTAGATTTATGTTTGCACGCGTGGTTGTGCGAGATGATTTCTGTTGATTTGACATGATCTTGTGTGTAAAATCCTCTTCACGCTGAAAATTACTTTAACTTTAAAGGTTGCAGTATACTAGATTGATGTTTACACGCGCGGCTTGGCGGTTAAGATATACAAAGAGATGATTTCTGTTGATTTGACATGATCTTGTGTGTAAAATCCTCTTCACGTTAACGCTGCAATTTACTATTATTTAACTTTAAAGATTGCAGTAAACTAGATTGGTGATTTCACGCGCGGTTTGGCGGTAAATATATTCAAAGAGCGATGCTTTCTTTTGAATTGACATAATCTTATGTGTGGAATGCACTTTACGACAGCGCTGCAAATTACTATTTAACTATGAAGATTGCAGTAAACTAGATTTTAGTTTACACGCGCGGTTTGGCGATGCCTAATACCTAGTATTACCTGATCGTACCTCGTCTGCGATCATACGAAAATATGTAATATGCATAGCAACAGACACAAACATTGACGTTATAAACGGTTACGAACTTTTCTGTCTCAGTAAATAAGCTCTAATTTGAAGAGGTTCAATATTGAGGGTTAAATTAAAAATATCTAATTAAATGTAGAATCATTCCATTCCAAATTTTGTCTTGACCTTCATACGCGTTGCATTCTGTAACCTAAGTGAATAAAGTACTTTACATACATATCAACCCATATGATGTCCCACTGCTGGGCACGGGTCTCCCCAGTACCCTGGGGGTAATTGCCATAATCGCCACGCTTGGCGATCGGGTTGGCGATCGCAGTAAGGCTTTAAAATACACAGAGGACGCTGCTGCCCGCCCTCCGGTTGTAAATCCCTTAGTCGCCTTGACGACACCCACGGGAAGTGATGGGGTAGTACTATTCTTAAGCCGGTACCACACGACCTAAAGTACTTTAACTTTGACCAATTTTTATCATCATAATTATTAAATCGCTAAACTGCGCGAATATCGCTACAAAATACTACACTAGTCTGCAACTACCTTTAAACATCAATCATTTTTTTCTACATAAGCATACGACTGCCGACCGCTATCTATTAGAGCTCTTACCTATAATTTTAACTGCGTGTTACTTCCACCGTCGTAGTTTATGATAATCATATGGAATGACAGCCGTTTTTATACACAATGTATCATTACTAGCAAATTTGCAAAAAGCTAGACAAGTACGAGTCAAATTCACACACTGGGTTCCTTAGGTACCTAACTAACTAAAATTATGTGAGTTGTGAGTCCGACTTGCACTTACGATTTATTAGATATATAACATTTCAAGTTTGCATATACCTTCATGGTTTATAATCATCGGTCCTCCTAATTTTTGCCACAACATCCGGTCCTCTGCATCTAGTCCATCCCAGCGACCTTCTTTAGGTCGTCGGTTCACTTAGCTGGGGGCCGTCCTAATCTTACCTTTACCAAGTCGCGGTCTCCACTCTAGGACTGGTTTGGCCATCAGTCCATGTCCAACCCATTGCCACTTCAGCGTGCTTAACCTGCGAGCTATGTCGGTAATTTTAGTTCTTTGTGAAATCTATTAAAGGGATTTATTTTAGAAAATATTTCCTAATGAGGGTTTATAAAGTAGAATCTTAGAAAGCGCACATAATAATCGGCATATAAGTTAATCTATACTAATATTATAAAGCGGAACAGTTTGTTTGTTTAAACGCGCTAATCTCAGGAACTACTGGTCCGATTTGAAAAAATATTGTTTTGTTCGATAGCCCATTTATCGAGAAAGGCTATAGGTATATATAACATCGCGCTACGACTAATAGGAGCGGAGTAGCGACGAGAAATGTTGCAAAAACGGGGAAAATTTACGCATACGAAGTTGCGTGGGTCAGCTAATAAGTAATACAGTTTTATCATCTATGAATATTGTAAACTGGGACTTTTAAGTTATTTTTATTACGGAATCCTAAGTACAACACACGCGATGTTTTTATACCTAACAATGTCATCTATCAGTCAAAAGTAAATTACAAATACTACCATAATTTAATCTACTTATGTAGTTATTATTATAATTGCGATAGTTATCCAATTTATGTATTACTTCAAATTAGGCAACGTTATGTCTCATACTCATAACGTGCTGTCGCCTAAAGGTTAAAAGGCATCAGATTTGATATCATTAAGTTTGGGACTTCGATGTTCATACATTGTGCAATAGCTTCAATGAATGCGAATAACCGGAACGTCATCTAAAGTATTCACTAGCTGTCCCGCGCAACTTCGTCTGCTTAAATTTTCCCCGTTTTTGCAACACTTCTTATTGCTGCTCCGCTCCTATTGGTCGTAGCGTCGTAGCGATCGTAGCGCGTTCCTCGATAAATGGGCTATCCAACAGTGAAAGTTTTTTTTAATTCGAAACTAACAAAGTCTTATAACACTTTTTTATAATATTAGTATAGATTTACGAAAATTGCAGTGACGTCACAACCCTACAATTTGAATTGTTAATTAATATAGAGTTAAATATCCACCCATTAAAATACATACTTTCGGGACGTGAACCTGTGGAGGGCAAGGTGTTAAGTCCCTCCAACACAAAGGGAGGATCCTCCGACCAGGTGAGGTGATCGTGCCTGGCGGGCCGCGGCCCAACGGTTAACGTTGGGAACTTGTATTTATAGTTAGCAGCTGTTAAAACTTCTATATCGCGATTCAGGATTTGGCGCGAGCTGTTAAGTGTCAATTTATTTTATATTATTATATGTGGGTACCGCCACAAATCCATTCCTAAAACAAGCAATTTAACTTAACTGGCAAGGTAACATATTTGCTAGTAGAATGTCATGTTGCTAGTAATACTAAAATGGCTTTAAACGAGAGGGTTATTGTAGTTCATTACTCATATTTGATGACAAAGATAGTAAAGGACCGATATGATAGAAAGCCTGTGAGTACTGAATACAGAAAGACAGTGACTTAACCGCAAATGTAATTTGATACTGTGTTATACGAATGATACGTGCGCAAGAGAAATTCTACCTAGATTATCTTTATTAATATCTTGGGACAACTCACATAACGCTATCTGATCCCAAACTAAGCAGAGCTTGTACTATAGAAACCAGACAACTGATAAACATACTTATATATTTCTAAATACATACATATTATAGATAAATAACACCCAGGCAGAGAATAAACCATCGTGCTCATCACGCAAAGTTTTATCCCGGGTGTGGATCGAACCCACGACTTGCGTAGCAGTCGGATACACTCCCACCGCGTTAACTAATGTTATGACCTAGTGTCTGTCCACAAATCCGCCTTTTCCTATGTGTTTGCAATTCTATGTATTTTTCAAGAGGTAAAAAGTTACTTATCTACTAACTCCTGAGAATAGTACTTATATATTATCTTATTTTATACCTTTACTAGCTGTCCTGCGCAACTTCGTCTACGTAATTTTTTCCCGTTTTTGCAACATTTCTCATTGCTGCTCCGCTCCTATTAGTCGTAGCGTGATGTTATATAGCCTATAGCCTTCCTCGATAAATGGCTATGCAACAGTGAAATATTTTTTCAATTTGGATCAGTAGTTCCTGAGATTACCGCGTTCATACTGATAAACAAACTCTTTAGCTTTATAATATTAGAAGATACACGAGTAATTCTTGTATACCTACTTATATATATCATCTGAATCTCGGCAACGGCTCCAGCGATTTTCATGAAATGTTGTATGCAGGTGGTTTCGGGGGCGATAAATCGATCTTGCTAGGTTTCATTTTAAGAAAACGTCGTTTAAAAAAAAAACGAGCAAAATTCGGTCACCTAGGTACTTTATCAAATTAGTTGATGATACGAGTAGCAGGACTGGCAAGTCTAATCGGTACCACAATAGTGTCAGTTATTCTTCCGAGAAATAGTAATGTTAACGCGTAACACGTAGCAACTGAAGGACGCCGCCCGCAGTAGTGTACAAGCCCTGTGTCGCTGGGCTTAACAAACATACAAGTCACAGACACAAATTACACCCAGACTCGGAACAACAATTTGTGGATCACTCAAAGTGGTCTCCCGTGTGGGAATCGAACCCGTTTACGTAGCAGTCAGATACACTCCCACCGCGCCACCGAGATAGTCTTTAATTACTGGGCAAATGAGACTCACGAACTAATATTTCAAATGAGTAGCGTTGTGCAATGACATTCAAATCATTGTCAAAGAAGAATTTGGGCGTCACTGATACTGTTATGGGCTAGCGTGACACCATTACATCAGGAGTACGACCTGCTTGTTTCTTCATTTAGGTAGTTGTTTAAGAAAAGACACTACGAAATTTAGGCGCATGTCAAAAAAAAATGCGCTTCTAGCTGCAGCTTAAAAACATACATACAGCTTTTAGTTCGCATTTCGCACACTGAATGTTAAAATTGCTGTAGTTTATTGTTTTTACCGAACATGAAAGTATCCCAAATTTCATGCCGCGCGGCAATAAACTTATAGTGCGCACCTAGCTTTAGTGATATTAAATCATAGCACGTACTAGCACGTAGTAACCTTTAACATCAATTTCTTTATAATTTTTTTTAAATATGTTATTATTAACATTTAACCAATGATAAAGATTACATTCTTATTAATTACATTATTTGGTATGCACATTATATGATAACTAGCTGACCTGCGCAACTTCGTATGCGTCGATTTTCCCCGTTTTTGCAACATTTCTCATTGCTGCTCCGCTCCTATTGGTCGTAGCGTGATGTTATTTAGCCTATAGGCTTCCTCGATAAATGGGCTATGCAACAGTGAAATTAATTTTTCAATTCGGATCAGTAGTTCCTGAGACTACCGCGTTCAAACAAACAAACTCTTCAGCTTTATAATATTAGTGTAGAATAAAACAATGGCTCATTTATAGGAACAAATATGAGGCTAAGTTCGGTTAATTACAAATAATATTTTTATAATTTTATACCATATAACTGCTTCAGTGGCGCAGTGGTATAATGTACGACTGCTACGCAAGAGGTCATGTTGTCGATTCTCATACGAATCACCAATCACTATAGAAAATCACTATCTACATTATAGAAAATTGTAGTCATAGGATTAATTTTATAGAATTACAATAGCACTTATCGTGACTCTCCATGTAAATAACTTAAATTGCTACATATTATTGTTTAATATTCAAATAGCATTACCAAGGCCGGGTAATTATGTAATTTTGATAGCTATACCTATTAGAGCTATAATAATAACTACACGGCACACAGTAGCATGTTTTCCGAAAAGCTGTGTTAAGCTATGTAATTACTTAATGTGGCATAATATGCCACAACTAATTGGAAATCTGTAATGGAATAATAATCACGATTACTATTCAAGAGGATTACTATACAAGAAGCGGTTGTAGCCTAATGGCTAAGGCATCGGTCTCGCAATCGTGAGGTTGCGGGTTCGAATCCTACCCATTATACTACCGACGTGAACCCACTCCTAACACAAACCTTTGAGCTTAGCTGGAGGGGTTAACAAGATTGCTAGTAATGTGGGACTCAATCTTTGCTAGTTGTCTTTACTACATAGTATAAAACAAAGTCGCTTTGTCTGTCCCTATATGTATGCTTAAATCTTTAAAACTACGCAACGGATTTTGATGCGGTTTTTTTAATACATAGAGTGATTGAAGAGGAAGGTTTATATGTATAATAACATCCATATATTTTATACCCGTGCGAAGCCAGAGCGGGCCGTTAGTATTATATAAAAAAAAAAGTTAAAAAAAATTACAAATTATGTAATCGTGATTATTATTCCTTTACAGATATCCATTTTTTGTATAATATATTAATAGAAAACAAATTGATTCTCCATTTTAATCTTAACAATGTTGAACATTGTTATAATGTACTGAAATAATATTTTAGACCGCTCCAGCTATATTGCAGGGCCGAAGGGTAATTTTTTTCTAAGGTAACCCGATACAAAAATATATATTGTGGAACGTGGTTCTTTGTACCTATTATACTAAGTAACTACAATCCAAAGGGAAGCCGAAAGTAATGGTGTTCTATGGACCCTCCGCCACTGCTATATTATATATTCTTACAAAAATGTTTACAAATAAAAAACGGGCAAGAGCATGTCGGCTAAATAGCTTGTGTTAGAAGTTGGTTCACGTCGTCGGTAGTTTAACGGGTAGGATTAGAACCCGCGACCTCACGATTGCGAATCCAATGCTTAACGCACTCGAGGACGGTCTCAGTATAAAATTGTGTTTTAGAATTATAAAATAAATAAAAATGAAATAAATAACAAGACAAAATAAAAAGATTTGACGTTTCGATACGTTATGGTGCAAGTTTAAATCATATTCATTTTATATTTATAAATAGAACAATAGTAAAAAAAAAACTCAAATAAAAATGAACCGTATAGATATAATAACCATAACATTGTGAACAGGACACTAATCGAAGGAGACACAACATGCGGCTTATCCATCTTCTGGGCAGACGATGGTCTCGACACTGGACCGATCCTGCTTCAGAAGAGCTTCCCTGTCACCACTGAAGATACCGTCGACTCCATTTATAACAAATATCTGTACCCTGATGGTAAGTTGTGGTGATTTTAATATAGGCTCTGTTATGAATTGGGTATTTAAATGTCAAGTCAAATTAGTATCTTTTTTATAAAATGTCAAAACGAATCGTTCTGTAGAGATTTGTATGCAATTTAACATTGTGACGTCATTATGTTCTGGCTTCAAATCATTTACTTTTAGTATTTATTTTGATGATTATAAATACTAAAACATATTAAATTATGCTCGAATATATATTTTTAAGATCATTTAAAGGCATATTATTATTTGGTAAGTGTAAAATAATTTATTGTTATTGATTGATTTGACATTCAAATACCTAATTCGCAAAATCGGTTTCACTAAACAACTCCAAGAATCTAGGACGCTTGGGAACGTGCCCGTTTTGTGTTCGTGTGAGCGTACATGCGTACGTTCGAATGTGTAAAGCTTAGACTAAACTAGCTGACCGGCGCCCACTTCGTTAGGCCTATGATACTCACAAATAACCTGACTTTCTGTTGGTAAAAGAATTTTCAAAATCGGTTTATTAGATCTTTTACCCCCCTACAACCTCACTAACTCGAAAAAAAAAGAACATCATAATATCCTCAATTACGGTTGATTTGCTGGCATTTATTGAGAATTTTCCTTGTCGGTGATGAAACTCATCATTAGATCTTTACGAAATTTATGTGAAACCATTTCGGAATATACATTTTTCGAACTTTAAAAATGCGTCATAAAAAAAAAGGCACGGGTCAGCTAATCCATACTAATATTATAAATCTGAAGAGTTTGTTTGTTTGTTTGAACGCGATTATCTGAGGAATTACTGGTCCGAATTGAACAATTATTTTACTGTTGGATAGCCCATTTATTGAGGAAGGCTACGCTATATAACATCACGCTACAGCCAATAGGAGCGGAGCAGCAATGAAAAATGAGGGAAATTCACGCAGACGAAGTTGCGCGGGTCAGCTAGTAAATAATAAATGCCTAAGGAATAATTACTATAATCTAGTTATCTATACAGGTATCAAAGCACTGGCTGAGGCAGTCAATATGGTTGCAAGTGGCAATGCACCTAAAATACAACAAACTGAAGAGGGAGCTACATACGATCCTGCTTTATTCAAAGCTGAGACTCATCAGGTATGAGATCGATTCTATTCTAAGTATTTTTACCTTTTTAGGGGTCTCCCCTTAAAAGAGTAAGAGTACTTAAAGGGGACACAGATATGTTTACAGCTCTTTAAACTTCTTAAATGAGGGACGTTATAAAAAAAAAACACATAAGACCTTAACGCATGCTCATAAGCAAAGGAATATTGGAATAATAACGGTACTTAATCGCGTGAAATATTTAAAGGTAATAGGTTTCGATCGAATTGCATCGATCGATACGTCGGGTAAATAAAAGGTTCGTACCTTTAACAATATGCAAAGGAATATTTAAAAAAAAAATGTCGCATGAGTAGTCTCACTGGTATTACTTTTTTTTTTATAAATAGACGACTCCCGCATCAGGGTGCTAGCTTTGTGTCGCGGGGGAGTTTACAAACATACAAGTCACGAACACAAAGTACACCCAGACTCAGAACAACAGTTTGTGGATCACACAAGTAGTGTCCCGTGGAACCGAACCCACGACCTCTTGCGTCACAGTCGGACACTCCCACCGACACGAAGGCACTTTGAAACCACCTTTTTTTAACGCATAATAAACTTAAAAAAATAACTTTTTTACAGATCGACTGGTCGAAAGGTGGCGTTGCACTACACAACTTCATCAGAGGCCTAGACTCTTCCCCTGGAGCCACCTCATTCATAAAACCTCAAACCAAAGAAGGTTTGATACCGGACAATGATACTAAAATTGAGGTGAAATTCTTCGGTTCATCTTTATGGCAGCCCGAGTATGAGACGCAAGGAGACTTCCTAGTCATAGAGGGGTTGAAGAAACCTGCCGTGGTGCATGAAGCTGGCTTGTTGGTGACTGCCAATGATGGAGTACAGGTAATTATCACCTTTATATTGTAGGGTGGAATGGAAAAAGAGATCAAAAAGTCTAAAAGTCATTCCATGAAGCTGGGTTATTGGAAGCTGCTAATGATGGAATACAGGTAATTATTGGTGGTACAACATTTATCACCATTTATTGGTCATACAAGCATGCTATACTAGTCTACTGGTTCTGGCACTATGACGTCAGCTGCGGATAAATGGGGGGATGGAGGCAAGAAACTCAAAAAAGAGTATTTCGTAATTATAATTAGTATTCATCACTACCATCATCACCAGTCACCTATTTCCAAATTTCATCAAGAGGTTCATTTCATCATGACTGTTGCTCAAGAGGTCGTGGGTTCGATCCCCAAACGAAACTTGTGTGATTCCTAAATTGTTCCAAGTATTGGCTATTATATTTTATATAGTATACTTATATTTTATATATTGCATTGGCGTACCTCAAATTGCAAAAAGGTAAACACAAAATACATTCGGCCAGTGTCTAACCAACTGGGTCGTTGACTACAATAAAAGTAAATTATTTTATACTAATCAGGTAATAGTAGATCTTAAAATGCTCTGAAAATAACTGTTCTTTTACATTTTAACATGTTTTTGAATTTAAAAGCATGAAAACGAATACCAAAAGTTGCTATTCCATACACATTTCTATAGAGCTTGTCGTTTTGACATTTCATAAAAAGAGACTGATTTGACTTGACAGTCAACATCCCCATTGTACCATGTAAACCCCTCCCCCTCCCCCACGAAACTACGAAAACCCCTCCCATAAAATGATCCTGGATCCGCCCATAATACCAAGGTATCCGTGAATTGGACGTCCCCCAAAAAATTAACTCCACTAAAACACAAAAAGTAAAACCTATTCTCAAAACCTTTTTCTATCTGCAGTTAAACATCCAACGTTTGAAAGTGAATGGAAAAATGATCAATGCCCAAAACTTCTTCAAAGCCAACGAAGACAAAGTATCACTAGAACTGACACCTGAAGAAAAACTCTTTGTGGAAGGAGCTAGGGACATATGGAAGGCAATTCTGCGCATAGACATCCATGATGACACGGATTTCTTTAATTCCGGAGCCGGATCCATGGACGTGGTTAGACTGGTTGAGGAGATCAAGGATTTGGCGAGCATTGAGTTGCAGAACGAGGATGTATATATGAATACTACCTTTGAGGAGTTTTATAATATGACTGTTTCGAAGTCTCGAGGTTTGTAAATTATTATTTAAATATTTTAATCCAGACTAGGGTAGATATTAAAGTTCCTACACAGTATGTACAGGCATACTGGATGTGTCCAATTTTTCAAAATCGAATACCCTAAAATTTATTATTTATTTCTTCATTTGATTATTTTTGAATGAAAAAAATGTAAAAAGACGTATGTATACAGAATAATTTTTAATCTATACTAATATTATAAAGTTGAAGAGTTTGTTAGTTTGTTTTTTGCACGTTTGTTTGTTTAACGTTTAACGCGATAATCTCAGGAACTACAGGTTCGAATTGAAAAATTCTTTTAGTGTTGGATAGCCCATTTATCGAGGAAGGCTATAGGCTATAATTGTATTACTTTGCAACATTTTTCATTGCTGTTCCGCTCCTATTGGTCTTAGCGTGATGTTTTTATTGATTATTTTTAATTCGAACCACAAAGACTTCAGCTTCATAATATTAGTGTAAATTCAAACCTAGCTAGACTAATTCAGACCTTACAATCACTTTGCCTAAAATTGCTAGCTATTATGCATAATGACTGGCGATTATACATTATATCCAGATTACTCACTTTGACCGTAACATTTTGTAATATTTTTTTTTTATCTTCAGGTGGTTCAGGCGCCAAAGAAATTATCTACGAAGGAGTAGAAATGAACATCAACAAAATGAATATAAAATACCCAACACAATTATTCATTAATGGAGAATTTGTAAACTCAGACAATGGTAAAACAATAACCATAATTAATCCTACTGATGAAAGTGTTCTATGTAAAGTACAAAGTGCTTCGGTAAATGATGTTGATAAAGCTGTTAAAGCGGCGAAGAAAGCTTTTGAAGAAGGCGAATGGTCGAAAATCAGTGCTAGAGAGAGAGGGCAGATGTTGTTCAAGTAAGTCTTTCACTTTCACTCTTATTTTTCTTCTGTATAAATTGATGGAGTGAATGGACTAGGATGTTGTATAAGGATAATAGTTGCCTTATTGATCGTTGAAGAATCGATTGATGTATCGATACTCGATAGGTATATATTCGATATTTTTCGGTACCATCGATTACGCGAAACTAAATACTATATTGATGATAACTTGTACTTATAAGTACTTTACAATAAGACTAACATAAACTTTTTTTTTTACATGCATTCTTGTAAACACGACAAATGTAAGTGTCTTGAAAGAACTTCGTATTATTTTATATAGCTTTCATTAAATATACAGGTTTATTTTTTTATATACATTGCATTACACCAAATGACTTCGAAATATAATTTTTGAAAAAAAAATTACATATTAATATGATGATGAAACGTCTATATTTTTGATTGACCTGTTGGTCTAGTGGTTTCGATTTCCACCTAGGATAAATCGTGCGATGGAACTAAGGCATCGGTCTCGTAATCCTGAGGTCGCGGGTTCGAATCCTACCCAATATACTACTGATGTGAACCCACTCCTAACACAAGCCTTTGAGCTTAGCTGGAGGGGTTAACAAGATTGCCAGTAATGTGGGACTCAATCCCACATTGCTTGTTAACAATTTTAAAAGTAAAAATAAAATTGAAATATATGTCTGGTTGCCATAATACATACAGGCTTTGTTTTCGCCCCAATGTCTTTTGTGTGAGTTGTCCCGTGATAATCTTTATATACCTAGTCTAGCCATAAATATTGTTACGAAGAAAAAACATTTTTTTTTATTGCAAATAATATTTATTACTTTTACAGTGTGTTAGTTGAATACATAAATAAAAAACAATTCAAAATATAAAAAGCTTATTCGAAGTGGTCTCCATTGGCTGCAACACAGTCCTTTAAACGTTGAGGCCAGTTATCAATAGAAGCACGCACTCTTTCCATGGGAAAATTCTTCACTGCCAATCGTATGGATTGTTTTAGGGACTCCAAATTATCATGGCGTTTAGAGCAAGCCATACTCTCTAAAACTGACCATAAATCATAATCCAGCGGATTAAGATCGGGACTAGACGACGGCCAGTCTTCAGCTCTGATGAAGTCCGAAACGTTCACTTCCAACCAAGACTGCGTGGACCGAGCTTTATGACCCGGCGCTGAGTCTTGTTGGAAGGACCATACTTGGTTATTGAACATGGTGTTGTTAAGGGGTTTAACTACCTTCTCAAGAATGGTATCTTGATACACTTGTGCCGATGTTTTGATACCTTTTTCACAAAAATATGGCTCAGTCACTCCTTCATAGCTAACACCCCACCAAACCATCACTGAAGTCGGATAATGCCCACGTTGCACTCTGTCTACTAATTGGGAAGCTTCCTTAGAGCTTTGAGCATAAATACGGTCATTTTGTTTGTTAAAATGTTGCTCAACTGTAAAGATTTTCTCATCCGTAAACAAAATTTTTCTGTGACCTCCCTTTGCGTACCGCTTCAGTAGTTGCTTCGATTTTACCACCCTATTCTTTTTTAAATTATCAGTAAAAAATAACCAGTGCGTCTCTTATAGGCTGCAAGTCCTAAGTCATCTTTTAAAATGCGTGACATGGTTCTGGGTGCTATCTTCATCTCCCGAGATAAAATCTTTTGCTTTCGGACAGGATTTCTTCGAATTCTTTCCCTTACTGCTTTGACCACCATTTTCGTACGAACACTACGTGGACGGCCAGATCTTTTTCTGTCACAAACAGAGAAGGTCTCATTGTACCTATTAATAGCCCGGTACACAAACATTTGACTAATACCAAGCGTATGGAGAGTTTTAAAAATTACATTCGGCTCCATACCAACTTTGTGTAATGCAATCACAGCGATTCGGTTTTCTTTATCACCCCACTCCATTTTAATATAGCAAAATATTGTACAATGTATTGGCGCCAAAATTAGAAAATACAATGAACAATCGTATAAAAATGACAGATTCCAAATTCAAATGTAATATCTTTCTTATTTTTAATTGTAACAGTATTTATGCCCAGACTAGGTATATACTAGCTGTCCAGCGCAACTTCGTATGCGTAAATTTTCCCCGTTTTTGAAACATTTCACGTCGCTACTCCGCTCCTATTAGTTGTAGCGCAATGTTATATAGCCTATAGCCTTCCTCGATAATTGGGCTATCCAACAAAAAAAGAATTTTTCAAATCGGACCAGTAGTTCCTGAGATTAGCGCGTTTAAACAAACAAACAAACAAACAAAGCAAACAAACAAACTCTTCCGCTTTATAATATTAGTATAGATATATTTCTTGTGTGCGTGTGTATGTCACTAAACTCCTCCTAGACGGCTGGACCGATTTTGATGAATTTTTTTGTGTGAGTTCAAGGGGATTCGAGAATGGTTTAGATTCACAATTGAACCCGATTTACAGAAAAAAAAGAGACGAGACGAAGTTCGCCGGGACAGCTAGTTATTATATTATTATTGTATTATTATTAAAACAGATTAGCAGACCTGATGGAGCAACACAAAGAAGAACTAGCAACCATAGAATCCATAGACTCAGGTGCAGTGTACACCCTTGCCTTAAAAACTCACATAGGAATGTCTATAGAAACTTGGCGATATTTCGCCGGATGGTGTGACAAAATCCAAGGGGCAACCATACCCATAAACCATGCTCGGCCTAACAGAAACTTGGCTATAACGAAGAAAGAACCTATTGGTGTATGTGGGTTAATAACACCGTGGAATTACCCATTAATGATGTTGTCTTGGAAAATGGCTGCGTGTTTGGCTGCTGGCAACACTGTTGTTATGAAGCCTGCTGCTGTGAGTATTTTTTTATTATTTTTGTAGATAATGGCGGATTGGGTGTGTGGGTGGGCTAAAAACATGTTTCTTTTTCCTAAGACCGAGTTATCAAATTAAAGGACTTTAAAAGGGGAGTACAGTTTGGTGTGGCAAATCATAAAAAAAAACAACATTACTAATAAAACATCATTCTTATTAAATGTCCTTGTAATTTTATCTTACCACGACTAAAAACTGCTAAATAAAGAAAAATAATTAAAAAACTAAAACACCAGACTGCAAAAAAACAATATACCCTTCAAATTTAACATCATGCAGTCGGAGGCATTAATGAATTCTGTTGACCTACTGTTACCTATATAACATTAAACATATTTATATACATTTATACATATACATTTTATATTATGGAAATAAACAAATTAATCTGAATCTGACCTTAACATCGTGCCTCCGACTGCATGACAAACCTATCAACACATGTTAATTATAAACGCATCACGGCTATTAACTCTGCTAATTGATACCTAATGAAGAACATATTAATGACATATTGACTTGATGTATACGGTCTATAGATCCGTGCCCGTTTTAATAAGATCACAGTCGTCGATCCTGCGCCTAATCTTTCCCCCTTTTTCTCCAATCTTATCAGATTTCTGGGATATAAATGGATTAGGCGCCAGACTTGCTACCAACCTGACGAAGCTAACCACCCGCTCTTTTGCCTCATAATATCATCACGAGTCTTCCCAGTAAAACTTACTTATCATAGATCCTGGAGGTTTTTGCCATAATCGCCACATTTGGCGAGCAATAAGACTTTAAAGTGCGCAGAGAACGCTGCTGCCCGTCTTACTGTGGGAAATCCCAGTCGCCTTAATAACACCCAACACCCACGGGAAGAGATGGGGGGGTACTATTCTTAAACCGGTACCAAAAGCAGAACAACAAGCAATAGATGTACGATGCCGTCATCGTACATCTATTGCTTAGATAATTAGATATTAGTAGCATCGTAATCAATCCTACTAATATAATAATTATAATAATCACACTAATCACACTAATATTATAAAGGCGAAAGTTTGTGAGTATGTGAGTGTGTATGTTTGTTACTTCTTCACGTCTAAGCGGCTGGAGCGATTTTAACAAAATTCGGTATGGAGTTAGCTGACACCCTGGATTAACACATAGGCTAAGAAACCGCGGGTAACGCCGCGGGCACAGCTGATTATAAAGCCGAATGTTTGTGAGTGTGGATGTGTAGATGTGTGGATGTTTGTTCCTCTTTGACGCAAAAACTACTGAATGGATTTTAATGAAACTTTACAATAATTTAGCTTATACATCAAAATAACACATAGGCTATAATTTATAAAGATATCGTGTATATTGTCCAAAATATAACGATAAGTGTCAAGTAAGTAGGAAAAAAATCGACAGGCGACATCCGCAAATATCTTTGAAGTTACACATATACAATGTATAAACCTAACACACGCCTACTTTTAACCCGATATTCCCACGGGAAGTAGACTTACGCAGGTGAAACTGCGGGGCGCAGCTAGTTAGGACATATTATTATCCAAACCAATAATAAAATGTGAAAGTCTGTCTGTTGCGTTTTCACTCATAATCCACTGAACGCGATTTATATGAAAGTAGCTGACCCGCGCAACTTCGTATGCGTCAAATTTTCCGTTTTTGCAACAATTTTCATCGCTCCTTTTGGTCGTAGCGTGATGTTATATAGCCTATAGCCTTCCTTGATAAATGGGCTACCCAACAAAAAAATATTTTTTTCAATTTGGACCAGTAGTTCCTGAGATTACTGCGTTCAAACAAACAAAAAAACTCTTCAGCTTTATAATATTAGTATTGATTTGATATGGAGATAGTTTCGAGTCCCTGGAAAGGACATAGAATAGTTCTTATCGCGATAACCGACATCCACGCAGGCGGAGCCCCGAGCGAAGACTAGTATGTCTATAGAAATCATTGTTCTCTTTCCAGGTATGCCCACTAACAGCCCTGAAGTTCGCGGAGCTGTCTGCCCGCGCGGGCATACCGCCCGGCGTCATAAACATTCTGCCCGGCAGCGGCACTGTCACCGGACAAGCGCTTGCAAACCATCCCTTGGTTAGGAAACTTGGATTCACGGGCAGTACGGAAATTGGTTAGTATTTATATTTACTTATTTTTCAGTTTATGGAAATCTAGCCATAGACTTAAAGATTGGACTGCGCCATAACCTCACAAAACTGGCCACTCCCTAGAAAGAGACAACGCGACCGTTTGGCCAATTCGGGTATAATGTTCGGGTTAACAGAATTGCTAGTAATGTGGGACTCTTCATCCCGAATTGCTAGTTATCTTTTAAAAAAAAAATCCTTCTATTAATGTTGATAAACTGTCGCGATTTATACACTTTATGAAAATATATATATTACGGGTTTTGATCGCGTGAATAATTTAAGGTAAAATACCTTGTTTATTGCCCGACGTTTTGACCGTATTGCAAGCGTCCACGGCCGTTGCAATACGGGCGATTAAGACCCGTAATATACATATTTTCATAATACCCATCTATTTTTACCCAACTGCGCAAGAAGGGTTATGTTTTACAAGAGTATCTATAGCCTAAATGACTTGAAAGGTTTCGTTGGATTCGTCTCAGTTGTGGGAGTGACACTGGGAAATCGAAATTAATAAATAATGGCAGATTTTTGGCCTGAACACTACTTGTTTTTAAATGTTTGTTTAAATTGTTTCTGCAATGAAACTCACAGAGCCGTACAAGTTCCTTGGGAACGCGGTGGATGACGTCACGATTGCCATTAAATCGTATCATATCGAGGATGAATTTGACTTGGTACCAGAGTTGATAACGGCTTAGGGCTGGTACCCCAAAGGTCGCGTTAAAGTACCGCCTGAAACCATTTTGTCGTCCATACATTTAATATGTATAAAATGAGCATTAAAAAAATGCATTAAAAATTACAAGTTATATACGAATGTTATGTCTAAATTATTCCACCATAACTTTTAAACACCTGAAAATGAGCAGGGAGGGGGCACGGGGGCACGTGCCCTCCTCAGACGGTTGTTTTGTGTACTGAATTTCTTGTATTGTATTAAATTTTATTAAAATATATATATTACGGGTCTTAATCGCGTGAATAATTTAAGGTACGAGTAAAATACCTTGTTTATTGCCCGACGTTTCGACCGTATTGCAACGGCTGTGGTCACGGGAAGACTGCATTAAATTTGTCTCATGCCCACCCTAGAATCAAATCCTGGACCCGCCCCTAAGCAGGAACAAAAAAAAACACAAAATCATGAATTATTGTTTTTAAACTTTCGCGATTTTTATACATATTAGATATATTTCGACCCGTGACCACGATCGGTGTAATTCGATCGAAACGTCGGGTAAATAAAAGGTTCGTACCTTTAAATAATTCACGCGATTAAGTCCCGAAATATATCTAATATGTACAAAATCATGAATCCCTATCAAATTGATTCCTTATAGGTACATTATTTTAATGATGTGAATCAATTTCAGGTCAAGTTATAATGAAGTCATGTGCTGCGTCTAATATGAAAAAAGTATCATTGGAGCTCGGAGGCAAATCACCGCTGGTTATATTCGAAGACTGTGATTTGGACAAGGCTGTTAGAAACGTAAGTTATGGCTGGGGAGCCCAAGTAGCTATCTTCGATTCACTCGAGCGTCGAGGGGAATTATTTGATTTTGAAGATGTTGCGAAGTAAAAATGATTGGGATGCATAAATATCCTTTCAAAGTAGTTGACAGGTCCAGGTCTGAAAAAACAAAACTCTTTCACATGAAACGGGGATGTTAAGTGAACCCACAAGAAGCTCCCATTCAAATGATTTACGATTTGTACAAGCTGCAGGCTCGTAGCGGCTTTATGAAAATTTAAAAAAAAAAAACATCGCCATGGGGCGAGGGGCGGGGGGCATTCATCGTGGGTGGATCCGGGATTTCATTCTTAGGGGGGCACCAGGGGCAATTGGCAGTTGAAGTGGGCATTTAGATGAGCGTACGACGGGGGTAGAACAAAAATCATCGTTCTTTTTTTTTAAGATAACTTCTGGGGGGGACTAGACCAAATGGGAATACAATACAAGGAATTAGAAGACAAAACAACCGCCTATGGGCGCAGTTATGTAAGCTTGCACCGGGCACATAAAAGTCTAGTTACGTCTAGTAACCATAATAGGCATATTGATCATCACACAATTTTGGTCTTTATTTATTACTAGCTGTGCCCCGCGGTGTTACCTGCGGTTTATTAGCCTATGTGGTAATCCAAGGTGTCAGCTAACTCCATACCAAATTTTAATAAAATCGCTCCAGCCGTTTAGACGTGAAGGAGTAACAAACATACACACTCACATACTCACAAACTTTCGCCTTTATAATATTAGTGTGATGTGATTTATACTACAATATTATATTATTTGCAGGGTATGGGCTCAGTATTCTTCAATAAAGGCGAGAACTGCATAGCGGCGGGTCGTCTGTTCGTCGAAGAGACAATACACGACGAGTTCGTGAACAGAGTCGTGGCTGAGACCAAAAAGATGAGTATCGGTGACCCTCTGCACCGAGGTACTGCTCATGGACCACAGAACCATAAGGCACATATGGATAAACTTATTGAGGTAATATATACCTATATACAATACGATCAACGTAACTAGGCCGGACTGAAGTAGGCGACAAGTGGTTGCGCAGATGCATTTTTTGGAAGTAAATGGTGACAGGAAGCGGGGGGCGGGGGCGGTAGCTAAACCAAGAGAATTAGAGATGCGATTACGCATTACATTGTCATAATTAGTATTACTAACTCATGTTTTTTTGTGATTATTTTCGTAAAGAAATGGTTTTTCAAAGTTTCTTCAGTATTTACTGTAACTGTTCTAAATTTAAACTTTTATGAACTCATTTAAAGTGTTTTTAAGTTTTTGAATTAAAATGTTGTTTTGTTAGTATTTTTAATCGATGAAACATAATTAATCGTTTTCGTAAGTCATTTTAGGGTCGCATCTCTATGACATGCGCGAAAGTGATAAAAATCTAACTTCAATCCGGTCATGTTACGTTGATCGTACTGTACCTAGTAAAAAAAAATGTACGTAAATTCAAATCACAGCCATAATACTACCGTTATGAATCCACTCTTAACACAAATAATTTAGCTCAGCTAGAGAAGTTAATAATATTGAAAAATGTGCGACCTTTTGGTCTAGTGGTTAGTGACCCTGATTGCTAAGCCGGAGGTCGTGGGTTCGATCCCCACCCAGAATAAAACTTTGTGTGTTGAGCACGATGGCTTATTCTGTGTCTGGGTGTTATTTATTTATAACATACGGGGAAGGACAGGCATCCGACATCCACGCGCACGGAGCCGCAGGCGAAAGCTAGTTAACTATAATTTCTTCTACAGTTTGCAGAACGTGGTATAAAAGAAGGAGCAACTCTAGTACTGGGAGGCAAGCGAGTTGATCGCAAAGGATTCTTCTTCGAGCCGACCATCTTTACTGATGTCACTGATGACATGTGGATCGCTAAGGAGGAGTCTTTCGGACCTATTATGATCATCAGCAAGTTTAGCAGCAAGTAAGTTACACTGCTTAAATCTTCTCTTATATAGGTACTAAATTGTTTGTTTGTTTCTTTGAACGCGGTAATCTCAGGAACTATACTGGTCCGAACAGAAAAAATATTTTACTGTTGAATAGCCCATTTATCGAGGAAGGCTATATAACATCACGCTACGACCAATAGGAGCGGAGCAGCAATGAGAAATGTTGCAAAAACGGGGAAAATTTACGCAGACGAATTTGCGCGGGACAGCTAGTGTTGTATTGATTTATCTATGACACTACTAGGTCTATATTTTATAACAGTAGGACTATTGGGAAAAGAATATAATAGGCAAGTCTTACTATCGGTAAGTCTAATGGGATAAATATTCCCAGTAGTACTACTGGTAGGTCTACATGGTAGTACTACTGGGAATAGCCGTAATCTATTTTCTCAATCTCATAGTTTTATGGGTTGTGTGTCAAGTCAAGATGAAGAGGCCACCTCTTGGATTGCGAAACTACATATTGCATATGCTTAAAATATATATTTAGGAATTTAAAACTCTCATAGCCTGATGGTACGGAAATCGGACACGACCGGAGAGAGATTGGGCGCAGGACCGATGGCTTAATGTGCTCTCCGAGGCACGGAGGGGTGTGACATTTTTCAAAAACGGTCACCCATCTATAAACCGACAGTGGTAACGTTGCTTAACCTTGCAGATATCTAAGTCTACTCGATCGCTGTGTCAGGGACCCCTCGTACCAATATTGTAAATATAACATTTTACTGAATTAAGACATTTTGTTTTTAAAAATGAATCAAATTGCATTCAAAGTTTTTTTTTATATTCTATACTAATATTATAAAGCTGAAGAGTTTGTTTGTTTGAACGCGGTAATCTCAGGAACTACTGGTTCGAATTGAAAAAATATTTTTCTGTTGGGTAGTCCATTTATTGAATAGGGCTATAGGCTATATAACATTACGCTACGACCAATAGAAGCGGAGCAGCAATGAAAAATGTTGCAAAAACGGGAAAAATTGACGCATACGAAGTTGCGCGGTTCAGCTAGTTTCCTATATATGTAGCAGGAATCGAACCAGCAAAATGTGAAATACGTAAACGATACCAATCGAAAGGGTCAACCATTATGATTATTAACCTAGATTCTTCTTTAAAAAAATGGCTCATTTTCTTAGCAGCTTTTTCCTTAAACTTAAGTTAGAATTAAGATATTAGAGTTTGATTTAATAAATATATTTTTTATTCCAGAAACATAGACGACGTGATCCGTCGCGCCAACAACACAGAGTACGGTCTAGCGAGCGGCGTGTTCACGCGCGACGTGTCCCGCGCACTTCAGTTCGCTGAACGAATAGACGCGGGAACTGTCTTCGTCAACACTTACAACAAGACCGATGTAGCCGCGCCCTTTGGGGGGTTCAAGCAGTCTGGCTTTGGGAAGGATTTGGGTAAGTGAAAGATAGAAATAAAGAAAATACACTCGGTCCTAAAGATCTACAACACATTGACGTGGCTGCCAGTAGCTGAAGACCTACAATAAGACTGATATAGCTGCTCCCTATGGGGGGTTCAAGACAATAAGACTGATATAGCTGCTCCCTATGGGGGGTTCAAGCAGTCTGGCTTTATGAAGAATCTAGATAAGTGGTAGACATGTTGACGTTCAATCTTTAACAGACTTCAAAAAGTTAGCAGACAATTTGACTAGTAATCTAATATTTCTCCTATTCTCCACTCCACAGGCTCGCTTCCCTTTTTTTAATTTTTTGACGTGACAACGTTTTATAATTCGATGGAGCCGGCTGAACGCACGAAAAAACATGACTCATGAGGCGTTACCTCGTTCTGAGCCGTTCCATTTAAGTGCAAGCGAGAGCGCGGAACGAGCGACAGAGGTAGAATCGGCCTCCGCGTTCGGCAGGAAACCATTCCATCAGTATTTTCTTATGACGTTGTCACGTTCAACTATCGTCGGTAAACCGACTTTACAGACAAACGATTTTTTTTTTTTAGAAAGGACGACTTCCACATTAGGGTACAAGCCGTGTGTCGCAGGGACTTTACAAACATACAAGTCACGGACACAAAGTACACTCAGACTCGGAACAACAATTTGTAGATCACACAAAGTGGTGTCCCGTGTGGGAATCGAACGCACGACCTCTTGCGTAGCAGTCGAACACACTCCAACCGCGCCACAGAGGCAGTCAGACACATACACAGATAGCCTAACACCGTATCCAGTCAGACTTAGGACAAATCCCTTCCCTGGATATGCCTATGCAGACTATTTATAATAATATAATAATAATATCTTTGGACAACTCACACAACGCTATCTGATCTCAAACTAAGCAGAGCTTGTACTATGGAAACCAGACAACTGATAAACATACCTTATTTATTTCTAAATACATACATATTATAGATAAATTACACCCAGACAGAATAAACCATCGTGCTCATCACACAAAGTTTTATCATGGGTGGGGATCGAACCCACGACCTCTTGCGTAGCAGTCGGATACACTCCCACCGCGCCACAGAGGCAGTTACATATCCATGTTTTTTATACACTTGTAACTCCCTGTGACACGGTGGTTTTTTTCGGATCCTGCTTTTGATTTTTAGCAATTTTCATAATATTAATTATATTGTTTCTATTACAGGACAAGAAGCATTGAACGAGTATTTGAAGACCAAAAATATTACAATCGAATATTAAAACAACCCATTTAAATAATCGATCTATCACTTCCGACAGAGGCATACATGCTATTTAATTTACAACAATATTTAATTAATCGTGAATTGATTTTCTTTTTGATCATTTTAAGAGCATTTACAATATTTTTATTATTTGATCTGATTCTAATGTTATTAAAATTATGTTAAATATTATAAGAGTGTTACTAATTGTATAGATTGTATTTATAACTTATTGTACATAATTAATATGTAAGACGAATTTACTAATAAATAATACTAATTAATAAACATAATTTTATTTATTTACCACTTATACAAAATAAAGTGCCGACAAACGTTAACTAAACTAATGATTTGTACAGTCCATTTTTTATGTAGACAGAAATTTTATTTTACTATATTTTTATCCGTAAAAGATAAAATAATAATTTTTACTCCAATTCCTAGTCTACCTAAGACGATAAATCATGTTATAAAATTGCGTCCGCAGTGCACAACGAGAAAACTAACAAACAAAACAGTACACAATAGAATACCTCACAAACAAAACCACAATACTAGGAAAAGGCAACACATTCAGTAAATACGTTCTGTCTCTATATATACTGTACTCTTAATATCTAAACAAGCTACTCATACCTACTGAAGTTTCATTAAAAATACAGTACAATAAAAACTGTTAGATCACGTTGCGTTTGCGTTGACGTAAATAAACTATGTATCCGTCGCAGGCCTCTAACTGTCATGAATTCATAAATCTTGCTACAACAGTATTTTTTATTTGGTTTGGTAAATACTGATTGATGGCACACAGTATATACCTACTGAACATCTAGCCCACGCCTTAGAATCGAGCTCTATTCTACAGACTTACTATGGCAATCACAAGTGCAAGCAAGCACTTCATTTGGAAGGCCTCGGACTGTCATGAATTCATAAATATTGCTACAACAGTAGTTATTTGGTTTGGTAAATACTGATTGATGGCACACAGTATATACTTACTGAACATCCAGCCCAAGCCTTGGAATCGAGCTCTATTCTACAGACTTACTATGGCAATTACAAGTGCAAGCAAGCACTTCATTTGGAAGGCCTCGGACTGTCATGAATTCATAAATCTTGCAACAACAGTAGTTATTTGGTTTGGTAAATACTAATTGATGGCACACAGTATATACTTACTGAACATCTAGCCCACGTCTTAGAATCGAGCTCTATTCGACTTACTATGGCAATTACAAGTGCAAGCAAGCACTTCATTTAGAAGGCCTCGGACTGTCATGAATTCATAAATCTTGCAATAACAGTAGTTACTTGGTTTGGTAAATACTGATTGATGGCACACAGTATATACCTACTGAACATCTAGCCCACGCCTTAGAATCGAGCTCTATTCAACTTACTATGGCAATCACAAGTGCAACCAAGCACTTAATTTGGACACAAAAAAGTGCATCGTCATAAAGAGGTTATAGGAATAAGTGCAATTAATATATTTACTGAGGTATAACACAACAGAGACAATTTGCAAACAACAATCTTATATCATGTATACGCAAGGATATAACCAATCGTTACGATTCTCCTTCGGTCGTAGACTCCATTTTTCCAGCACTTCGGCCCTGAAACATAATATTTATGAAAGATTTATAATAACAAATCCCGATCAACCGAGATTCCTGTAAAAATATTCTGTCATAATAATGAAAGGATTCCCTTATCATCGTTTGTTCAACATACTGAATTCAAAACGAAACAAAATTCAAAACTTACTGAATCCCTTCCCTAGAGCTGAAACATTTCGGATCGCCAGCCAAGACTGTTGATGCTGGATTCATTTCAGATATTTGCGCGTCCAAACTGTGCCCCATGACTTGACGAAGCACAATTATGTCCAGAGTCCTTCACATAAAATAAAACTTGTTATTAGTTAGCGTCAGGCCTAGTTAGGGTTATATTTCAGAAAAAATAAATAGAAATGATCGCTACATTTAAATCATTTAAACTATTATTATAAAGCTGAAGAGTTTGTTTGTTTGTTTGAACTCGGTAATCTCAGAACTACTAATCCGAATTGAAAAATTATTTCACTGTTGGATAGCCCATTTATCGGGGAAGGCTATAAGCTATATAACATCACGCTACGCCAATAGGAGCGGAGCAGCAATGAGAAATGTTGCAAAAACGGGGAAAATTTCCGCAGACGGAGTTGCGCGGGACAGCTAGTTAAATATAAAATGTTTTTATAACACAGTGATATCACATATGTCTTGACATATGGCGTAGCGGTTCTTAAAAGAAGGTCAAAATTTTAATATTTTTTTCGATATTACGTACCATTTTCTGTTCTGTGTACCGTTGATACAAACAAATTTAGAAAATAAATTGCAGCATCTTTATTTTCTACTAGCTGACCCGCGCAACTTCGTTTGGGTAAATTTTCCCCGTTTTTGCAACATTTTTCATTGCTGCTCCGCTCCTATTGGTTGTAGCATGATGTTATATAGCCTATAGCCTTCCTCGATAAATGATTTTTTCAATTCGGACCAGTAGTTCCTGAGATTATCGCGTTCAAACAAACAAACTCTTCAGCTTTATAATATTAGCATAGAGTGAGGACTCTTTTTTAGGATTCTTGACTACCACGGCCACGGTACGCGGCGTGAGGAGTAGGGGATTGAAATACGAAAAGGTAACTAGGTAAATATGTTTGTCCCTCTCTAACATGCCTTGCCTTACGCATTGTACCTACTCATCTAGCATAAATTGTCCTTATTACCCGACTGTAAAGAAGGGTTATGTTTTTCGCGCGTATCTTTTATGTATGTATGTAATATTCTTTATTACCTGATATCTCACAATCCACTGAACGGATTTATACAATTCACACGTTGTTAGATTCGTGTTAATCGCCCAAGTGTTCTTAGATAGGTGACGTTTTTAAAAAACAAACATAGCGGCTATGAGATGTCAAAATTAAGAGGTGTGAAAAAAAAGTTGTTTCGAAAACTGCAATATGTGTGATGTATGATAATACTTATGATTTTGCTATTTGTGAAATGTTACATGCCTTTTAAGAGGCCTCTTAGGAAACGGGGGGCAGCGCGCCCTCAGAACTTCTGATCGAGCAGGAAATTTAAAAAAATGAAAATAGTTTTGTATAATAATTCTAATTTCCTTCCGATTCAGCAATCATTGTGCGATAGGGTACGTGCCGTGTTGCGACTCGGGGCCGTTACAACCATAAAATTTACGTACACTAAGTACCTAACCCAGACCCACAACAACATCTATAACAACAAATCATTTCACTTTACATCACACAAAGTATATAGCGGATCCGGCACTGGTGGGAATCGAACTCTTGACTCTTGCGGAGCAGTTGTACACTGAACACACTACTACCGCGCCACCGAGGCAGTCAAGACTTATGTATGTAGGTACTTATTTTCGTTAGTTACTTACTTATTTTCAATTTTTTTTATCGTATTAGGTAGAATGATATTAGGAATTAATTCTGTATTGTATAGTCTTGATGGTTTCTGAAAAGAACAACGCGGGCCATTTTAGTACTTACTTAGTTAAATATCAAAGAAAAATAAATTGTATGAGACATGGGCAGGCGCGGATCCAGGGGGCGGGGCAACAGGGCATTGCCCCCCCCCCCCGATTCGACTGAAAGACCTTTTTTTACCCGCGACGGCCACAGAGATGGTATATGCGCTTGGGGTAAAAGAGATGTTTGTGTTACCATCTTTCTCGAAAACGGCAGGTTTTTTGCGTTGTATAAGTCTCATTCCCGAGCATGTTCTTAGCTAAGTTTAAATATGCCAGACCGCGGGGGCATTACAGTGCTCATGTACTCTTCTCCAAAAAGGTTATTATTATTTTTCTCGGAGTTGGCTAGGACGATTTGTGAACTCTCAGTCTCAGTCCTGAGCATGTTCTAGTTATGTTTCCCCTACCTGGTCATGGGCTTGAGCGTACCCAGGGGGTAGTTGGGGGATCAAACCCAGGAGGGGTTTGATCCCCCAACTCCCCCCTTCCGAAAGGTAAGTATACTATTTAGGTACTTACTTTATAAAGTACGTACCTAAACCGTACCTACACATTTGACCGGTGTTTATCTTACTCCCCCCACCCATCCCCAAACATCCTGGGTACGCCCATGGTATGGAGGGCTGATAACAATTGACATAGAAACGCAACGACTTACATAAAGAAATTTGTTGCGAAGCGCAGTTAACTTCCACATTTTGCCTATTTTTAATTTTATGAGATTTCTTACTTACTAAGAACTAAATCAATGTTTAGATTGCGTATGTCGACACGATATTTAAAATTATAAGTGCGATCAATACGATCGCACTTTACACCGAAAAAATATATTGTCAAGTCTACGGCTGACGGCCAAGCCACAGATTAAAGAAAAGAGTGTTGAATTGAGTTGAGTTTGAATTGCCACACTGTCTATCTCCATGCACTAACCTCTATTTATCTATACATCTATAACTATACTAATATAAAGAGGAAAGATTTGATTGTTTGTTTGTATTGAATAGGCTCCGAAAGTACGGGACGGATTTGAAAAATTTTTTCATTGTTGTGAAGCTCCACTAACTCCGGGTGACATAGGCTATTTTTATCCCTGTATTTCCACGGGAACGGGAACTACACGGGTGCAACCTCGAGGCGTCCGTTAGTATAATATAAAAGGGGAAGCTGGGGACTGACTGACTGACATATCAACGCAGGGCCTAAACTAGGGTTAGAAACTTAAAATTTTGCACAGGGTTTCCATTTATAACGTAGGGGAGCACTAAGAAAGGATTTTTGAAAATTCACCCCCTAAGGTAAGATGGGAATGCAAAGTTAGTATGAAACTTTGAAATTAAATTATTTAGGTAACAGTCTGGCATCCACGCGGGCGAAGAGCCGCGGGCTAATGCTAGTCTATCTATACTTCTTTCCTATATACAGATTGTTTGGAGGGTTAGTAACATGAGAATAGATAGGTGATGCTGGCTACTTGTTGCGCCTTATTAAATAACATTTTGCCCTAAGTTTAACGAGTAATCATTTTTCGATATTTTTGTAGAAAATCCTCATTTTTGTTTTAAACTTTAATATTTTTTTAATTTATGACCGAGATGTCAAAAAAAATATTATATTATTGGTACAATCAATAATTGTATACACACAATTTAAAGGAAAATAACAGTAGAGTATGAAATTTCCATAAATCGTTAAGAAAAAATGTTTCGTCAACTTTACACTAAAAAAAATAAAAATAAAGAAGCGTGGAATTTTCTAATTTTGACTTCTCTAGTTATCTTTCTAATAGTAGGTATGTAACATGTAACTTAAATAATCAAATAACATAACAAAATAAAACCGGACAGGAGCATGTGGGGCCACGCACAATGTAGAGTTCCGTTGTCCCCCCCCCCCCCCCTTCATTCAAATTATGTGGTATCCATGCAAAATTACAGCCTCCTAGCACCAACAGTCTCTGAGCAAAGGTGCGGACGGACGGACGGACGAGCGGACATGGCGAAACTATAAGGTTTTGCCATTTTGGCTACGGAACCCTAAAAATGGTCTTCACAACCTAAACGGTCACCAACGTTTTTAATAGACCTATGATCATGGAGCCGTAAGCAGAACCGGTCATAGGGTGAAGCGAGCAGTGTGACCGCACTGAGCGCTATAACGGGAGGGGCGCCGAAAACAACCGAAGCGTGAGACGAGCGACGACGACGACGACGGTCGCTGGTAGTTACCGAGTTGCAAAAGGATGACCGTGTTATAAAATTGTATATATCTACTACGGGTCTTAATCGCGTGAATAATTTAAGCTGTAATACCTTGTTTATTGCCCGACGTTTCGACCGTATTGCAACGGCCATTGTCACGAGTAGACTGTGTTCACTGACCGTGGTTACAGGAAGCATTTTGAACCACGGTGATGTGCGACCCACATTGCTAGTATGATAGGACCTATGTATGATTTTTACAATTTCAATAGAACAGGATTTCAAGTTAGATTTAACTTCTGTTATTATTATTAGCGAAATCTTGGCATGTTTTCACATTTTTGTTTTTAACGGGATCTCTGTAACGAAACATTATTAAAAGATTAAACTTATATCAGACAACTCACACAAGACCATCTGATCCCAAACTGAGGAGAGCCTCTAACTATAGTACCTAACCAGAAAACTAATTTTAACTAGGTAGGTACTTATTAATTCTAAATATACAAAAAAAATCTTTATTCACTTATGAAGCAAAATACTTTCAAATTTCAAATTGCCGATGATTACAATGTTTGTAAGTATATATGTTTAAAAACTGTATATATGTATGTAGAATATACTTAAGTATCCTAGATGGGAATCGAACCCACAACCGCTAGCTTAGTAGTCAGGGTAATCACTAAACCAACAGGCCAGTCGATTTACCTACCACGCTATTTTCACACTATACACTTTCTTTCAAAATTGTAGGCTCAGTAATTTCAAAGAGCGAATCCCTCTTTGAAATTACTGAGCCTACTTTCATGAACATTCTTATTTAACTTTTTATTGTTTCGCCCCTAAAATGGTCCTCATGTCAAAAGTTAGACTGCTAATAGGTTTTCCTGTAATCTGTAGATTAAGACCTATCTTTTTCATTTTTTTTTCAAAATATTTGACTCAGTATCTTCGGAGATAAGGGGGGTACAGTCTATTTTCATGTTTTTTCTGAAATAACTTTTAAACTAATTACTTTAAAATTACCCCAAAAATGACTCCACTATTTAAAATGCAGACTTCATATGGGTTTTTCGGTAATCTATGGATTCAGAACTATCTTTTGTATTTTTTTCAAAATATTTCGCTCAATAGCTTTGGAGCTAAGGGGGGGGGGGGGTGGGAATGATCTATTTTCATGGTGTATCCAGAATAACTTTAAAATTAATTAAAATTAAATATATATTTGAACTTACAACAAGCCCTTTCATTTAATATGTAAGAGGCCGGACAGTATGTCTTTGTTGCCTTGGAGGATGGGTCGGCCTTTGGTATGGGATACAACTTGCGTCGATACCTTGGCGCCTACCCATCTCCCAAGCACGGCGAGTTACGCCTGCGCTGCTGCTGCATCCGCTAAGAACCTCAAACAGCGTAAATACAGTAATCTGGTTGGGGATTATGTATTTGAGCCGTTTGGGGTTGAGACTCTAGGGCCGTGGGGCCCAAGTGCGCGCCTATTATATGTTTATAAGGAAATTTCCCGACGTCTTATCAGTGCCTCCCGTGACCAGAAGGCTGGCCTTTTCTTTGCACAAAGAATTAGCATTGCCATCCAACGTGGCAATGCTGCCAGCCTTCTGGAAACGTTACCCATTGACATCGATGAGGAGGAATTCTTTGACACCTAAACGGTTTAACACTCCTTTTTTTTTTAATTTTAATCTTTGGTTAGATGTATTAAAACTGTGTATTTGATAAAATAAATTAAAAATTTTATTAGTTTTATACATGAACTAGCCGTCCCGCGCAACTTCGTCTGCGTAAATTTTCCCCGTTTTTGCAACATTTCTCTTTGCTGCTCCGCTCCTATTGGTCGTAGCGTGATGTTATATAGCCTATAGCCTTCCTCGATAATTTGACTATCCAACAGTGAAATATTTTTCAATTCGGATCAGTAGATCCTGAGATTACCGCGTTCAAACAAACAAACTCTTCATCATCATCATCATCAGCCTATCGCAGTCCACTGCTGGACATAGGCCTCTCCAATTGCACGCCACTTTGTTCTATCTTCGGCTTCTCGCATCCAGCTCCTGCCAGCCGTTTTGTGTAAATCATCACTCCACCTGGCCTGAGGGCGTCCTACACTACGTTTGCCGTGTCGTGGTCTCCACTCAAGAACTCGTTTACCCCAACGGTTGTCGGTTCTTCGGCAAATATGGCCAGCCCACTGCCACTTCAGCTTGCTAATCCGGTGGCCTATGTCGATAACTTTGGTTCTCTGCCGGATCACCTCATTTCTGATTTTGTCCCTAAGAGAAACTCCGAGCATAGCCCTTTCCATAGCCCGCTGAGCGACTTTGAACTTGTGGACTAGCCGTACCGTCAGTGTCCACGTTTCGGCTCCGTATGTCATGACGGGTAGGACGCACTGATTAAAGACTTTAGTCTTTAGACATTGTGGGATCGACGATGAGAAGACTTGACGTAGCTTACCAAACGCTGCCCAACCCAACCGAATTCTCCTGTTCACCTCGTCCTCGAAGTTGTTTCTACCTAACTGCAATGACTGCCCGAGGTACACATATTTTTGAACAACTTCGAGAACGGCGCCGTGCACCGCTATCGGTTCCGGTAGTACATGCTCATTGAACATGACCTTGGTTTTATCCAAGTTCATCCGTAGGCCGATGCGTACAGAGGAGTCAGCCAGGTCATTCAGCATCAGTTGCAGGTCCTGCAGCGTTTCCGCCATAATGACAATGTCATCTGCAAATCGCAAGTGAGAGATGTATTCACCATTGATGTTGATGCCCCGCCCTTTCCAGTGCAGCGTCTTGAACATATCCTCCATTGCATTTGTGAACAGTTTCGGGGAGATAACGTCCCCTTGCCTCACTCCTCGATGCAATGGTATAGGTTTTGTTTCCTGATTCTGTACTTGGACGGACATTGTTGCGGCTTCGTAGAGACATCTCATCACTTGGATATATCGCCAATCTACTTGGCATCGCTGCAGAGACTCCAGAACGGACCAGATTTCAATCGAGTCAAAGGCCTTCTCATAGTCCACGAATGCTAGACACAGGGGCTGATTATACTCTTGGGTCTTTTGTATAATCTGCCGCACTGTGTGGATGTGGTCTATGGTGCCATATCCGTTCCGAAATCCAGCCTGTTCCGGTGGTTGGAATTCGTCAAGTCTTCGCGCAAGGCGGTTCGTGATGACTCTTGAGAACAGCTTATAGACGTGGCTCAGAAGAGAAATAGGTCGGTAGTTCTTCAGCCGGGTCTTATCTCCTTTTTTGAAGAACAAGACGACTACGCTTCTACTCCACGCCTCCGGAGTTCTCCCTTCGAACAGGACAGCATTAAAGAGCTTTTGGAGCTCCCTCAGTACGGGTTTACCTCCAGCCTTTAACAGCTCTGTTGTAACGCCATCCTCTCCAGGGGCTTTTCCATTTTTTAGCTGTCTAAGAGCCAGCACGATTTCGTCAATGTTGACTTCTGGCAGGTCTTCGGTGTAGTGGCGTGTTAGAGTGGCTCTAGGGCCCTCATCTTCTGGATCAGGTCGAGATGCATGCGAAGCGTATAGCCGGCCATAGAAGCCTTCCACTTCGGAGAGGACTGCCGGCTTCGAAGAAACGACTTCTCCACTTGTTGTGGTCAACTTCGTCAGGTGGCTTCTTCCAAGAGATTGTACGAACACTTTTGACCCCCGGTTCTGCTCGATCGCTCTTTTAATCAAAAGAGTGTTGGAGCACCGAAGGTCGTGTCGTATAAGCTTGTTGATCTCTTGGTTTAGAGCGCGCTTTTCCGACGAAGTGACGGGTGGGTTTTCACGTCGCGTCGTTCCTTCATTAGCCCTAAAGTCCTTTCCGAAAGCTTTGACTTCTTGCCCTTACGCTGCATTTCACAAAATCTCGTACCTTCTTCCCTGAGTATCCGAACCACATTTACGAGCTTCTGGTTTATGTCTGTTGTGGTTTCCATGGCAGCAAATCGATTATCCAGGTTTGACTGGAACGCTTCGGATCCTATCATGGTTTGGAGCAAAGTAGGTCGGAGCCTGGACCTCATCAGACGGGCACGTTCCGCCTTGAAGTCGATATTCAGAGAGCCTCGGACAAGTCGGTGATCACTACCGGTATTAAACCTGTTGATCACGGTGACGTCTCTAAATATATGCTTTTTGTCCGTCATGATGAAGTCGATCTCGTTTTTCGTCATAGTGTCGGGGCTTTGCCACGTCCACTTCCTTTGGGGCCGTTTCTTGAAAAAGGAGTTCATCAAGAAGAGCCCCTCCCGTTCGAGGAAGTTGACTAGCATTTGCCCCCTATGATTTCTGCTTCCAAATCCATGGGATCCTACTACCAATTCGCTGCAATTTTGTACTCCCACTTTAGCGTTGAAGTCCCCCATAACAACATTGTAGTGGGTCTTAGTGGTGGAGTGGAGGGCCCTCGATATGTCATCGAACATATCCTCCACTTCGTCGTCTGGATGTGCCGAGGTCGGTGCGTACACTTGCACTACCTTGAGGCTATACCTCTCGGTGAGCTTGATAATGAGGTACGCTACCCTGTTCGACACGCTAGAAATTTCCACAACGTTGTCAGAAAGGGACTTATTTACCAGAAACCCAACACCACCTTGGGATTGTTGGTCTCCCTCGCGGAAGTACATAAGGTGGCCTGACTCGAGGGTTATGGTGTCCTCTCCCTCTCTTCGGACTTCACTTAACCCGAGGATATGCCACCTAATCTTCCCAAGTTCCACCTCAAGTTGTGCCAGATGCGAGTCTAGCCGTAGCGTGCGTCCGTTATACGTCGCCAGGGTCAGTCGGTTGTGGTGGCCTTCCGTAGCCCGGAGATTCTTAGCACCCCCCGCCATGCCGTTACCGTGGACGCCACCATGTCCAGGAATAGCGTGACTGCCGGGAACTGGGGGCCGTGGCTTTTGTGCTTGGTGCATATGGGGGTAATGCCCATAATCGCCACGCTGGGCAGGCGGGTTGGCGATCGCAGGGCGTAGCTCTCGCATCAGTGACGCTGCTGCCCATCACTGACCTGTTACTTTAGCTACGCCTTAAATTGGGATGGTTATACCGCCACCAGCCGGTCGCCAGAGCCTCGTTCGTTGTACAGCAGGATGTACCGCGTGCAGGTGAGGTTGGCTTGGGGCGAAAGATGGTGATGCGCCCCCTTACATCCCATCCAACAAACTCTTCAGCTTTATAATATTAGTATAGATATTGATGTATACCTACAGCATTTTTCATGAGGCAATAAAATATTTCATTAAATATGTATATTACACTTTAAGTGTTTTAGTTTGCCCCCCCCCCCCACCCCCCAAAATGGCTCTCAAGTTTTAAATTCTTCAATTTACGATAAGCGGCCGAGTAAATTGAACCTAATCGGTCCAGTAGATCCGGTGCAAATTGCCTGTGCCAGACGGATAGTCAGAAACACGAGTGATCCTATAAGGGTTCCGTTTTTTTTTCCTTTAAAGGTATGGAACCCTAAAAACATATCAACTGATCATCCATAGGGTGAACGGAGCGGCCGACTTAGATGACCGCGCCGCCCTTAGCGCCGAAGGCATCCCCTTCCGTGTGCACTTCTGCTTATGCGACATCTGCTTCCTTGTAAAATCAAATTTCACCACTCACCCAAAAGATATTATTTTTCTGTAGTACTGAGCTGCCGTACTTAAATTATACTAAATACCTTCGGCGGCGCCGATCTAGGACGTCTAGGCGCCGGATAAGACATGTTCATTCCTGTTAAATCCTATTGTTAGCAATGGAATTTAGAATAATTTAAGAAAGAATAAAACAGAGGCGCCGGCGCCGAACTATGGTTTCAAAGTCGATTCTATCGCGAATCAAATAATAAAATTCTAAAATTACTGAAAAGTAGGTAGGCTTGTGTATGCCTGATTATTATTAGATAATTAAGAACTCATGGGCGTACCCCCAGGTTTTGAACCAGTGGGGGGCAAGCAGATTTTTTTTAAAACTAGGTGCCTATATTCGGGTTGCGCGTCAAGTCTGGACTCGATGTACTTACCTACGATTTTTATAACTGTTTTTTTACAATTACACTACTCACAGCTCGACCTGTAGGCCCCTCTTGTCGAGCTGTGAATGGTGTAATTTATGAAGGGAGTGAGGAGAGACCGAATGAGCAGAGTTCGGCCCGGAGGAGAGGAACATTTTAAAAGTGATATTTTCGCTCGCCAGCTTGCAACATATCAAGACATTCCGCGAGTCGTCAGTCAGTCAATTTCAAACTTTACTGCGCGATGGGCTCATCGTGGTCTCACAAATCACTGCGCAAACAGAGAGACGCAGCCCAAAGGCAGAAGTCACTGCGCGAGCTGATGAATGAGCGTGGACTTAAAAGCTACTGAGCGAGCTGTGAGTGTACAGCGTTTATTTCACTGTGCAGGCAGGGTGGCAGCACCCTAAGGGACTATCTCCACGGGCGAGAGAATCCTAATGATTCCGCTCTACTGTCGTCGGGTAGTTTCCACGAACCAGCCATTATGCCGATAGTTACGACGATTTCGTCGCGGACACGTGGCGTTTCCATCACGGAATCGCCACGTGTCCGCGACGAAATCGTCACATTTTTGAGGCGGGACGCCTGCGTTTGACAGTACGCGATAATATCGCCACGATTCTCTACCTTAGATATCACTGCACGAGCAAAGGAGCCCATAGGAAACTTAGAAGACATTGCCCATTGGGAGAAAATTTTAGAAAAAGGTATCTGCGCTAGCGGAGATTGTGAACTTGGAAGACATTGCGCGATGGTTCTACGGGGAGGGGGGGGGGGGGGGCAAGGTTAGGGACCGGCCCTTATGGCAATGATTGGAGACGTAAAAGACGATTTTTTTAAACATATGAAATGTTTGAATGTCCCCGCGTAAATATCTCTGTCGCAGACGGGGCTCATAAGTTTCTCTGTCTGTTTTAGTACATCACAGTGGTTTCAGTTGCGCGCCGTCCGCCCCTGCAATGGCGTTTTGGCAACTCCCACTCACGCAATTTTCTCTTTGTCGCCCGTTCTCAAAACAATCGTCGAAGTTTTTTCACGCTGTGTCCCTCAGCTCGCACCACAGTGAGAGTGATCGCAACTTCAACTTAGAACTCACTAGTTCCAAGTTGACGTTGCGGTCCTCTGTTCGTACAGGGAATTTTGAGATCACGCAGTGGCTTTTATGTTTGGCCTAGAACCAGGGCTTTCATCACGGGAGACTCAGTCTCAAAAATTTCGAGATTTGACATTTTTTTCGTATTTTCGACATTCTAGACTGACCTTCGGTCTCGGAAATAACGAGATTATCAAGACTTATGCGAAATAGTCACTATTATTATTATTCAAAAACCACAAGTACTTTTTAATTCCGGTAAGGTACTTGGCATCTAAGGCATCGCAATCCGCATACATTTTAGGAAATATTTTTTTCGATTCTAAGTCAAGCTAGTGCAAGGTGATTTTTTTGTTTCTTGAGGAAAAAGGATTTCTAGTGCCTGTCAGGTGCCAGATGAAACTTTTTTGAAACTAGGTCGGTGCTTCTACAAGTGCTGTCAGTGCGGGTTGAACTCGTTATGGAGAAAGTCCGTTGAGTATTTAGAACACCAGTTTATGTAGACTATCTGTTTACACGCTGCCCAAAAATATAGGCATCTCTACTTTAACTCAAAGCCTTTGAGTTAATGTAGAGAATCAGAGATACCTATATTTTTGGGCAGCATGCACTAGATTTGGCTTTGAGATAAAATAATATTCTTTAATATGGGTGACACTTCAAAGTGCCGTCTAACATATTTTTTTTAAATTTACGTTTTCAAACAATCATTGATTTTAGGTCAATCTTTTTGAGTTTGAGTATGCGCAGCACTCATAGTTAGCTTGGCATAGGTATATGAAGAATTTATCAGATAATGGCATCTACCCTAGCGCCTTCGTTTTATTTCTCGTAAATTCCAAACAGGCAAACCGATTATCACTGAGTGACTGGAGCTCTTGGTTGGCTATCATTGAGGAGGAGGGGGACGGAGGAGGACGTTAAGGACCACGTGCCTATTCTTCGTTGTTATTTTTTTTTTGAGGTTTAACTAGACTTCGCTTCTAGTTACTACTAGGCTTCTCTGATGTCAAATAGTAACTAGTGGGTCCAGCCCTTTTTAGTTTGACCTGGGGCACCAACTTGTGCAGTTACTTTTAGCCCTTTGCTCACAGTGTTGTTTAAGTTTGGCGCTGAGCTCCCTCGCTCGTGTTGTGAAGTACGCTCTTCACCTCGTGCTCTGACTTTTGAGATCGCGCTGCGGCTCTAACTTGCTCATTGGCATATAACTTGCGCTTTGACTTGATATGCTTAAATGTCACTTTTAAAATCTTCTTCTCCTCCGGATCGAACTCAGCTCATCCGGAGGGGGTGTCTCCTTACCCTTCTAGTCGAGCTGCGTGACTGGTATAATTTATGTTATAAACCTGGTCAAAAAGTCGTAGTTCTTATCCTTACGATTGGCGTGCAAACTGAAAATAGGGACACAACTCAAAGTTGCCCCCCTGGGTCAAAAACTGACAAAAACGCTCGTGATCGTATACATAACAAAATAATATGTATACGATATTAACGGACTATTTTTTCTCGTTTATGTAATTCGTAAATTTTACCCGAATATTAAAATAATAATGCTATAATTTCACACAATCACGAACGTATCCATTTAAAGTAAAATTTTGGTCAAATTCATGTCAAAATAATGACTGACGTTTCCTATCAAAATCATATGTTTACTTCAATTCAGAATATCAAAAATCTTAAAAAACCTTTGCTGCGTTACAAAATAGCATTCAAATTGCAAAAATGAGTAATGCAAAGGTAGCTTTGCGCGACATTTCGCCAATAATGCAAAAGATTAGAGATTTCCTTCTCGGTGTGAGTATTAGAGATTTTTATTATGATCAAGAATTATGTAACTTTAAATGTTGTTATGCTCACACGTACCGTTCTGTTGTTATTTTAGAGAAATCACACAAACGCGCTGCGTTTTGAACCGCTGGTTTCAGCAAGGACACAGCCGCAACCTGAGCTTCCTCTTGGAGTGTCGCACAAGTAAATAAATTATAACCTATAGTAGGTACTAATTGGATGGTTCAAGAAAATAACATCAAAAATTAAAGGTGGAACCACGAGTAAGATTTATCCAAGGATGTTGAATAGTTGAAGGGAAACTATTTGCTATTCATTAATTTTTAAATTATTATTAATATCTCTATTTAAAAAGATAACTAGCAATGTGGAATTGTGTGGGTCCCCCTCCAGGTAAGCTCAATGGCTTGTGTTAGTAGTGGGTTCACATTGGTAGTATAATGGGTAATATACCTCGGGCTCACCATATCAGTAATATACCTGCAACCTCAAGATTGCGAAATAACTGCACAGTACGATTTTAATTTGCTTAAAATAAAAAAAATAAAATAAAAATCATTTATTCACTTAGGAAGCAAAATACTACACTTGTGAAAAGTCGATTCTACATTTACTGGTAATGCCTGTTCGCAAACAATAGGTAAAGCCCGAGAAAAGAACAGGCAATAAAAACTCGTGGCCACTCTTTTCAAATTGCCAATGTTTACAATGTTTCTCTGTTTATAAACTGTATATGCAGGTAAGGTGCTGCCACCATTATATTATACACCATATATTAGAGGACTGATGCAAAAAAAGAGGTCATTAATATTAGAAGAGTACACGAGATCGGATACATCAGCCTCAATGGGCACAACATAGTAGGAGCATCCACTTACGATGTAAAAACTTTATGTGCTTAAATATTGGCCAATTTACTGCTACTTAATGAATAAGTATACATGTTTTTCAAAGGAAAGAAAAGAATGGCCGTAATTTATCACGCAGAATCTTTACTTACAAAAGTAAATCGTTTTCTTAACTAGTACCTAAGTAACATTATCAAACTGTGACAACAATATTCACCTAGTAAAATGCAATAAACTATACAACCCAATACATTAATAGGGAGCAACGAACTACATCCATTTATCTTTATCAGTTAAATAATCATCGATTGAATAGTAAGCTCTTTGTATAAGATGTCTCTTGACTACATTCTTAAATTTATTTACTGGTAGACTCGATATGCTGACTGGGATTTTATTGAAAAATTTAACACCTAGTCCCATGAATGAGTTATGAGTTTTATGAAGCCTATGATATCGACCTACCAATTTGTGCTTATTTCTTGTATTCACAGAGTGAATATCACTATTTTTGTTATATAAATGTAAGTTTTGCTTTACAAACATAACGTTTGCATATATATATTGTGATGCAACTGTCAAAATGCCTATCTCTTTAAACTTTTCTCTAAGGGAAACTCGTGCTCCTACCTGATATATCGCATGCACTGCACGTTTTTGAAGAATAAAAATAGTTTGTATATCAGCCGCCTTGCCCCAAAGCAATATGCCGTAGGACATGACGCTGTGAAAATAACCAAAATATACTAGTCGAGCTGTTTCTACGTTCGTAAGCTGTCTAACTTTGCTGACAGCATACGCTGCAGAACTGAGTTTTCCTGCGAGACATGATATTTGGGTGCCCCACTGTAACCTATTGTCTAATGTAATTCCCAAAAAAACTGTCGAGTCGACAAAGCTAATCACCTCATTATTTAAAATTATACTCGTATTAGTACTTTTTACATTTGGCAAACTAAACTTAATACATTTAGTTTTTTTGGGATTTAGAAGTAGGTTGTTCGTTGTAAACCAATCTTGAACTAGTGCGAGTGTTCTATTTATTTTCTCAAAATTTTCTAGTTTACGATCGATTTTAAAAATTAGAGAAGTGTCATCAGCAAATAGAATGATGTCACAAAAGTTATTAACATAAAATGGTAAATCATTAATATATACCAAAAATAAGAAGGGACCGAGTATTGATCCCTGAGGCACGCCCATACTAATTGGAGATCCAGACGACCTTACTCCTCCTATATCAACATATTGAATTCTTTCACTTAGGTAAGAGGCAAGTAGATCCAGCGCTGTACCTTTAATACCGTAATGCCTAAGTTTCAGGAGAAGTGTCCTATGCGCCACACAATCAAAAGCTTTAGAAAGATCACAGAACACTCCAATGGCATCCTGTGAATCTTCCCAGGCACTAAAAATATGTTTCAGTAGCTTAGTACCTGCATCAATTGTAGAGCGACCCTTTGTAAAACCATATTGATCGGGATGCAGTAGATTATTAAAAATAAAGTGTGATTCTAACTGCATAAGTATAGCCTTTTCAAAAATTTTACTAATAGCTGGCAAGATGGATATTGGTCTAAAATTACTAGGGTCATTCTTTGATCCGGATTTAAATAATGGTATTACTTTACTATGTTTCATCAGATCAGGAAACATTCCGGTATCAACACATTGATTAAAAATTATAGATAACTGTGGCGCTATGCCAGTAATTATACTGTGAATTAATTTTACTGAAATACCCCATAAATCAGCAGTTTTTTTTAAATTGAGTGACTTGAATATTTTAATTATTTCACTGGGGTATATATATTTAAAAGCAAATGGTACATTGCATTGATCCACATTATCTCTCAAGAGTGATTCGGCTTTATCTGGGCAAGCGTTCAAGGAGCTGGTTGTGGTTAGTGGTATGTCAGCAAAGAAATCATTGAAAGTTTGTGCTAGGTCTAAATTATCAGTAACAGTCTTATTGTTAATTAATAATTCAAAGCTTTTATCCCGAGGCTTTGCCCGTCCGCTTTCCGAATTAATAATATTCCAAGTGGCTTTTATTTTATTATCAGATTTTTTAATATTTCTACTAATAAGTAAAGCTTTGGCACATGCACAAGCTTTTTTAAAAGTTTTTGAATAGTTTCTCACATACTGAATAAAGTTTTGATCAAAATTAAACTGTTTCATACCATATAACTCGTATAACTTAGCTCTACTTTTATAAATGCCGGTAGTTGCCCAATCACAAAAGCTAAGTTTAGAATTCTTATAAAAAGTTTTTGATTTAAATATATTATTGTATTCACTTTTGATTATATTAAACACTGAGGAGTAAAGATAGTTCGGATCAGAGTGGCTGAAATCTATACTGGTAATATTAGCAGAAACGTTAGAATTGAATTTTTCTAAGCGAGCCGTACTCATTGGCCTACATGTGATCTTATCTATTTTGGCCACTGTGTGTGAGGGAAAAGTGACTTTCTGCCCACAGTGATCTGATGTTAAATCACTCAATATTACCTCATTAAAATAACTACAGTTGCAGAATATATTATCTAAGCAAGTAGCAGAATGTGATGTAATTCTTGTTGGTTCATTAAATAAGTACACTAAATTAAATGATTTAAATAGGTTAACTAATCTGGTAGACAAAGATGATTGTTCAAGTAAATTTACATTGAAGTCGCCACACACTACTATATGCTTAATACCGTAACTTATCCTTTTAAGCACATCTTCCATTACAGATTCAAATAAGTTAAAATCACTCAGTGGTGGTCGATATGCACAAACTATAATATATCTCTCCAGCTCCACACATGATGATTCTATAGTACGCTCAACAGACAGATGTACTATATCCTTGCGTTCCTTACATTTAACATTGTTGCATACAAATATCATAGACCCACCATGTATAGCCCTTTCTCTTATAAATGCACTAACCATACAATAATAACTATTATTAAATATCAGTTCATTAGTTTTCAACCAATGTTCAGTTAAGCAACAAATATCAACACTGTGCATTTTAAGGAACAATTCGAGTTCCTCTATTTTGCTGGATAAGCCTTGAATATTTTGGTGAACTACAGTTAGACCACCTGTGGGCTTGTCCATTGTCTGACTTACTAGTTTAAACTAGGAGTCTTAATAACATTCAAAGTAGAACTGCTAACACTAAATGAATCCTGCAAAGTACTGTTTGTACCTAGGTCAGGGTGTAAATTAAATGCTAATAACTTAGCAAGTTGTCTTTTGTAGAATGTGGAAAGATACATTCTATCTTTCGTTAAAATAAAATTACGAATAAATTTATTCGTGTCAAAAAACAAAATATACTTACTATGTAAGTAAGTACTGTTATATAATAAAAGATTCAAGCTCTGTACATGCTTGTTTTGTAAATCAGATACTGACTGCGAATAAGGTAGACTACATAAAATAAACTTACAACCTACTTTTTCATGCATGTATGTAATAGTTTCTGTTAATTTAATTATGTCTCTCTTTGTGTCTCTTATTTATGTGGTATAAAGATTATTGTATAAAGGTATTATTATAGATTTTATTGCCATAAAAAGTCAAGATAATCAGCAATGTTGGAACTATGAGCTGGTTCAGATGCTGATTTTCAACTATTCCCTTTAAAAACCCAAATACTGGTTAATAATACTCTCTCGGACACTGCTGTGTATCTTGCACTTAGCACTGTACTAAACCCACAAAGACAAATGTAGTGTTTCTTTGTAGATGTAAGGCAAACTACAACTTTAATATTATTCCAGACATGCACACAACTACTATTACACGAGGGATGGCAGACGTGAAGTAGCACCTCCTCTGGATCTAACTCAGCAGCTTCTTGAAGCCAGCTCTGATAAAGGGTAACTGTTGTAGTTTTATCAATAGCAATACAAATAATATGTGTAGTGTCATAGACTTACATTTAAAAGCGGCGGTAGCGTTATGGCTAAGGCATCGGTCTCGCAATCAAGGCTGTGTGTTTGAATCCTGGCCATTATACTACCGACGTGAAACCAATCATAATACAAGCCATAGAGCTTAGCTGTAGGAGTTAACAAGATTGCTAGTAATGTGGGACTTCAACTCAAATCTGGGACTCAAAAAATGTGTAGTGTGTGCTGACCTCCCCATCAGGGACAAATACATTTTTTCCATTCTTCTCTACCATACTAATGAAATATGTATGTATGACAAGTGTAAATACTTATTACCGTGTCCATTCTTAAATCAATATGAAAGAAGCTGTAAACGTGTGTTTAAGCACTCATCTTCTGAACAATGTGTCAAGTGGAATATCATTTTTAACTACCTTCAAAAAAGGTGGTGAGTGCAAATTTTTTGGAAAGGTTTTAGTGTATAGTCTAAAACATAGGACTACCTCATCAAGTTTGTTCAGCAGTTTCCATTGACGGAAATAGTGGGATTCTTTGTCCCACTATTTCATTGTTAGTCGCGCTCGAATTTTAGGTCTATGTGCACACAGGAATTATCTACTTGTTTCTCTTTATGAAGTGTTAATAACTGTGTAATGGTTATATAAGACAAGGCATTTATATTTTTATGTATTGTTGGTATGCCTGGTATTAAAAATAACAGTTACTTAAATTGTTATTAAATGAAAAGCTGCAACAGTTTCTATGTAACTGATACCACTAGCTGACGGCTTCACTAACTAGCTGGCGTGGATAGCACGCTAAATAATACATTTTGCATGATGTTATTTCATTGCGAGTTTTTACTATTATAGAGTGGCTAATTGTTAGGTATCTCTGTGTAATAATATTTTATTATTATTCATAATAGGGAAAAATAAATACGACAAACATATTTTTGAATGTTTAGTTTTCTCTGCAAAGAAGTGTTTTAACGTGTCATGCCGTCGGTGGGACGGCATGACACGTCAAAAAAACACTTTGCATTTCGTCTTAAGCACGTTTTCATTTCGCTTAATCGCATAATAACAGAATCGCTAAATATCAGATTCGCAATATACCAGACTCTCAAAACACCAGATTCGCAAAATACCAGTTATGCAAAATACCAGATACGCAAAATAGCAGAAGTACAGTCGTAATTAGTTGAATTCAGACTATACTGTAATAATATTATAACTTCATCAGAGTGAAAATTTCAAAGCATTTGCTACGATAGATAAAATGAGATCGTTATACAGAAAAGGTCGTAACCTTATTTATTATAAACTGCACTGGCCACTTTTGCTTTAGAAAATAAGATGATAATCAGATGACACTTATCTTTCTAACATTGTCGTTGGTGTACTATTGCAAATATTTTGTTACAATATTTATATTAAAATGAACAGTGGTCAGAAATTAAAGTTCATAAAAAGCAATAAGGGAAAACCAGCACTCCTCTGTGATGGTTACCGCTATAATTTTGTTTTAAAAAATAAATCTGGGTCTACAAATTGGCGCTGTTATAATCAAAAGACTTGCAATACATCGGTTACTCTAAATAAAGACAATGAGATTGTAAAAAAACCTTACCATATTTGTAGTGCTGATTATGTGCGTAACTTAATTTATGAAACCATTGATGCATGTAAAATAGAGGTATGCTCTGATTTTCAATCTGTCCAAAAAATATATGAAAAGAACTTTTTTAATGCGCTACCTAAATTTGAAATGATAAAAGCAGAACATGAAATACCGAACTTTGCTAGTAAAAGAGATACCCTTTATAGAACCCGCAGTAAATTTCTTAAATTAAAAAGCACTTCTTTCAAAACACCTGCACAAGTTAAGTTGCCAGACCATATTGTTGATAACTTCTTTTTATACAGTGATGGGCATGAAGACCAAATTATAATATTTGGGACTTCTAGCGCCAGAGAGTTGATTATGAGAAATTATGTGTACTACGGAGACGGGACTTTCAGAATAACGCCAAAACCATTTTATCAAGTATATACACTCCATGTTGACTTATCTCCCAACGCGAATGTTGTATCATTTGTACCAATAATTTACGTACTGCTTCCTAAAAAATGTCAAAACACATACAAACGTCTATTCTACATTTTAAAATAACAGTTCAAGATGAACATAGCGGTGTATAAATGTGATTATGAAATAGCTGTAATACAAGCTGTCACTGAAATATTTCCAAACGCTCAAATTAAAGGTTGTTACTATCACTACATGCAAGCTATATATCGCATGAGTAAAAAGCTAAATTTCGGAAAAAGGACTGAAGAACGGCGTGTCGTCACACTTTGCACAATTTTAGCTTTATTGCCCAAACATTTGATACCAGAGTCATATTTACATATATGCGAAATAGCACCAAAAACTGACATATTTTATAAATTCAAAGAATATTTTGAAAGTCAGTGGTTACAAAAAATAACTGCAGATATTTTTTCTTGCTTTGGAGAAAAAAATCGTACAACAAATGCTATAGAGGGATGGCACAGACGCATAAATACTAAGATTCCGCCTAAACCGACACTATTTCAGTTTATTATATTATTGAAGAAAGAGGCACTTTTACAGGATGTAAAAATAAAGAAGAATGCTGTTTTTTCTCCAGGCCAGAAGCGAAACTTAAAATTTATCGAGAAAGATGACAAAATTAATAAAATTATTACAGCTTGCGTCACTAATGAAATCGCGGTAGAAGTGTGCCTACAAAGATTGGAATTACTAATTAGGAATGATTATTATTAATAGCCTATTTGTCTTTAGTCTTAAGGTAATGTCAATTGTTTCAATTAAATTTCGTTTTGACTGTACAAAATCTGCTATTTTGCGTGTCTTGTATTTTGCATAACTAGTATATAGCGATTCTGGTGTTTTGAGAGTCTGGTATATTGCGAATCTGATATTTAGCGATTCTGGTATTATGCGATTAAGGGTTTCATTTAAGTCTCTGGCGGTCAAGGTTAAAACTCCTATCCGACTTTCTAGCGCACCATATGCATTGTTTACTATTTGTCGTAATAGATATAATTAGAAAAAACGCATGTCTCCAATTTCCATTTTGCATTAGCATACACCCGACTGGAACTAAATGTATTTTTTTTATTTCAGAGCCCCTAAAGCTCCTGCTACTGTACGACCGACTCCTGGACGTTTGTATGCATGGGACAAGCACTACTGAACCCTAAATGAAGATAAGCAAATATATGTCAAATAGCATCATTTAAGTTAAATAAAGTTTATGTAGAATAAGTTTCTCATGTGTTCTCAATTATCTTTTTTTTATTTCCATTCCAGAAGAATCTTTAGCTTCTGAATAATTATTTATTTATTTTCTATAACAATAGATAGTGGACTTTTGATGCAGTAGTTTATATCTTTTCAACATATATAAACCCCTTCGGCGCAGAATGTAAAAAACGCAAAATGAGCACGGCACGCAAAATGTACAAAACTGAAAATGAACACAGTACGCAAAATGTACAAGAAAGGCCTATAGACTCATTCATAGTCGTGACGTGACATTCACATTAAAAATTAATTAACAAAAAGCAACTTGAACTCCAGCCACGGCCGGTGACCCTTGTCATTATTAAAATCCTTCGTACGAAAAGTCTTACAACAAAAAAATGCCTACTTAAAATCCTTCGAAAAATTTCCAATACACTAAAAATGTCCAATCATACAATTATCTAATACTACAAATATCCAGTCATAACAATGTCCATTCCATTTTGATCCTACTATGGATCAATAGTCTACCGGTAGTTCACAGGATTTGTACCAAAAAAGTGTTAGAGACGAATGTTTGTCTCTTTCTGTAACATGAAAAGTGCAATATGAAAGTAGAAACCAACCACATGCGAATTAGTTTTTTTATTTTAAAGTTACCTTAATACTTTAGTTATTGCTCTGCGGTGTGAACGTGGGTTTACTTAGTACATTTTGCGTGCAGTGTTCATTTTGCGTTTTGTACATTATGCGATTTGTACATTTTGCGTGTCGTACTCATTTTGCGTTTTGTAAATTTTGCGCCGAAGGGATATAAACTACTGCATATATATACTAAGCCCTCCATGAAAAAAAAAATGTATTAGAAAGTCGCATTTATCGTGTAATGATACCAAATATTTCGAAAGAAACGATGCAGTTGGTTTAAGGCAGGTCCTCTTTACGGGTAAGCTGATAGGATAAATAAAACTGCAACATCTCAATACCTTTTTATGTATTTTTTACAAACGAGCAATAAGTAAACAATAACAAATTTGCAATTCTTATAAAGAAATGCCACCAAAACAATGGTCACACACAATTTATCATTCTAACACACAACAGATCTATGCTAAGATCCGAAAATAATTAAATTCGAATTACGTGAAACGCAGTTCGTTAACATAATAAGTTGCTGGCAAATATGAGCACTAGTCAACTATCTACGGTATAGTAAACGATACAATAGACACCATAGGCGAACCTGGGAAGTATTTGGAGTTTGAAATCTTGTTACAGTGAAGTTCCTCCACTTGTTACATCTGGACTACCCTTACCCCCGAAAAATATTCCGGGTATATATCCATGATAGACACTAGACGGCGAGCATGGCTAACCAATCACATAACGCATCAAAGGGTCGCACTATTGTCAAACCCAAACGGACCAATAGGCGCCGCGTCAGTCAATCTTAATCAGTGGTTCCCAATTTACCCCTCCCCCCCCCCATAACAATAAGAGAATTGACACGCATCACAGCAGGGTGGGGGAAAACGTGTTTTACGTTGCTTGCAAGTACCTCGCTTTGTACAGACAACACGCATAGTGCAACACACAGAAAACGCGTTCACGCGCGGTGTTGCAGTTCACGCGAATACATTCGGAGAATAAGCGCCCTCGCACGTTTTATTGCTATTCTGATAAAGAGAGAGAGAGGGAGAAAGAAGAGAGGGATGGGGGAAGAGAGAGGGGAATGGGGGAAGAGAGAGAGGGGGAGGGGGAAGAGAGAGAGAGGGGGAAGAGAGAGAGGGGGAGGGGGAAGAGAGAGATGGGGGGAGATAGATCTGCACTCCCGCAATCACGCGCGTTTCCGTCGCCACGCATCCCGTGCCAATCCCCTAACACTAAGTTGACGTCTGTGTTTCACGTAATATGAATCTTTTAGTACACAACACAACATGCAAACTATATACAACATTGTCATTTCTATACATTTCAATTTTATAACCCATTGATTTTATTAAAAAAGTACATGATTATATTATATTACTCCACTAGTGGCTCATGCTGCCTTGTAGTTTTTACGTGATAACGTCTTATAAATCAATGGCCGGCTGCATTTACGAAAGTGTCTAAAAAAAGTCACGTTATTGATCGGTTGTTAAGCGAATGGCGATTGCAGCGACAAGACATGCGATACAATTGGAACTAACATTATTGATCGTTTGCTAAGCAACGCGAATGTCGATGACATCAATATTTTCTTATGACGTTAACACGTAAAATTATCTTCCGTATTTTGTATAATTTAGGTCAACGCATATTTATAAAAATTCATGATATCCACCAACAAATTTTTGACCTTACCTAAGAATGTCTCTTAATTTTTGTTTTGTTTCTTTTCGACGCAACTTGTCATTGAGCGAAATAAAACATATTCCATTATGTCCATTAAAGATATTTTGGATTTTGATTAGTAATTTATTTTGCCTTTTATAAAATAATCCCGCGTAATTGGCGGTAAACAACGTCCGTAGTAATCGCAAGTGGCGTCCCGCGCGAAGAAACTTACATTTATCTACTGTTTTACATATACTGGCTCTGTCTTGTTTCTTCTATACACTACCTATACACACTACATCATAGGCGTACGTACCCTGGGGGATTTGAGAGTTGACCCCCCCCCATTAGGTATTTGACTACTATCATAATAAATTATTTTGTACTAACCATGTAATACCTATGTCATAAAATATTTTGAAAAATGTTTATTACGTGTTTATTATTTTTTATTCATCAAAAGAAATACAAAAAGTAATTCATTTGATCATTGAAAATGTAACGTCATACGCTAGTATTTCATACAAAAGTTTTTGACGTTTATTAAAAATTCACTAATTTGACTTTAGTCAAATACCCTATCGCAAAGAGGTAGGTAATTCCCCTCTCCCCTCCCCTGAAATTACGAAAACTCACCCAGAAATATGATCCTGGGTACGCTCCATGCACTATATCAGTATTTCTGAAGTTTATTATCTTCTCTCCTATTTATAATCTGAGACAATACGCGATTATTATACTGTCAAACTTATTGACAATAAACGCGGGATATATTTTCCCAATAGATACGCTTACACATTAACCGAAAATAACGAGAACTATTCGAACTATTTGATCAATTTTTTAGGATGCATTCAATTCTTCATAGAAACATATCTCCTTAAATTTAAAAATATAATATATAATTCGACACGACTAGGCTTTATTGTCATGCCAAGTCGAGTCGAATTATACATTACATTTTTTGTCATATCGAATCGTACACATTACAATCTACTTTTCATTTACAATAATATCTGCAAAAAATCTCACAATTTTTTAAATTAAATTAATCAAAATCACTCGAATCGGTAGAGCCATCGGGAGTGCGAATTTTCATCAAAGAAAAGTTACAAAAGCTAAGCGTTCTCTTTCTAGGAGGTCGACGAGACCTATACCTAAACTTTTGTCATTTATCATCTCCATGTACTTGTTTTCTGAATTGCATAGCGTCACCATATGCCTTCTTAACAGCTTTTCTATCCGCTGGCTTTCTAGATTCAATCAATTTAGCTTGATCAACACTTTTATCTATGCCTAGGAGTTCTAATTTGTTCGGTGGTAGCCATTGCCAAGTGCGTTTGACGTCAAAGAAGAGTACCAAGTACAGAACGGGCTCGTGTGAGTGGTTTTTCTTTAAGTTGAGGACGTCTTGAGGCGGTACGGGTAATGGAACGCCGTTGTAGATGAAGCCTTTTGGTATTTTTGGGTCGATGATTAGTGCTGGGTACCATGGGTAGCCTCTGTGGAATAATAAAAATATATTAAAGGATTAACTGTAGTAAGGAAGGCCACACATATAAACAGGTCGGCAAATTCGGTTCTCGCCGAACAAAGCCCGAAACAACACAAACCCCGTTAGGTGTCATTCGTTCATGTGACAGTGTATACAAAAAACAAGCAACGAATCAATCAAACAGTAATATGGTGTTTAGAATATTAGTGGCAGCACCTTACCCCATATCAAGTTTATAAACATTTAAACATTGTAAAATTGGTAATTTGAAAAGAATGTTCTTTTCTCCGGCTTTACCTATTGTTTGCAAACTTGGCATTATATGTACATGTAGAATCCTGACGTATCACAAGTGTTGTTTTGCATCCAAAGCGAATGAAGTATAGTAGTTATAGTCGTTCTTAAGCAACGTGCGTGTGGCTTTAGTATAATGGTGGTGTCTATACCTCAAATTATAAAACTGAATAGTATGTTCGTGTAAATCTCCAAAAGCTTAGGACCGATTTTGTTGAAATTTGGTGAGAAAGTGCCGGGTCTGGAGTGATCGTACAAAAGTATGAAATAATATATTATTTGGCTACATGGGATTTTTATTTCAATAACTTTTATTGAAGAGGGCGGAGTCGCGGCGTACAGGTAGCATTTAGGAATAAGGTTTATTAGATCTTGACTCAAAAATTAGTTTTTTTTAACAATATGCCTGAGGATATACAACGTTATTCTTGGTATAGAGCAAACCTGAAAGTAGTTTGCTCAAAATCAGTAACACAATCCAATGGGGTAGCTTTTGGACCATGTTGTAAAGATTTTTTTTTAACAAATCGTACGGAAGACTGGATATTTGGGTTAAAATGTACACGGGCAAATGGTGGGCGGGCAGCTAGTATTTAGATAAAGATTGGTATAATATAAACGTCATATTATTATTAAAAATTATGTATATGTACCTTCTTAATAAATAAATATATAAAAAACTAAATAAACCGAAAAAAACAAAAAGTACTACTATAAATTTTAACACACTATGTGTTGGCTGATGTATAAAAAACACACATCACCTAAGTTTGACACTAATCGAGAATCGAACTCGAGTCCTCGCGATAAGCTGGCTATATTTACTGACCTGCACTTAGCCCACACAAGTTGTAAAGGTTCCAGTTGTAAGGTCGACGCGTGAGTAGATTTGACCGGAGTCTTTGAAGTGGACGATCGTGTACCACGGCCCTGTACAATATAATTTTGTATTATCTAAGTTTTTTATTAAATATAGGTATTTAATATGACAATTAACTTCAACAAACCTAGTCACAATATTTATATAGAACCTTCCTATTGAAGAATTCGTTATTATATATTGTAGCTTAGTTGAATCTATGATTGATTTTGAAAGGGCCTTCTAAGATTAAGTTAGTGGCGGATACCTTTTCGAGGTGTTGAAATACCTCCATCTATTATTTTATCAGATACCTACTTGTGTAGTATTTTGCATTATTATTAGCATAATGGACCTACACAGGAACAAATACTAAGTACCTTAACGACTCTTTTATCTACGTCCAAGTGATATGGACGTACATAAAAGAGTCGATTTAGTCTTAGTCGCATAATGTCTTTTTCGCGGAATGTCTCTTTCGCAAAACGACTCTTTTGCAGAATGTCTCTTTCGTAAAATGTCTAGCTGCAACTTAAAAAAAAATACTATAACACTTTAAGTAAAAAACATTATATTTACAAGGAGAATCGAAAATGTTTTGTTTTATATTTTTTTATTTTATTTTATCAAATTCAATTATTTTTAAATGTTATATTTTATTTTAAGTTACAGAGATACATTTTGCGAAGAAGACATCTCACGGAAGAGGCATTATGCGACTAAGCCAAACAAAAGTGTTGACTAGAAGGGCGTCGAAAGACAAACTCATTCTGTTTACTCTCTCTATAGTGTTGATTACAATTCTATTCTTATTTCGTATACGGTTTTTCTTTATCATGTACTGCGCCTTTACCCCTTATATCTGTATTTAGGACCTAGATAAGTATTAAAATCAAAATAGCTTACTTTGACCGGCGTGCTAGGTTCTGTGTCGGAGTGATCAGTGAGCGCCGCTCTCCGTCCTCGGCGTCGGTCCGGCCCGCTACCTTCCAGTGTTGAGTCCATTGTCTCGTTATAACTCGACCTGAAGCAATGTTAAACATTAAATCAGTCACATAGCAGAACCTCTGAATACTTGATTATGTGCATTCCCAGGTATCGTTTTATGATTTAGGTGATATTATTGAGTAAACTGGTACCTCAAGGAAGTTATGAAAAGTAAATCTGTGCCTATCTCAGAAAACCGTTTACAACACCTGCATACTTCCATGCCTTACCTACGGCTGCCAGACCTGGCCACTAACACAAAATATTGAACACAAACTAGGTGTATGCCAAAGAGGGATGGAAAGGAGCATGTTAGGTATAAGGTTGAAAGACAAATGAAAAGCTAAAACAATTAGAAGCATCACTAAAGTAAAAGATGTTAAAGTAAAAACACGAACCCTAAAATGGGAATGGACTGGTCACATGATGAGATTACAAACAGGAAAGGGGACCAAAAAAGTAACGGAATGGTACCCGCGGGACGGAAAAAGGCGTAGAGGAAGGCAGACGAAAAGATGGGAAGACGATCTGCCTAAAGGTTGGAGAAGGACAGCGACGGTTCGGCATACATATTTGGAGGCAACTTGAGGAGGCCTATGTCACAAGGCAGCCTGACCTGGTAGCTGATTAAAAACTTCTAATATTTTATAAGTAACTAGTCTAGATTTAGTTAATCTTTAAGAATGGTTTCTACTTTTTTTAAATATTTATTTCATTACAAATATTGTGTAAATAAGGTCAGAGTAAATAAAGGCAATTTATTTATTTATTGAGTAAATACTGGTGAGATGAATACTGTGTACCTACCTTGTTGCAATTTCTTGGAGAGGGGGAGGTTACACTCCTATATATTATTTTTGAGATATTCCTAAAATTATTTCTGTCGTTACTATTAACTTTAAAGTGACAGTGACAACATGAGATTTACTGACGTCTTATTATAAAGTTATGTTTCAAACTTTGTTATGTTTTCAACAGAATTTACAGAAACTGCCGCGCTCTGCTGCGTGCGAATGGGACAGGTAACATAGGAAAGAGGAGTTAAGGTATAGTATTGCATGATTTAGGGCTAAAACATATTGAGTGCTTCTTCAATAAAAGCTGTGTGTTTTTCCACACGCATAATAGGTGTTTTCTTTTTATGCAAAACATTCTTCATTTGAATGTAATTGTTTTAAATTCTGAGCAAAACTGTGATAACTGACCAGAATGAAAGAACAGCGGAACTCATTTTTTTTTTTAAAGACGACTCCCGCAGTTGGGTACAAGCCCTGTATCGCGGGGGACTTTACAAACACGGACACAAAGTACACCCAGACTCGAAACAACCATTTGTGGATCACACAAAGTTCCGTGTGGGAATCGAACTCACGACCTCTTGCGTAACAGTCGGACACCATCCCACCGCGCCACAGAAGCAGTCATTTTAAGCAAAACAAACACTGGCAAGTTTCTGATTAGTTTATAAATGCGAAAGTTTTAATAGCTAGATGTATGATATTCAATCACGTCAAGACAAATCCTCTGTGCCAAATTTTATTTAAATTTTAAAATTTAACATTATAGTCTGGAATAGCCCAATGGTTACTTTGTATTCCGAATAAATGTTAACCATCACAGTCTAACCCGACCACGTTTGAAGGCCCTCGTTATGAGAGAGGCTGGTGCGTCCACATTTATTTTCTTCTTCTTCTTCTTTCGGTTTTTGGCAATCTAGCCGTTTTAACAGCTAATTTCTGCCAGTGTCAAGTATTTATGCGCTTATTATAAGCACAAAGTCTCGTTCTTCTTAAAATATTACGTATTCAAATCATTTTTTACAAGTAAACTTAGAGCTGTAAAAATAATGGCCGGTTAGTTTGCCGCCATTTTTACAACTCCCCACATTTATTTTATACTGTCTAATAAACAGTGTTAGTTACCCGTCAGTGGAGCTCATGGAGCAGGAGTGGTCGGAGCCGTGGTCGTGGTCGTCGTAGTGCGTGCAGGACGAGCACGACTGCGACCACGCCGAGCTGCTGCTGGACGAGCGGGACAGCGCCAGGTCGCTGTCGGAGCCCACCTCGCCGGGGGGCCCGCGGTACTGCAGGAACGATGCTGGGACCGGAGTTGACATGCTCTTGCCGTCGCCTGCTTGGGATGTTCTGTAGATAAAATGGTTAAGATCAATTGCATTTTTTTTAAAAAGATATCAATTTATTCACCAGGGTTTGAGCGCTAGCTGAGGAAACTGGAAGACTATACAAACATGGGAAGATCCAGGATTTTATTCTGGGGGGGAGGGGGGAACACAAAACCCTGAAATGAGAATACAATACAAAAAATCGGTAGACAGACAACCGTATGGTCTGGTGGAGGGGGGGGGGGGGGGGAGCGCGTGTAAGCTTAATAAAGCTTATAGTATATGCGTCAATTTTCCCCGTTTTTGCAACATTTTTCATTGCTGCTCTGGTCCCATTGGTCCTAGCGTGATGTTATATAGCCTATGCCTTCCTCGATATATGGGCTGCCCAATAGAAAAAGATTTTTAAAATTCGGACCAGTAGTTCTTGAGATTACCGCGTTCTAACAAACAAACAAACTCTTCCGCTTTATAATATTAGTAAAGATTATAGATTTAATCTGATAGGAGCATGATCAGTGTTAACATATTATCTCAGATTATGAGTTACATACCTAAACAGATCTGGCGATGACCTGGACTTGTCTTTGTCCTGTTTCCTCGGTCTACCACGCCCTTTCTTCTTCGGCGAGGTTTCTAAGCTTGACCGGCCTAAGCTTGCCGATAGAGTCGGCAATGACGCTGTTGACAAATTTGAGATTTCGTTAGGTTGGGTGAATATTCTTTCTATTAGTCACCAGTCTCACCGCCGGCGATGAGCGAGAAGCGATTTAGTCGCTTAGGAAACAATAGATGTATATTGTAGATGCAGTACGTGTAAATAAAAGATGTTCAGTATAGAACGAGTACTCGCCGGCAGTGTGAACGGTCAGCGATCGCACACGGAATCTATCATAAATATGTAATACGTTTCTTAAGCGATAAAATCGCTACTCGCTTTCTCGCCGTTGGTGGGACAGGTGCCTAATGTTGTGTAAGTCTGAATACATATAAAAGAGAACAGTGAGCGATTGATATATAAATCCAGATTTTTAACCGCTAAACATTAAGACATACTTAATGACTATCTGTAAGCCAAATTTCAACGAAATTCGTTCAGGCGATGGGTGCATAGTAAAATTAATAGGGTTTTTTTTAAAATCAACCCCTAAAAGCGTGAAATGCAACTGTCGGAGCTCCGGTAAATAATCGGGCGACTAGTCCGTATACCTGTTGAAACTCGGGTTTGATAAAGAATAGCTTATATCAACTATTATATCGCTTACCATCAGATCCAAAGCTTTTCGGTGGCGTTGCGATTGTCGAAGGTGTCACTAGAAGCGTGGGTTTCCTCAATCCACCTAATAGACCAAGACCTGCACTAACTGTAAAAACGAGACGAAAGAAATAATATGAAAATAGTAGACCATTTTGAGTATATGTTCCATCTAATCTTGAATTAAAAATATCCTAGGGCATCTACGTATTGGAAACATGTCCCCAGGTCAATATTATTGTACTTCAGTCTGTATTCGTATCTACTTAATAAAAGAAAACCTCTTATTCTTTCCAGGACAGAGGGGTATTTTGTATTTTCAATTATTTAGCGGTTTTGAGCACAGTGCAATAGCAACACAAAAACCGACGTAATAATAATAATAATAATAAATAATCATTCAATCAATTATGAAGCAAAATATTAGCCTGTTCGTAAACAATAGGTAAAGCCGAAGGAAAGAACAAGCAATAAAAACTCTCGACCACTCTTTTCATATTCCCAATATTAGTTTATAAACTGTATATGTAGGTAAGGTGCTGCCACCATTCTATTATACATCTTATTAAAGGACTGATTCAAAAACAAGAGATAAATTAAAAATATTGGTCAATATTTATATGTCGTAGAATTATTTAATCCGCCTACCATTTGTTTTGATTAAACAGCAAGTCTATTGACTCATTTAAACATGCCCGCCGCAAGATGGTGTGACTTTAGTTTGACGTTTACTTTTGAAGTGCCAGTTGGTCTAATTCGACAATCTTACTCGAGCGGTCGTAGCGACAACACGTCTTCCGATAGACGTCGCTATTTTTAAAGTCGCGGTGGTGTGATTATAGAGTGACTAATGCAGTGGCATTTGTGTAACAGAAATGATTAGAACTGTTGGTGGACTTTAACTCGAGGTTTCCGCGTCCATATGATTGATTGCCATAATGTTAATTCAAATATGAAGCCGCTAATAGCTCGTACGGCCACCCTGGCGCTTCGACATATAAATGATTTGCAAAAGAATGGCCTTAATATCACGCAGAATCTTTACTTACAAAAGTAAATCGTTTAACCAACACATAAGTAATTATATATAAATGTATGTGTTATCAGTTATAGAATATTGTTGTCGTCGTTTGATAATTATATCAAACGACGAATTATCAAACGACAACAATTTTCTCCTAAGTTAAATACAAAACTGCACAATAAACATAAATGTTTAAAGATAGTCATACTTGGTGTGTCTCGAGATGTGCTGGCATCAGGTTTAGGGGGTGACTTTTCTGGAGTCACTAGTTTGTGTGAACGTTCTACGCTCTTTCTCGGAGGTGCGGGAGGTTCCGAATCTGAGGTAGGTGTTTCTGTAAGTAGGAATGTCACAATAATATCATAAATGCCTAAAAGTGTATGTCTGTCTTATTACAACCATGGTTTAATTCCTTTTTTTGGGTTGGATGATAAAAAGTTAACGACTCATTTGTGGCCATTTTGGCGATATACCTACAAATTAATTGTTTGAATGCGGTGAATATTTATCATTATAGATGACGGTAATTATTCACCATTCCAGACATTTCTAGCATGAGAGTTGTCTCTAAAATCTAGCAACCAGGACAAGAACTGTAAAAACTCCGGATTTAAGAGCTCAGAACCCATGCCTCGTCGCGGTGATGGCCGTCAACGGCGTCCAAAGACTTGAAATGTTATACCCGGATTGCTAATGAGATCCCACCCGGATGCTCCCCAGACGCCCTTGTGTACAAATCTGGGGAAACCCCGCACGAATTGTAAACCTTGCATGATACCATTGACGTAAATACCTGGACCGCGCCATCCCTTTCAATTTTAAAGTACATATTGACTGCAAAACATTAAAAGAAAAAACTCGTGCAGCCCTGTGTCTTTGACAGGTATTGTCCACAAAGTAGCGTTGTCTCTTTCTAGAGAGTGGTCAATTTTATGAGGTTATGGCGCAGTCCAGGTCTATACGTCAATGCATGATACTCACCATTGTCAACATTATCACGCACGTCGCTCGCCCGTCATGTGGACGTGGGGCGTGCGGCGCCTCGCCCTCCGCCCCCGACTCGGCCTCCACCCTGCACCCGCCATCGCCCCCGCCCCACTGCCACCAACGACGCGACTGATGTACTACCAGCTACAGGCTACGCCACCTCGCATTGTCATAAACAATGTTACTTACCATTATCAACATTATCTCGCACGTTGCTCGCACGTCGCACGGTCGCGGTTTGTGCGGCGACTCGCCCCCGGCCCCTGAGTCGACCCCCGCGCCGCCCCCTAGCTCGCGCCCGCCCCCTCTGCCACCATCGACGAGGGGCAACTGATTCACTAGTAGCCACTGGGGAAGGGTCGCGCTGAAACAATGTCTTTTTCAATTTTATCTTATCTTATAAAAACATTTTTTTTATAAGATAAGATAAAATTATCAAAGATATTCATAAAGTTGTGAAAATTTATGAAATACGTCCAAAAGCCGTAAGACAGAGGCTTTGTGCAATTAAAATGCACAATAAGTACTGTACACTGGCAGAAATTGGTTGGAAAATCTGCTATAATGCCATGAACACGAAAATAAAAAGAAGAAGACATTTTAAAAAACCTAAGTAGACCTTGGTGTTTGAACTTTCCCTCTGGAGGGACACACATGAATTACACAAATTGGTTCAAATCCTGTATCGCGTAAGCAGAGTTCAAAACAGAGGTATTGTTATAAGACTTATATGTAAGGGTCCAGGATCTCTCAGATGTGTGGTAAATGGTTGTGTGACAAAGTAAGTGGTAGGTGGTGAAGGGTTAAGACTCTCGAATGAGACCCACTGCCCCACTACTGGCTCTTCAAATGTAAACGACAAACGTTAGCCACGCTATCTTGCGGCAGCCATGTTCAAGTCAGTCAATACACGTGCTATTTAATCAAAACAGATGTTAGGTCAACGGAAATCAATTAGCGATCTAGTGATTCTTCGACATATATTTATGTAAGATACTTACAGTATTATTCTCGTCGTCAGTATCTCGACGAGCACTGGACTGTCGTCTCTCGCTGCGAGCGACTGACACCGCACGAATCACACGGTCGTTGCGTCTTTCTGCAAATGTTCAAAAGCAGATACGCACTTTATTTTTATTCCTAGTGTTAAGTCCCTAATGTATTCTGACTATTATATAAGTGGCAGAAATACAATATCAAGTTAATACACTATCTGAGGTATAAATCTATACTAATATTATAAAGCGGAAGAGTTTGTTTGTTTGTTTGTTTAAACGCGCTAATCTCAGGAACTACTGGTCCGATTTGAAAAAATCTTTTTTTGTTGGATAGCCCATTTATCGAGGAAGGCTATAGGCTATATAACATCCCGCTACGACTAATAGGAGCGGAGTAGCGACGAGAAATGTTGCAAAAACGGGGAAAATTTACGCATACGAAGTTGCGCGGGACAGCTAGTAGTTAATATTAGTGTTCTCAGATACTCCAATTACCTACTAAAGTATTTGTACAGTAGCTTTAAAGCTACTCAAATTAGATAAAATAATTGAAATTTGGGCCAGAGTTACAGTCTTACAACTGGCCTTACGTGGCCGTCGCGGACAGACTCTTATGACAGACCAATTTTTTGGAGAATTTTGACACTGTATCGGAGTGTTTTGACAGGCAGCTGGTGTACCGGTGTTGCATAAAATTACCCCCCCCACCCTCCCCCACCATCATGCGAGCGAGTCACACTTGGCTGGTTGGATCACATGTTGCCTCCCCCCCCCGAACAAAGCTCTGGATCCGCGCCTGACTTGTGACAATTATCCACTATCTAGAAGGAGATCACACGGGACACCACTTTGTGTGATCCACAAATTGTTGTTCCGGGTCTGGGTGTGCTTAAGTCCGTTACTTGTATGTTTAAAAAGTCCCCCGCGACACAGGGCCTGTAACCTACAGTTTATGATAAAAACCCAATGATATATCTACGTACCAGGTGTATGATCACTATCACTGCTAGACCTAGGCCGACTAGCCGCGCGACTGACGCTCCTTCTCCCACTCAATGTCCGCAGCGGACTGGTCCGCACAGGACTATTGCGAGGACTAGGCTCAGGACTGACACTGCACAACTCTGTCAGTCCCGCTTCACGCACGTCGCGACGAGCTTGACGGAATATCGGCATGCATTGTTCGCGCATTTTGACCCCTGCCCTATAAACAAACACAACATTTTATTGTTAAGACTTGTAATTGGCTATCAGAATATCAATGTTGATAAACTTTTGCGATTGGTACACATTATAAAACTATATATACTACAATCAATCACGTAAATAATTTAAGGTAAAATACCTTAAAATATGTTTATCATTATATATATATATATATATATATATATATATACCTATATATATATATATTTATTCAATCAACCCGTGACCACAGCCGTTGCAATACGGTCGAAACGTCGGGCAATAAACATGGTATTTTGCCTTAAATTATTCACGCGATTAAGATCCGTAGTATATATAATTTTATAATATCCATCAGATTTGTTCAGTCTATTATGTTAATTTAATAAATATGTATAAATAAAAGAAAACTATTAATATTAACTCAAAACCTCAAACCATTGAGTGGATTGAGTTGAAATATGTGGCATACAGATATATATATATATAAGTAACGGATTTTTTAAAATGTAATTACTGGGAATTGTAATTAGAAACCTCTAAATATGAAACGAGAGTTCAAAATTAATAATACTCATTCTTTTTCAATTATTTATATCATTTTATATTAGATGGGAAAAGATAATAAACAAATAAACAGAATAGCTGTTGCCCGCAAGCAACGTCCCGAAAACTATCACGTATACGGGCCAGCACTTCCCATACGGTAACGATACGGTACGGGGTCGGTCTTCGACCCATTCCGATAAAATCAGCTATCTAATAATAAAAACCACATTCCAATATATCCGTTAATACAAACACTTAGAAAAACTTATTTAATCAATTAACTTACTTATAAAACACAGTATCCTTGTTATTATAAGTGAGACAGTTTTCAATCATCAGTTTGAAATCGGCTTCAACATCATCTATTGTCTTGTATGCCCCTCGATCCAACTTCTTGCCCATTGTACTAAGGTCCATGGGATGTTTCACTATTGTACTGTAATCTGGCACCTAAGAATCATAACCATTAATATTATATTATTGTTATATAATAGAAGTACAGTTCTCGCAATGTAACTAGGCCGATCTGAAGTTAGGTTCAACAAGAGAATGATATGACACAAAAGCTTAAATTAATACAGTTACAGTAAATACTAGAGATGGTTGTAAAACAATTGATTTTTTTTTAAAAGATGACTCCCGCAGTAGGGTCGAGCCCTGTGTCACAGGGGACTTTACAAACATACAAGTCACGGACACAAAGTACACCCAGACTCGGAACAACAATTTGTGGATCACACAAAGTGGTGTCCCGTGTGGGAATCGAAGCCACGACCTCTTGCGTAGCAGTCGGATTATGAGAGATCGGATAATCGGATACATAGTTAACTAAAGTTCAGGTGTTGGCAATTATGAAAAGCACTTTTTTATCAATGTAATCTTTACTACCTTTCATTTCTTAGTATGTACAATAAATAAATTAAAAATAAGGATAATAATTTATATCCTTAACGAATAAATAAACAGCACTGAGTTCAATAAAAATATTTATATTAAGTAATTTAAGTTTTGTTATTCACCCTTTCCTTCATACTCTAAATACACACATATTTAAATGAGGAGTGCAAATATATGTGACTAGTTAAGTAATTTCGGTATCCCGGGTTTTTGATAAAAAAATATTCTCAGAAGCCGCTTCCACAATATGTAAGCCGAAAATTAACTTTAGGTAACTATATGCATCCGATTATCCAACCTCCAATAATTACATCTATTTACCCATATGATGTCCCACTGCTGGTTCCAGATCTCCCCAGTAAAACATACTAATTATAGATAAAATCGTCACACTTGGCGTGCGGATTGGTGATCGCAGTAAGGCTATAAAGTACGCAGAGGACGCTGCTGCCCGTCCTCCGTTTGTAAAGTGTCTCTAAATTTCGTTAACGATTGCAATCCCCTCTTCGTGTTAGAATTTACTTATAAAAATGCATCTGAACAGCCACATATTCCTCAGTTCAGCCCGGCCAACTAATATTGCGAGAACTGTAGCATGTAATTAAACATAACTATGTGCAATAATCAGCTTTTTTTACAACATATTGTGTCTTATAAGCAAAAATTCGCTAGCATATTGATCCTAAGCGGCAAATAAAGGACATTCTTATTACAACGTGCCCAGGCTTTTAAAACTTCGTATTTTTGTAAGATAGTAGAAGATCAACAGACCTAGTTAGAAAAAGTCTCTAATCAGTCTGGATTGACACTGTGCCGCCTAGCGAATTCAACTATAGCTAAGATTCATATATGTGACTAACTTAAAAATTACGAAGATACAAGCACCAAATGTATTCTAAAGCCGAAATGGATGTGTAATGTTTAATAACAAAGCTTCTTAGCAACCATTGACAAAAGTATTAAATATTGAATGGTTGCCAAGTAATTTTGTTATTAATTTAGTATATAATAGGTACTAAAACCAGGCTTGTTATAATAAAAATGTATTTACAAAATCAGATCCTAAGAGAAGCGTTCAACTTACTGACACACACTTGATAGAAACAAGGTTTTTCTTTCATTTCCAAGTCAGCATGGAAATTGTATATTATTTAAAATAACTATCAAGTAAATATCATAATAAAAAATAAGTCGGTTCAATCACATTTAGAATTTTTATGGCTAAATCTATAATACATACCTACTTTTTTTTAAAGTGTTAAACTACGATTTAGATTTTGCGCAAATGAGCCACCGATGATATCCTTTATTCGTACCTTACCCTCCACGACAATGTAGTGAGTGGCTGTTACAATGGGTTAGGATTGCTATACATAATATAAGCGAGCCGGCATTAATCGGTACAGCCAAAAACAATTAATTATGTTTAATTGATTAAAAATACTAACAAAATTTGAATTCAATAATATAAAAATACTATTTATACGAGTTCATAAAAGTTTAAATTTAGAACAGTTACAGTAAATACTAAAGAAAGTTTGAATAAAAATTTCTTTACGAAAATAATCACAAAAAACATGACTTGGTAATACTAATTATGACAATGTAATGCGTAATCGCATCGCTAATTCTCTTGGTTTAGTTACCGCCCCCGCCCCCCGCTTTCTGTCACCATTTACTTCCAAAAAACGCATCTGCGCAACCATTTATCGCCAAGTTCAATCCGGCCGAATTACGTTGATCCAACTGTAGTACTATAAAGGTCAGTAATAGCAACCCTCACACTTCCAGGGTACATTAGGATGGTATTGAGAGTCATTTGAATCTCCCTCCACCCAACAATTGGCACTTGGTACGACCCAAGGCAGTTTACATTTATGAGATACTAGCTTTCGCCCGCGGCTCCGCCCGCGTGGATGTCGGTTATCGCGATAAAAAATCCTATGTCCTTCCCCGGGACTTAAACTATCTCCATACCAAATTTCATCTAAATCGGCTTAGCTGTTTGAGCGTGAAAGCGTAACAGACAGACAGACAGAGTTACTTTCACATTTATAATATTAGTATGGATGCTGCTGCTTACAGATAAATTATTATTGCTGTGGTCAGTGGCTCGTTTGTGCGTAGCCTAAGGCATCTGTCCTACCAACGGCGAGAAAGCGAGTAGCGATTTTATCGCTCAAGAAACGTACATACTTATGTAGATCCCGTGTAAACAAAAGAGATACAGATATTAATAGTTGATCGCTGACTGTTCGCACTGCCGAGTACTCGATCTATACTGCATCTCTTTTGTTTATACAGACGGGATCTACAAAATAGATCTATTGTACTTTTCTTGAGCGATAAATCGCTACTCGCTTATCGTTCATCGTTGTTGGTGGGACAGGTGCCTTAGTTGAGAATTGAATAGGACTTGACAATTTTGGATCAATTGGAGCTTAGGGCATGCAACAATATAATAATAAAGTACCTATACATAAAGTATCATTAAGTTATGTCAAACAACAAAGAAGAAAAATACACTAATGACCGGACAAGTGCGAGTCGGACTCCCAACCCAAGGGTTCCGTACCAATTTGTAGGTACAAATTTAAATATGGGGACACTTTATTTGTGCTGTAAGAGCTTGCCAAATTTCGTAATTCTAGGTCAACAGGAACTACCATATAGGTTTTCGACCCAAAACTTATAGGGTACTTCCGGTTGACTTAGAATTGTCAATTTTGGTTAAAAGCAAGGTACAGTAAGTAAAGGGAAAATTCCAAAAAATAAAAATAGTTGAAAATGAAGGTAAATTCTAGTAGTTAGAAGTGTTTGAAAATCTAAATTTGCCCATATCTTTTTATCGTGTTGACTCAGGACCGTTTTATACACCTAATAGGGACTATAGACCTCAGTATCTGGTATAAATTTCAACTTGCTAGATCCACCCACCCATTCCTTAGAAAAACGGTGGTGACACACGGACAGACAGACGGACAAGAGAGTGATCTTATAACGATTCCTTTTTTTTACCTTTTGAGTTAAGGTAACCCTAAAAAGCCTCACAAATTACATTAGATTACATCATACATACCTCCTGTAAGTCTACAGGCTCGGTGAAGATGTCGCTAGTGTCCTTTTGACGTAGCAGTCGTAGCAGTTTGTGTAGCGCCGCCCGTTCCGGTCGTAGCGAATGTAGCACTCCTCGCTCCCAAACTCGCGTGTATTCTGCCTTTAGGCGTTCACGTTTGCGGACGAGCTCGCAAAGTAACCTAGAAGGCGATGACAGTATAGTAATGTATATCATAACATTTTATATCAAAGGAATTTTAAATTCTAAAATTAGATCAACTTTCAAAATCGAATATGGGACCATGGCAGGTGTAATGCTTATAAGACAGACTGTCTGCAGCTGAAATTTGAACACACCTTTCTATTACATGTTGTTAAATATACAAACGCTGAGTTTGTTTGTTTATTTGAAAGCGATAGTCTCAGAAACTGCTGGTCAGAATTGAAAAATTATTTTACAGTTGGATAGCTCATTTATCGAGGAAGGCTATAGGCTATATAACATCACGGTACGAGCGTTGTGGAAGATTACCTGGCTCGTTCCAAGTCCTGTCTTATTCTCTGCCAATACTTGAGTTGATTGCAAAGTTCCCTCACATTGACAGTGCCGTCTTGTATACCTCTGGTGCCTGTGTAACAAAAAAAAGTAACAAAAATTAATGTCGTGAATAACGCGATAATGGAAAATGTAACTAAAGAAAATAAATCAATCAAAAACTTGTGAATGCCGGCGCTCGTCTCTTCAACATTATGGGTATGTTTTCGGTGGCTATTCCAGAAAAGAACTTTTTTGAGTGACGAAAAAAGATAGAGCTAGCGGTGGTTTCAAGTGTGGGGGAGGGGACTACAAGAAAAGTATTTGAATGTGTGTATGTAAGATTCGCATTTATGCGTCCTATCAAGCATGGAAAGCATATTCCTGGCTTGAGAGGACAGATAAATGCGAATCCAGGTCAATATATGATAATTCAGTCAGTGACAAGAATAAGGCAGTATATCATACGCACCATGATGACTAGTCAAGCTCTGTAACCTCCGAAGCAGAGGCACACCGTTCCTGCTGTGTCTCTTGAGTGTCCAGTACGCGAGCAGTCTCTTCATGAGTTGTGCTCTAGCGGCGGGTGCTCCGGGCGCGAGGGCGGCTACTTCAGCCACTCGGTCCGCTGGTAATGTCGGTACTAGAACCACTGGCGCCCATGTTCGTTTTAAAGCCAATACGCGTCGAGCCTAGGAAAAAAATACCTTCTTAAAAAATAAAACATAAAAAAGGTTGATAAACTTTCGCGATTTGTACACATTATAAAATTATACGGGTAGACTACGGCCGTTGCAATACGGTCGAAACGTCGGGTAATAAACAAGGTATTTTACCTTGAATTATTCACGCGATGAAGACCCGTAATATATATAATTTTATACACTTAAAAAATGTTTCTACATATGTCCGTTAAGGCGCATTCCCAATATGTTGTGGCTTGTATATTATAATGGAGGTGTTCACATATAAGACAGCCGTTCACGACATTTTTGCAGTTACGATAGATTGTCAGTCAGACAGTCGTAAAACGATAAAAAAAAAATCGTAAACGGCAAAACAAAAATGTCGTTGCTGCGACTTTCTTTTGTAGCCACGATAAAAATATCGTCTCGTGGTTTACAAATTTCACTGACCCCCTATTTTACCCCTTACAGGTTGATTTTCCAAAAAAGCTGAAACACCGTGTTTTTTCTATTTTAAACAAAAAAGCCAAATACAACATTTCAGAAATCTAACTTTAAAACTTACGAAGTTTCCTACAAACATACAACCACTATTTTAACCCCTTAGGGGATGAATTTCCAAAAATTCCTTCTTATCGGATTCTTACATTATATAAGGTACGATAGTGATTTAGCCCGTCCGTTGATCTATCAGTCAGTCAGGTAGTATATAGATTTGTCGCCATTCTCTGAAATAAATCTACCTAACATATATACGTTAAGTAAGTAGTTTAAGTTTACCTGCTTTATTTTGTCACGCCCTTTTTGCCGAATCGCTGTTAGATCTGTAGATTTCGAATCACCTTCAGACTCTTGTGCTTTTCTTTCCTAGAATTTTATCGATTGTTTATTATTTATAATGTTTTAATTTATTATGCCACCAAATAGAACATATACTTCACATTTGGTTTTGTTTTATCCTGTTTAAAATGTGATTGAATATAATAAACCACTCAATGGTTTAAGCAAATGTTGGTTTATGTTTCATATTATGAAAATTAGTGCTTTATGCTGAGGGCAACCTCGTTGCTATTTAAAAAAAGACGAATCCCGCATTAGTGTACAAACCCAATGTCGGGGAGGCTTTACAAACGTACAAGTCACAGACACAAATGACACCCAGACTAGGAACAACAATTTGTGGATCACACAAAGTAGTGTCCCGTATGGGAATCGAACCCACGACCTCTTGCGTAGCAGTCGGACACACTCCAACCGCCCCACAGAAGCAGTCAAAACAGATACAACATGCAACAAGAATTTGTACGACTACATAACAGTAAATTGTTCAACACAGTATCTGGAACAATTACTTATATGCTTTTTCTTTCTTTTTTGATTCTTCTATATGGTCTTTTTTTACCTGTAATATATGGGCAGGAGTGTGTGCGTCGCAATAAGCCATTTTGGCGACCTGCACAGGTTGGCTGGGGTCTCGGCCTGCACCGGCCGCTTCCATTTTCATGTATAAACTGTGAATGTAAGAATTTATATGTAGTTTCATTCAAAAACTACGGAACAATGTTTCATAAAACTACAGAATGTTGATAAACTTTGGCGATTTTTACACATTATAAAATTATATATACTACAGGTCTTAATTGCGTGAATAATTTTAGGTAAAATACCTTGTTTATTGCCAGACTTTTCGACCGTATTGCAACGGCCGTGGTCACGGGTAGACTAGGTATTTACCTTAAATTATTCACGCGACAGTATATTTAATTTTATAAAACTACAGAATGTGTTGTAGATAAAAGTAACCTTCTATTAATATTACATATTACGAATCTGAAATGCATAGATGAATGGATATTTGTTGCTCTTTCACACCAACATTTCTAAACGGATTTTGATGAAATTTTACAGTGATGTAGTTTATACATCAGATTAGCATATGGGCTATAAAAATCAAACATAACGCTGGCGAAACCGCGGAGAAAGTTACTACGTTATAATTTATAAATATGTAACGTGATATTCGACATACACGAGCGCAGGCGGTTAGACGGGGGGGGGGGGGGGGGGGTAACAGGGGCAAGCAATTGCCCCTCCTTCCCAGACTCGACTTGTATGTTTGTAAAGTCCCCCGCGACACAGGGTTTGTACCCTAACGCGGGAGACGCCTTTAAAACGTCACAAATTCCATTTAAAATTATTAAGATAATGTTACAAGTATCAAACAAAAACAACAGGAACTACTTAGGCGTTAAATTTAACATTAGTATGTATGGAAGTAAGTCTTACCCAGCTTGTTGAGCGCAAGTGACGTGGAAGGCAGAGTAGCAGTTACTTTTGTGGCACTGTATACACGCTCCTACACTTCTTTGTTTACACACCATGCATTGGAGCTTCCACCGGGCGGCGGGGATCATCTCGATCGAATCTAAATACAAATAGACATATTAAGTAACAAAAAAAAATGGGTTTGAAAAAAACTAGAGAAATAGCAAGTAAATTAATAATAATTTAACTTCTTATTAATTAATACAATAATTGCATTTATGAAAGATAGAAAAATTTAAGTCCAGACCCAGGAATCGAACGAGACTTGGTATGAGGCCGGCCGGAATCGAACCATCTAACTGGGACTATGTTACTAAACCTCAAATTCTTCTATCCTTCCTGCACACGAGTCAGGCTCTCGCTTGCACCATCTAGCCGATAGTTAGAGAACTATTACGGTCTTTGTTATTGCTTCATTGCAGAGAGAATTTTTAACAAATTATGATGTCGCATTAAAGTCATTTTTATAGTCATTTCTTGCCAATTACTTTATTAATACAATAATTGCATTTTTAGTTGAAGTCGAATTTGTGACAGATAAATGATTGATGCAAATCTGGTGACTTACCAATAGGTTCCAAAAATACTGTATTGGCGAAACGCACTTCAGGTATCCATAGCGCACATACAACGTGCGCCCATGTACTTTGGTCCGTCTGTTTGAAGGCACCTGACAAGAAAAAAAAGATATTAAAAAAACGATAATTAAATAAGTAGTTGTCTACTATGAAAATAAATATATTTTACACTAATATAATGCAATAATATCTATTTAGTAAAGTAATAAGAAACCTTACCTCCGGTGTTAGGACAGAGAACACAGTTCACAAGCCTGGATGGAGATTGTAGACATCGCCTACACAACCATTGGCCCTCAGGAATGTATGGCACCTAAGAAAACATATTGTTTAATCATGACGATAATGTCAAGGGTGGCCTGATATGCAAAAGAAAAAGAGTAAACTTACTTAGTACAAATCTACATAATACCTAATGTAAGTTGTATGAAATTTTAGTGATAATGAAATCAGATCAGTTTATGAAATCTATACTAATATTATAAAGCTGTAGAGTTTGTTTGTTTGAACGCGGTAATCTCAGGAACTACTGATCCGAATTGACAAATTCTTTAACTGTTAGATAGCCCAGCGACCGAGTTCAATAGGGTATTACACCCATTTTTGAAAAGTGTCTCATTTAAATTCTATAGTGGTAATTAGCCACTAAAAAAAAAACACAACATTTTTATTCAATCAACAAGTGTCACAAAAATGCATTTAAATTTTACATTTTCAAATTGCCTACATAATTTGACGAAAACGCTGGACGCAGTGAACGCCATATTTCTCTGAGGGTAATGACGTCAGGTGGCTATGTAAACAATTGTGCTGACGTTTTATATGACAATTACGCCGTACAGTTGACAGTTGACACTTTTTAGTTTACACAGCAGTATGATGTAGTAACATGGCGGCTACTATTTCATGGTGTTATAAAACAGATTAAAAAACTGAAAACTTTGAATTTAATTTTAAGATTTATTTAGTTATTTTATGAACTAAAACTAACATTTTCGGGCTAGTTTCGGTTTTACCTAAACTATCTCAATAATATATTTATAGATTTTTACTCTTATAAAGTAAAATACCCTATTAGGCGACGGGGATCTGATTCATGCGGTCCACGCGCTAGAGGCGCGTCACATATCTTCCACTATTTTGTTATCATCTAAGATTATAATTCAAAAATAATATTTATAATGCAACAGCAATATTGAAGTAGTAAAAACAACTTACTCCATAACAATCTTGATGTACAGCCAAATTACACATGTCACAGAACAAAATAACATTAGTGTTTTGACACTCTCCATCCATGCATATGCAGCATACTGCGTCTTCGTCTACCGTGGCTGCTGTTTGTTGACCATTTTGGGTTGCCTGAAAGTATGAGATTTTTTCTTTTTTAAGATAGCTGGCAATGTGGGATTGAGTCCCAAATTACTAGCAATCTTTTTAACTCTTCCAGTTAAAGAGGCTTGTGTTAGGAGTGGGTTCATGTCAGTAGTATAATGGGTAGGATTCAAAACTGCAACCTCACGATTGCGAGACTGATGCCTTAGCCATTAGGCTGCCAGCTCTTTTAAAAATGTTGAAACCTTGACACAGTACATGTGTAACATTGTATATTTTATCAGTATTTTGACCAAGGAAATTATTTTAAACAAGGTATTTTACCTTAAATTATTTACGCAATTAAGACCCGTAATATATAAAAATAATTATAAAGTATTTTGACCATCTTCCTATTTTTAACTGCCTTCAAAAAAGGTGGTTTTCTGTTTGACCTGATATATGTATGTTTGCGATTTTCTCAGAAACTACTGAACCAATCAAAATATGCAATAGAATAGCGAAAACAGCATCAAGATGCGAAAGGTTTTGGTGTATAAAACATTGTCCTAGCATATAAAACTACAACTAAAACAGAAGAGTAAGTCAGCAAAATTTGCATTAAGTGATGTGCTTGATTTTTTTTTTCTTGAAGGCCATGCAATATACATAACGACAGCAGTTGCTGCATTTTGTTTGTCATCCTTACTAATATTATAAAGCTGAAGAAGGTTTGTTTGTTTATTTGTTTGAACGCAGTAAGTAATCTCAGGAACTACTTATCCGAATTGAAAAAATATTTTACTGTTGGATAGCCCATTTATCGAGGAAGGCTATAGGTTATATAACATCACGCTTCGACCAATAGGAGCACCAATGAAAAAATGCTGCTATGCACAGGTAAATATCTTGCTTAAATTGTAAAGTCTAATATTTAGAGCTACTGAACACAGTAATTAAAGGTCATACAAATCTAGGGATAAACTACTAGCTATAGTGGATGATAAGATGAGGTAGGCAGTAAAATTGCATCTTATCATTCAGTAGATTTTGTTTTTCTTAAGACTTGTAAAAAACTGCAGCTAAACTTACCTGAAAATACGATTCTTTTTCTAGCCTATCCATCAACAACTCCAGAGTATCAACGGTAACTGCTGGTAGCCCGTTTTTAGTCCTAGTCTTGTTGATGATGCCTAACCAAGCTGTATCTTCTTCGTCAACATCGTATTCCACTTCACCATCTAACTCTTCGGCAGATTTTTCTATAAAACGTATATAGGCATTTGGACGAGGTGGTGCATCTAATACCCGTTCGTTGTAGTCAGCAATTACCTGCAAAGTAAAAAAATATTAATTAAATTTTGATTTAAATATTATATTTTCAATACTAGCTCGCATCAGAGACATGTGTGTGATGAGATTGTAAGTTTGATTCCCACAAGGTATAACGCTATATCTATACTTATCTTATATTCACGCAATTAAAACCCACTTATATGCATGTCAAATCGCGAAAGTTTATCAACATCTATACTAATATTTTAAAGTGGAAGAGTTTGTTTGTTTGTTTAAACGCGCTAATCTCAGGATCTACTGGTCCGATTTGAAAAATTCTTTATTTGTTGGATAGCCCATTTATTGAGGAAGGCTATAGGCTATATAACATCGCGCTACGACTAGCGGAGAAGCGACGAGAAATGATTCAAAAACGGGGAAAAATTACTCATACGAAGTTGCGCGGGACAGCTAGTTTATCTTATAAAGCTGAAGAGTTTGTTTGTTTGAACGCGAAAATCACAGGAACTTCTGGTTCAAATTTAAAAATTATTTGAGTGTTGAATAGCCCATTTATCGAGGAAGGCTATAGGCTATATAACATTACGCTATGACCAATGCGAGTGGAGCATCAATGACAAATGATGCAAAAACGGAGAAAATTGACGTACGAGGTACAAAAGTTTGTGGCATGGAGGGGATGGAGTGGGAATAGGTGCGCTCGCTTAGTGTCATATTAATTGGGAACTCATCATTAGTATATAAATTGAGTTTCAGCCTTATTGCGCCATTTGTTTACGAACACTCGCCTCCTAAACAAGTAAATCCGAAGGAAAACTGAAACTATGGAGAAAATTGAACACCATGCTGTGATAAAATTCCTTACCAAGCAAGGAAAGAACGCTCAGACCATTTTGAATGAAATGGAAACCGTTAATGGGGAACAGTGCCCTAGTGAAGCAATGATTTACAAGTGGCATGGTCTTTTCAAAATTGGTCGGGTGTCGATTGAGGACGACCCTCGCTCAGGAAGGCCAGTTGAGGCTACCACATCAGACATCATAGAAAAAGTGAAAAAAAATGTACTGGAAGATACCCGTTTAAAGAAAAAAGTTGAAGCATCAGATACTACCATTTTGCGAATCCTACATGACCATCTCGGTCAAAAGTCAGTGCAAGATGGGTACCAAGAATGCTCACACCGCTTCAGAAACGGCAACGCGTCGATGCGTCAAACCAATTTTTGGAGTTGTGTGGATACGAACCTGCACAGATTTTGGAGCGGATTGTTACCGGAGATGAAACATAGGTTCATCACTTTAAGCCTGAGTACATGCAATGGCACAAAAAGGGGACACCACCGACCAAGGAATTCAAAGTGTCGGAGTCGGTGGGAAAGTTAATGACTACTGATTTTTGGGATTGTGAGGGGATAATACTGATTAATTACCAGGAAAAGGGAAGGACCGTAACCGGAGATACTACGCAACGAAACTAGAAAAATTAAAGGAGGCCATTAAGGAAGGAAAATTGACCAAAGGTGTTGCTCTTGCAAGACAACGCGCCGGTTCACAAGAGCAGAGTTGCAATGGCTGCTCTGCAAACGCATGGCTTCGAATCACTAGTCCACCTACCGTACAGTCCAAATTAGGCCCCAGGTGACTTTTATTTGAGCCCCAATTTAAAAAAACACTTGGAAAAGGAAAAGTTCCGACAAGAAAGGAGGCAATTTTGGGTCATTTTAAGGCAAAAGATTAAAAATATTTTTACGATGGTTTAGAAAAATTAATTCATATATCTAATAAATGTATTTAGCTTAAGGCAGGGGGTGTCATTCCGCAGTTAAGGTATATTCGGAACGCGCGCCCCTCAAAAGGGCGTATGACAGTGGGCTGCCGCTCGGCTCGCAAGACAGTCGCATGTCACGTCGCGCTCGCGCACAGTTGAAAATATTTTAACACCTGCAATGTCTTCTAAGCCTAAATGTCAATATAATCTGTATTAAAGATATTGCTGAGTGTAAGGATCTATAATACTATCTAAACACACTTTATTTCTTAACTTTAAGAAATATCCAGTTAATCTAAAAAATTAAAAAAAAATATGTCTAAAATTTATGTTAAGTTATTTTATTGCACAGATGGGCATCTGTGCAATAAAATAACTTAACATAAATAAGCTGCCAGCTCTCAGACTATGATTATGGCGCGTCATCGAAGTACGTGTAAATCAACTAGGTATAAAAACTTCTCAAGTGACAACCCCATGCGGACTTCGCAGCTCAGTCATAAAACTGGGCGGCATAAACTTCATTGTTCACAAGCTAGATTTAGCTTGCAGGCGAGTAACTCTGGTGAGTCTAAACCTGACTTTTGTTAGAGCGTGAACCTTCTGTATGTAGTACTACTACTTATTCTGTGCTAAAAAAATAAATAAATAAAGGGTGATTATATAGAAAGGAAAAATAGATTTGTTGTTTCATTTTATTTACTTAAAACCCTTTCATTCCATAAACTTTCGGACCTCCCCCACATAGATGAAGTTGCAGAGGTCAGCTAGTTTATTAATACAATAATTGCATTTTTGAAACATAGAAAAATTTTAAGTCCAGACTCAGGAATCGAACCTAAGATTTCCATATGCCAAACCAGGGCCAGAATCGAACCACCTTTCTGGACTATGTTACTAGACCTCAAATTTATCCATCTGTTAATTATTCATGTCAGCTAGTTTTTTATATTTTGTAATTGTTGTTGGAGCACAATTCTGTAACTTAAAGGAGAAGGCACTTTCCCTCAGCTGTTTAAAGTGTAAAATACCATATATACTACATGAATGTGCACAGTATCAGTTGTTCTGCCAGGAAATTATAGGAACCTACTATAATGTGAGTGAGTGCAACAGTGTTCTGGCCTGTCTGTATTCAATCTAGCCCACCAACTCACAATTATAAATAGGTTTGTAAAATTGATAAAGCCTCTTTGAAAATAATTAAAGAAAAATTACAGTTCGAGTTAGGATAGTGATTGTGTCCAATATTATAATTATTTATTAAATTGGAATTAATTGCGCATTGTTTACCTCAAAATTGCTTGACATTTAGACCAGGTTGCACCGGCTGTGGTCACAAGCAGACTAGTTATAATCATGCAATGCAAAAGTTTAAATGTTAGTGTGTCCAATATTGTCCATCATTAATTCATTACAGAGGAATACAAAAAAGCAAGCAAATAGATAACTACATATTTGGTTATTTATAAAATGAGAAGAGTTGTGACTTATTTTTTCTGTCTAATATTAATTTTTGATGATCAGGACTTTATTTTCTTATGTGTTCATTGTATACAAAACAATCTCTTTTCTTTACATTCTTGACAGAACAACTTGATCATCGCAACTTTAAAAAAGTTTCTATGTTATTTGTACTTCAAAGAATTCTGGACATCATAATAATATTATATACTGTACCTTGAAGCTTGCTTCAGGCAATTTCACATGGGGTTCAGCGGGAGGTTCCACAATCGGCAGTGGCTTCTCTAACTCTGCATTCTTCTTCTCCCATTCCTCTAAAGACATAATTGCCAGTGGCTGATCAATAGGTATTCTACTAATTTTTCCGTCTATTTCAAATTGTACTACTTTTTGAGCTTCGGCGAATGTTAGAGCTTCTTTTGGCGGGCTCTGGAGGGCTATGTCACCTGTCGGTACAGCAGCTCTGCCTCTACCTTTCTTACGATGGTTAGCAACAGCAGGAGTCGTCGGAGTAGGATTATCATGGTCATAATGAACTAGGTGATACTGCAACCCACACAAACTCTTGTACACCTTGTCACACTTATCCAAAGGGCACTGATACGGCGGAGGCCGGTTTTGCCGCAGTTTTTTGCAAAATTCAAAGACGTCAAAATCCAAACCCATTTTACGAGGTTTAACGACACTTTCCACTATGAAACTTGCTCCATTGTTCGGTTGTTAACACAGCACAAAGTTGGCACGTTTCGTAGTAGTAAAACAACAAAATAATTAATTTAATCGTGATGAAAGTGAAAGGCTTTTCAACGTTTCAGCGCAGCGCAGTCAAACTTTTTTTTTGTTTGTAGCCGAGCTGTCAATGTTATATTGTCACTACCAAATTGTAAATTTCCCATTATATCATCAGTAAGATAATAGTATTTATTTCAATTAGGTAACATTTTGGATAAATCAGATTAAATGTTAATTGGTAGTGATATTAAAAAAATATCAGCTCATTTATTACATTACTTTGTTTCAAATGGGTATTTGTGGTATTCAAGGTAGTAGAGATATTTCCCCAGTCGGGTTGTTTTTTTTTAAGCATGTAAACTTAAAACTATTTCTCGAGTGAAACTCGACTAAAAAGTTGAAGTTATTTTGTAATAGACAATAGAAATTTCACGAATGTTCTGTAAGTTTATGAAAGTTACCTGGTTACCTGTCAAGCAAGTGTCAATTTAGTTTGTTGTTGTGTGATTGTACGTGTGATTTACGAGGCGCAAAAAATACGCCGTGGTGTAATTTGAATAACAATTGGTATCAACAAGTTTTCTACCGATTTTACTTCAGACTCCAGACAAAATGGATGTGTATGGGTATACATCTTATCCGTATAACCAGTCGGATGAATTAGCGAAGCAAGCATTTGCCCAGCAGGCTTTAGCGGTTCCTTTTCCTAATCGTAGTGTATCAGAGCCGCATGTTATGCCTGTGCCTACTGGAGCGCCATGGAATGTTCAGGGTGTCCCGTGGGGTATGGCGTCGCCTCCTGAATTGGTGCAATTTACAGCGGACGGTCGGGCTTCACTAAATGAACGAGAGGGGATACTTAGTCCTGCTATACATTGTAAGAGGAAGAGTTTGGATATTGAACCTGTAATGTAAGTATTTATGATGTAAACAAGTTCATTGTCACATCACAAAGATACTTGACACCATTGAAGGTGTGACAATGTGTGATTTATTTAATTACCAAACTCAAACACATTTTGCTTACTCACTTAATATTGAATAAAGCATTATGCTATCAATGTTTTTTACACTACTGCCCCAAAAAAAGGAGTTATGTTTTTACACAAAATATCTTGCTCAAGTCATATAAGACCACTTTATATAAAGAGTATTCAAGTTACTTAAAAAAACCTGTTACTTATTTATTGGTTTACCAGTACAGTTATTGATTGGGAATGTTTTGTTGTTTTAAACAATTGCCCCTGTTGAGAAACCCGTATCAGAACACATACACATCAAAACACCTCATTAAATTCCTCTACAAACTTTCAGTCCAACAAAGCAGCGAATCACTGAAGAGAAAATGGCAGCTCATTTGAGTGGCCTCCATATATCATCAGAGTACACGCCTCATTCTTTAGCTTCTGATGATGTTATGGACATAAATATGGAACCATCTACCTCTACTGCAGAGATGTTGAAGGGACACACAATAGTTCTGTCGGAGGAACTAAAAAAGTTGCAAGACGAGCCTCTGCTACCTGCTGCTTTAATTGACAGGTAATACAAGTACTGCCTTTTTATTGTGTACCTTCCTTGGACTTTACTTATGGCATTAAATTATTTAATATGAATGTAGAGTTGTGACATAACATACCTAAGTGTTGTTTTAGTTTTTGTTTGTATTCAAAATTATTTAATCTATACTAATATTATAAAGCTGAAGAGTTTTGTATGTTTGTTTGAATGCGGTAATCTCAGGAACTACTGATCCAAATTGAAAAATTGTTTCTGTTGATCGAGGAAGGCTATAGGCAATATAACATCACGCTACGATCAATAGGAGCAGAGCAGAAATGAGAAATGTAGCCAAAACGGGGAATATTTACGCAGATGAAGTTGCGCGGGACGGCTAGTCATACATAATTACAAAACTCTTTGATTTTTAACTGTTTGTCTGTTGGTTTATGCTGGTTAATTATGCTTTATTGCAGTGGTTCCCAACCTTTTTATTCTGGTTAACCTTTTTGAAATGTTTTATTATATTTGTATGTTGTGTTTGATAGAAATTCTCCATAGCACATTCATAATGAAAAGTAGCCTATGTCCTGTTTCAAGTTTCCAACATATGCAATTTTATCTGACAAAATCAATCCAAAATTTCGAAAAATAAGCTCATTAAACAACTGCTATTGTTAGTGATTTGTTGTAGAAAAAATTATGGATAACATTATTATATCAAGTATTTTATACCCTTTTGTAGCCATTTTATAAAGAAGCCCTTTCAAATTATTGTACTCAAATTTACCTGCATAGTAATATAGCTGAAATTCCTTTGGCATGTGTTGTTTGGATTCATTCATTGTGTGTTCATTTTTTTGTTCCATTGTGTATTTGCTATTCTGTGTTGTGGTAAATAAAGACAGATTCTTTGTGAATATTTAACATATTCACAAAGTAACTTCATGGAAGTCTATCTTGACACATAACAAATCAGCCTTATTATTCTCACTGCTATGACACTAAACCTGTTCCCTGAGGCTGAGAGAGAGAGGTCTGTTCTTGCGCTAGGTATTATGGAACATACCTATAAACTATATGACCAGTTCAGGGTGAAGGTCTTTAAAATACCATGCTTGGTCACAGGGGGGAGGGGATGGGTTCTCCGTCACGTAGTCCCCCCCCCTCGTCTTAGTTCAAGTGACATGAGTAACCAATGTCAGGTCAAATGCATGCTTTTTTTTCTTTTTTCTTTTTATTGCAATCTATCACTTAGCGATATTCAGCAATTGATGCGTAATTCTTGTATGTCTTGAACAGAGGTCCTCTGTTAACTAGTCCGCTATTTATAATAATGATATCATCATATGAGGTCTTGAGGAAACTTTCTCTTTAGTCTCCTTGTTGCTGTCAGTGGATTCATAAGATTTGTAGCTAGATTTGGGTGATTTAAAATTCGATCTTTGTAGGTCTTAGTTCTCGCTACTGCATCCTCTTTGACAGAGTTGATTCCGAGTTCATGATGTAGTCTATTATTTGTTATATACCAAGGCGCATGCTCTCACACAACTTATTTTTTTACTCTGTCTGGAAAACAAGTTTAAAAATAAATTTATGAATATATATACTACGTGAAAATTTAAAATGGAGGGAATCTTGTCGTATTCTAGGGTGGTCACAGAAGGCCAGGGGGCAGATAAAAAGAACAAAAACAGGTTTTACACATGTACTAACCCCCCCAAAAATAATAACGGCTATGGAGAACAGTATAGTCTTGCGACACACCTGATCTAATAGATCGCTCCACAGACGTATCATCTGGGCGTGAAATGTGCCCAAAGAAAATGAGAATTTGATGCATCCTTGCATGATGGAAGGAAGACGTTTAAAATATAGTTCCTGGAAGATAGAATCGTTAGTATGGAAATAGGTCCACTGTATGACAAGCATTTTTATCCAGCACCGTATCTCTAAAGCCGTTTGATCCCATTATCTTCTTATTCTCACTGTCTTGCAATGTCCATGTCTCAGCACCATAGAGGAATATGGGAAACACTAATGCCCTGGCAGGTCATGTTTTCATGGCTTTTGTGATGTTCTAGTTTCTTCATATTTTTTTGAGCTTCTGACCTTGTGATGAGCATGCGCCGCTTGATTTAATTGCATAAGCAGAATTTAGTCATTGCTCATAAGGGGTATGAGCCCCCCATTTAACGTAATCATTCGTTTTTTGACGCACGGCGGAGGAAGAGTGTCGAGTGCATTTCACTTTATAGTGATTATGTCGCCAATATTTTACACAAATATTGCTGACTTAATACTTAAATGAACTGGTAATTTTAATAACTTTTACATATATTTTTTTCTATTTTCCTAGGTTGGAGAAACCGCACATGTCACTAGTAGTATGGAAGCCTAGGGATGAAATCCTAGGTACACTAAAGGAAGATGAGAAAAAAGAGAAAGAGGACCCCAGGAGAAGGAATGGGGTACTTGTTCCTAACCATCAAGTAGCGGACGATGTTGAGATGTGATATTAAAGTGACGATCTAAAGACTATGACACTGTGTACCTTTTCAAATTGTATGTAAGTTAATGTCAAACTAATATGTATTGTCAGCGATAGAAATTGCTCCACATGCGTTTTCTAATCACCCTGGCAAATATTTATGCTCCATCCCATGGCATTTTAGATTATGACAATAATTATAAATAATAATAATATATAGAATCATCGACTAGGGTGTCCTAGTCGATGATTCTACCATAAAAACGCGCATAAGTGATTACTCCTCTGTATAAGGTCATACATAAGTCAAAGCTTAAAATTAGTATCAAATCATTTTATCTTATACTAGGCTTGTAGAAAGCGATAATTTAAATAAATTAATATTTTGAAAGTTATAAACCTTAAAACATTTGAATTTCGCCAAAATTATTGTTCTTTCGTGTTCGTGTATCAGATAAAATGATTTGATACTCATTTTAAGCTTTGATTTACGTCCTTATACGGAGGAGTAATCACTTATGCACGTTTTTATGGTAGAATCATCGACTATGACGCCCTGACTACGGCCGTAGTTCCTTGGGGAGACAGTAGATGTCGCGACGATTGCCGTAAAATTGTATCATATGGAGGATAAATTCGACTTTCGCGGACACTCTCGGTGCCGGAATTGGTTACGGCTCAAGTCCCGCTTTCGACGATTTTTTCCTCCATACAAATAATATAACCAAGGCTGGTCACTAGGCGAGTTGTAACACTTTGAAGAAATTACATGAAACATGGTACATTTTTCTCATGCCATCGTTCTTAATAAGAGTTGTTCTGTTATAAGTATAACACCCGCGACTCCAACCAGCGCACTGACTTAGTTGTTTTCGTTTAATTATTGTTCCTATGCCATTTGAAATTGAATCGGTTTGTTATGTGAGCAATTTCCATTGTTGACTGAACGGTTCGTTTTTAATGATTTTGTCATTAATTGTCACCAAGTCTAATAAGTCTATTAATCATCAATATCATTGCGTAGGCTTCTGGAGTTTAGTGTGTGACTGTAAGTTTTTATTATCGAAGAATTAATTTTGTTGTTTGATTGATTTGATCTGTAGGTATTAGAATTTTTTAAATACTCTATGAAGCTGCAATTATAATGATGATATAAAACATTTTTCGTTTTTAGAGCGATAATATCTAGCTTTATATTTCTGACAAAAACATTTGAAATGCGCAGTTTTATTATGATATAAGGTGCTTAGAAATTTATTCTATAACAAATCAATTAATTATATCAGTAGTTTAATAATTATTGATATAAACTGGAATGTATAAAACTTTAGTATAATGGCACATTGTATTGTCACAATTTTTGAATGCAATTATGATGGTATTAATTTTTATCATCAATGTAAAATTCTATGTATTTCAATATTGACATACGCACAGTGACATTCAGCTATTCCTTAGCATACTCAAACCCCCTTTTATAATAATTTTAGAGAATATATCTTCTTTTTCTATTTTATTTTAAAAATAATATGAAAAAAAATAAACATTCGATAGTTAAAATGCTGGTATCAACGTATTATGGAATAAAAAGTATTTTTATGCGAAAATGGCAGTCTAATAAAATTTAAAAGTGGTAAACCTCTTTCTTGGTTAACTTAAAGTTGCCCTTTTGATGCCATTACCTACTAAGTTTAAGGGAGGCATAAGCGGGTCGTCACATTCGGTTCGGCAGTATTTGCCGAACAACAAAGCCGACCCGAAGCAACTACTACTCATGTCCTAGTTTAACAAGTGCCCATAGAGTAGTTCATTCTGGCCTATGTGTGCGGGCTGTGACGGTTGATGCCGGGCCGCTGGCGCCCGGCCTAGTGTACATGTTCGGCAAAGCCCAGCGACTTTTTTCACGAACATTCATCCTCATATATTTTATTTTATCGTCCGGCCTGTGCCTAATGATACCGGCTCACTTATGTGTGTAGCAACTCTTAGGTCCTGTTCACACGTTCCGGTTTGAATCCGGCGACGGCTACCCGGCGGCTAATGTATAGCGACCGGAACGGACGGACGCCGGAATGTGTGAAATTCACTTCGCGCCGAGTACCCGGTTTCAATCCGGCGCCGGAGCGTGTGAAAAGGACCTTACTGAACTGTAATTTTAATTTAGTAATTCCCGAATACTCAAACGATACTTTGAGCCATACTGAGAGTATTTTCATCTCTACTTTTCCTTAGAAGTGACAGTGACAGCAATAGAGTTAACGATGTCTCAAAAAATGTGACGTGTGAGAATTCGGCCGTAAGTTTTACTTTTTTATACATATATAAATATAAGATTAAAATAACCATCATGATTTGATTCTCGAATCCCTAGTGATCGCATATAAGCTGATTGTTATAATTATCGCACATAATTTTGAATGTTTTAATTGTATAATACACCTAATTATTAAGAATTGGAATGCATAGACAGTCTTATATAGCGTTGTGCGCAATCTCTATTTATTTTGGGGAAAATAAGAGAGAGTGTAATACTTGCTTTAAAAAACTATTTACTAATTTTATTGTATGAGCCATTATTTAGGCTAAACTGTATACCAACAAAAGTCAATATTGGCCCACAGTGTGTTAATATTTGCATAAGCTTCATATCTGTAAATGATGTGCATTCTGCGTCGTATTTCCTTGTAATAATTTCGGTTGTAAATTTACAGTAATTTGCAACTGTAATTACAGTACGATCAACGTAACTTGACCGGATTGAAGTTAGGTTTTTATCACTTTTGCGCATGTCATAGAGAATTTACCCTAAAATTACTTACGAAAACGATTAATTTTGTTTCATCGATTTAAAATACTAACAACATTTTAATTCAACAATATAAAACACTCTTTAAATGAGTTCATAAAAGTTTAAATTTAGAACAGTTACGTAAATACTAAAGAAACTTTGAAAAACAATTTCTTTACGAAAATAATCACAAAAAAACATGAGTTAGTAATACTAATTATGACAATGTAATGCGTAATCGCATCTCTAATTCTCTTGGTTTAGTTACCGCCCCCGCCTACCGCTTCCTGTCACCATTTACTTCCAAAAAATGCATCTGCGCAACCACTTGTCGCCTACTTCAGTCCGGCCTAGTTACGTTGATCCAACTGTATGTAAACTTATTATAGTAAAGCCAGTTCCTCACAGCGAGCATTCGGCTGTAATGTAACATAGATTCGATTTCGAGCATTACGTACAATACGGTCTCCCTGACTGACGAGCATTCGCCTGGAACAAAACATTTATGTTTCGATTTTCGAAGCGATCGTTTAATTTTTCATTGACGTTACAAGTTGTATTAAAATATAACAGGTTGTAATAATACGGTTTGCGCACTGTAATGCTTAATTACCCTCCCTCACTAATGTAATTCTCGAACTGTAATATTGCAGGTTGCACAATAATGCATAGCTTCACTGATGTAATACTCGGATCTATAACGTTACATTACATTCGAATGCTCGCGGTGAAGGACCATCCTAACATCATTTTAATTTAACTAGGGAATGCTTTGTTTTTGTTTTTGAATTCGATTTTGAAAATAAAATAGAACAAGACGAAAAAATCGCAACTTATATTACTGTTATTAATTAAAGTAACTATTTTGAATAAATGTACGTCTTTCGATTGCCATACTCGTGTACTAAAATTGATTTCGAAAGTTGCTATATCGACTTGCCGTCTTTATGTAATTTATCAGATTAACTTACACTGTTATTTTGTAGTCAATATTGACTCTTGTTGGTAGTCCAAGGATGAGAATAAGATATAAGAATGTACTGTAGTTCTAAAGATTGTAAGGTGTGATGGTAGATGTGTGTGAAAGATTGATCGATTTTGTATTGTTTGTCTTTAGAAATAAATGTAAGGAATACTGTTGTATGTTTTGTAATTTTATTTTTAAACTGAATAATTACGGGTTTTCTGAGGCGGCAATACCCACATAAATAATTTAAGACGTATCCTATCTGACTGATTCCTGAACCGATAGTGAAGTACTTACAGCTGCTAGCTATAACAACAAGTTCCCAACGTTAAAGCCCGGACTCCACCAAAGCGAAGACAAGACGAGCGGAGCGGATGTGTTTTGAAAAACCAATAGAATTTCATTATCCACACATCTCGTCTCCACTCAGCTTAGGTGGCGCGATGGATGCCGAGATGTGAGCTGTTCCTCGCTGCGATTGAGCTGGGCCGCGGTACAAGACGGAGATGTAAGTTTTGCCTTGCAAGCTGACGAGGGCGCGCAGCGCACCCCTCCCCCTCACCGGCGTTGCACGACTCGTCCTCCAGCAGCGTCTTGCACCCGCGCCATTTCACTAGTACTGTGAACTAAACTCTGCGTTTATTTCCAACGCTGCGCACAGTTCTACATAGGTAGGCTACAGTAGGCATCTCACAGTTCGGTGGATACACCCTAGATGAAATACATCTTTTCCTCTCCGCTTCGAACATCTCCGCTTTGGTGGAGTCCGGGCCTAACTATTGGGCCGCGGCCTGCCAGACACGATCACCTCGTCCTTCTTTCTAGAATGTAACAAAGTCCAAACCTAAACTTCCAAGGCTGCTTAGCTGCTTTATTTTTTCGGAGTTCCAAAGTACCCTAGACTTATCTAGGGCCCTTCATCTTCAAGGACCCACTAAGCAGACCCACCGGTGGGTCTCAGAATACTGACATGTCTCCAAAGGCCCACTAGTGGGTCCACTGAGATTTTATTATCTTCGAAGACCCACTAATGACCCCTTCGTTGTCAAGGTTCATAAAACAGACCCAACGGTGGGTCTCAGAATACTAACATGTCTCTAAAGGCCCACTAACAGGTAGACTCCATTGATTTTTTAAATTTTATGTCTCCTTATACCCACCATGAAGTTGTATGGAACAGATCGCAGTCTGCGATAAAACCGCCCATTGTACTCTTAAATGGTAATTTCCATAATATATTTTAAATGTATCTGAGGTTTCTAATAAAGAATATTCTATTCTATTCTATTCTAAAAAAATCAATATCAAAATAGCATAAATTTACTCTTACTCTCTCTTACTCTAAAAAAACAATATCAAAATAGCATAAATTTACTCTTACTCTCTCTCTACTCTCCAACCAGTACTAATTTAAGAAGGTTATACGCTATTTTCATTAGTGGGTCTTCGAAGACAATAAAATCTCAGGGGATCCACCAGTGGGCCTTTGAAGACATGTTAGTATTCTGAGACCCACCGGTGGGTCTGCTTAGTGGGTCCTTGAAGATGAAGGGATCTAGGGTGCCTGTTTATTTTGTAAAGATAAGATTTCGGTATTTGTGAAAGTAGTCGCAAAATAAGAAATTAAAAACATGTTGTATTTCATACAGTTTATTTATTTCATAAAATATAATAACAGATTTTCATCAAAATTTTGTTAATACTAATTTCATTGACAGTCACATTATTGGTCCATAGGATTTAATTATATCCAAATCGATTCCTAGACAGTCTTAGTCAAATTGTATATTTAAAAATATTCTTTTCGATGGAAGAACGGTGATGTAGTACTTTTGGAACATTTGAAGAAAGAAAGGATACACTCCGTTCCCACTTGTCGGATGTCGGATCTGCATAAAAATAATAAAAAATGAAGCTGTTCACATTTATCCCTCAAGATTTTTTGTCGTAAGTGTGAACAGCTCCATATAAAATGTTCAGCCTCTAGATCACCCGACAAGTGGAAACGAAGTGGAGCGCTAGACCCTGAGAATGCAATCGTTGTTTGACGGATTTACTTAATAATTAAATGATCAAAATTATAAGATTGTGTAAAATCTTTCAGAATGTCATTTTTACTTAGTTGCACTTTAATATCGTGGCAATGAATTGGTTTTACTTCAAACATAAACAAGTACTGATAAAGTTCATTATTTAATATCTGGTCCTTTGCTAAACACTACAGGTTAGATCTACAAATCTAAAATAGATCTCTAAATCTCTAGAACTCAGTTCTCAGTAATTGCATGAGTTCTATGATTTATCGCCAACATTTTAGACATTAAGTAAGTATTTTTTTACTTATAAATAAAATCTGAATATCAGTTACACAGACAAGACAGTACCATTAATTTTTACAAAATAAAAGTACAAGAAATTTGAACCTTACTGAATTAGATATAAGGTAAAAATTTAACAATACACATTGTACTTTTAAGACAACTCTTCCAAGTCAATTGTAATATCAATTCCTACTTATAAATTACTTTCAATATTCGTCTTCATTATTTACAAATTCGCTTACAAATATATTGACACTAAAACTCTTCTAACACAAAACAAAATATTGAGTCCGACCGGCGATATATTTCTCATAATTAATATTAACCCTGTTGGACTTTGAAGGTTTACATTTTAAATACTCATAAAACTTTAAAAATATATCAGTAACTTATAAAATTTTATTAACAGCTGTTCCGATTCATTGAAGAGTTCATTGACCACAGTGCACTGTTTAGTATTAGAACGTACCTAGTGTTTTATTCTCTTTGCTCAGCATAAAAATATGGCTATTTACAGCACGGCACGGCCTCCAAACAAGGAGAATAAAACTCTTTATGAGCTTTAAAATTGGAACAGATTGGAAACCTTTTTTTTATTTTATTTTTAAATATTTTTTCGAGAGATTAGGCTGAAAACACCAATAAGGTTTCACATAATGTAGATAAATCTTATAAGTATCGCCAATCTGGTTACCCGAATAAGGCGCTTTGCTTTGTATTTTTGAATACCTACAATTTACAAAATTTGTATAAAAACCGTTGTTTAAAGATATAATTTTTAAAAATGGCAACTTTGAGTAAGAATATTGTAGAAATGGCAGAAACAGAGCTGCCTGCAGCTCAATTTAGAGTTTCACAGACGCAAATATTATTGTAGGTACCTAACAATAGAACTAGGAACAGAAATAGATATGCGTTGCGATGAATGTACTTGGAAAGTTAAAGAAATAAAATAGATCTAGAAAGTTCTAGGTGCCGAAACGACAGTACATGAATAAGAATCAAGAATCGGTTCTTTAGGAAAGTTTTAAAATCGTCATCATGAAGATTATTTACAATATCTAGTATTGCCTATAATTAACATTAAAAATATTGTAAACACTTGGAAGTTTCAGCACTTAAGAATAATTACTAAAAATAGGTACTTACCTACATTAAATTATTCGATAGAATCTCGTTAAAATTTCGTAATATCGTTTCAAGAATCACAATAGATTGCAAGCTATCTTTGAGTAATCGGGCATTGACGCACATTATTCCCATCTTGGCAGTATACCCCCGAATGCTCAAACTAGACAAGTATGAGTCATGCATAAAAGCTTAACTGTCGCTACTATTCTCGTTGAAGTGACAGCATGAGACAACATCTTCTAATTCCGTTACGTTTGAGACACGGCCGTGGGACTTTTAACCTTTTAACAAACCACCAAAGTTTACCCTTTATTTTATTTTGAGGGTAACTTTGACCATTTTATATTGGTTTGTAAAGGCTGTAAGAAGGTTGCCAAAACCACAGTACCTACATAAAAACAAAGTTTAAAACATGTTAACTTTGACAGTAGCCGTATCTAGTTCCCGCTTCATTGTCTCCAACTGTTCTATGTCTTGATGTGAGGTCTCGCATTTCTGGACCACCAAAGAATGATAGAAGTGAATCGCAAACGCCACGAAGACTATTAATACTGGAATAGAAAAATATTAACATGTTAGTGGTAGGTATTATTTTCTTCAAATGTTTTTACGCGCAAATGTCCGTCACCAATAGATAAAGACTTAAAATTAGAAAAAAATACCTATAGCTTCTTTGACTACATGATAGAAAAAAAAAAATTGAAGCAAAGAACTGTCAAAAAGTACGGTCAAGTGGACGTTCTTTTTGACAGGTAAAAAGCCGCCATCCGATGTTTTAGCCATAGTTGTTCTCATCAACGAGTGTCAAACGTCAAAGAGGGAATGCTTGATTTTTTATAGGGTTATTGAGAGAATGCTCCATCTAGACATTATATAATCAAAGCTCCCCTATGTTTTCATTCGAAGAATTAAAAAGAGACATTGGGATTTTACATGGATATAATATCCCAGGAATAGAATCCTGGGTACGCCTATGAAAAAAGCAATAATACAAGCATATTGTTAGTTCCTTAACCCAATAAAATTAAGCATTTTTTTATATAATACTTTTGAGTGGTAGGATGTACTTAACAACTAACTTTTATCACAGCTATAATTGTCATTGAATGAAAATTTAAAAAAAAATATGGTTGCTAAGTTTTTTAGTATTACAGTACATATGTTATATATTTTTGTAATGCTTAAGAGGAGCCCTTTAATTTGATACCCCTAAGCAGTATTCGAAGCAACTTTTTTCACGCCTCTTTATTTTGATATCTCACAGCCGCAATGGGGGCAGGAGGGGGGGGGACTTAGGCCCTTTAGCCCTCTGCCCGGATCGTTATCATTGTTAGCTGATTTTGAGTGGGACAAGAATTCTAATGATGATTAGATACTGATGATAAAAAACAAATATTAAATAACATACCTTGGACATAGAAACCCCGAGCAATAGAAAGATGAAGTTTACTCACAGTATAATAAGTGGTATGAGTGTACCTGGTATGACGATGACGGTAGCGGCCGTGGCTGCGGCGAATGAGTAGTCCCAGAACTTCACCCAACACAGGATTGCTATCTCCACCAGGAACAGGAAAAGACCTGGAATAAATACGGAAATGAATTTAAAATAAAAAGTGGAAAAAATCAACAGCACCTATAAATCGATATACACACAAATAAATTTCGGGAGTGTCAGTTTCCATTTCCAATATGTATCGGACATCTCTCGCAATCGTGAGGTCGCGGGTTCGAATCCTACCCAATATACAACCGACGCGAAGCCCACCCACTCACAAGCCATTGGGCTTAGCAGTGCTAATAGTGCAGCAGCAGCCAGCAGCAGGGTTAACAGGATTGCTAGTAATGTGGGACCCAAAATGCCACATTGCTAAGTAGTTATCTTTAAAAAAAAATGTCAAAATACCTCCATTAATGGTAATTATGGAAATATTTTATGCACCTAAGTACTTTTTAGTAGATATCAACGTAATGTCTATCAGCCAAAGTGTCTGTATCAGCTACTTAATCTTGACAATGGCAGCTGAATTTAATGGCAGTTAGCTTAATTTATAATGTCTATCATAGACTACTATTAAGTAACTCCGAAAAAAATAAGAAGTTGCGGAAAAATCGTCCTTTTTTTCCAAATGGGCGATGTCAACACATGACGCATTCTAATTGTCTAAAATCTCATTTGTAAATCTACTCGGAACAGCACAACATTTGTCCTATTTTATTCCATTTCGTGAACTTTAAGGCATTCGACTATATCTTAAATAAGGAGCTCCACCATATTGTGCCACAGACTTCTCTTCAGATATTATAGAAAATCTCATAACAGATGAATCAACAATCTGGTCAAAACAGCCAAGACCGATTGTGGCCAAGAATAGTCAGAAGTGGACATGGTTTAGGAAGGTCTTTCTTCAACAACAGACGTAGGAAAATTATGAAGTTATTATAGCTTACCTAAAACAGTGCTAAACGCCCAAGCTAGCTCGATGAATCCCCTCATCCTTTCATGAGGCGAGTCTCGTAACATTCTGGCCGGAGCTCCAGGCGTTTCCATCTTGCTAACCGCGTCAATATTGGGCAACAAGTATGTCGAGATCATGAGAGCAAATATGTGTACTGCCACTAATACTGTGGTGCAGACTGCGAACATCACGAAGAGCCATTCTGGGACGTTCGTGGGCTCATTAATTTGGAGTTCCACCATGGCTACCATCGCAAAACCTGGAATGTAATTGGCAAAGATTCTTAATATCAAATCCCATTTTCTGTACTAGAAATTTGGTTAACTTTTTTTACAAAACAATTTGGAAATAATATGTGCGAACTTCTTATATGACGTTTAGCTATTTTTAATGTTACTAATGTCTTTCTGGAGAATTTATTCAAAATTTACCGGAAAGTAATTCGGAGGTGGTAGCGGTGGCTTTGAGCTTGGCTCTCGACATGTGGAGCCGTCGCCACGAAAGTCCCTCAGAGCTAGTTGGTAGATCCTCGTTCCAACCGGGGGACACAGGCATTGTAAGGGCTACTTCGCTTACACTCTGGAAATATAACAAAAATAAACGTCAGCAAGTTTATCTAATTTAATGTGCTAAAATATAAGGATAAAGACCCATGTGGTAAGTAGATTTGTAGTAGAGAAAACGATCTTGGAAGACACAGAAATCTCTTTAAGTTTCTGGATAGGGGTAAGATGTCTATGTGTGGTGTCTGGTGATGTAGACGGGCTGTAAAATCGTATGCAGAATTGTACACGTCTGCAACTGCATACTCCAACCGGGAGTTTTACAGAAATCAATCATGCAATAGTTTGTATGTTAATGATAATACACGGAATAGATTAAATAGAGTCGATCTTTGCTCCCCTGTGGCCGCATTTGATCTATTGCCACTAAAATAGAACACCGCGAAAATTTTAAGGTGGTCGCCAGTATGGTCTTTTCTTGCTATTTATGTCCACGAAAGTTTATAAAATAAATGACCTCCTTATTTATTTTATAAGCTTTCGTGCAATACACATCTGATTTACTATCCTCACCTTAATAGATTGATTACATTGGCAAGGGTTCTGTAAATAGCCAGGGCTTAGCAGCACGGTCGCGGCTGACTTGTTCGACACCATCCCGTTAGGAGTGACGCTGCCGTTTGGACTCGTACCTCCCTTAGAACACACGTATTCCAAGCTATGGGGTGGAGTCACGGATATCGTGGGGCTGTCTGTAACGCTTACTTTGAATCTGCAACATGGAATATTTAGTTTAATGAATAGGTATTCTATAAGCCTTAGACGGTAGACATGAATATCAAGCATATGGTTATTTACAAGGTTACAACAAGTAAATTAAACTTATTTCCCAATTAATATTATGCTTCTGCAAATCAAATGTTATAATGTAATTGGTTGGACGACGCGCTTCTAAAGGTTTGTCATGTCAAAGCAAAAATTAATTAACGATCAAAATAGTAATTTTAACGATGAGCATGACAATCTTTTCAGATGTTGCGTTTCAGTGCATGAGTGTACGTATTCTTATATAACCGAAAATGCTACATAGATAAATGATGAGGTTTTCCTTCATCATCATTTTATTATAGTGGTCGTCCATTAATCACATTAGGCTCGAAAAATCACCTGTAGGGAGGAGGGGTACAGTGAGGAATGACGTGTACCTACGTGATTCCTCAGACTTGATCGGGTATTGAACAAAGTTGACCAGGGTTGGACCCATTGCACCTGCTGTCGTTGGAGACTCACAATCGTGTAAAAAAAGTTGGGTTATTTTTTGTACCAAAAAATACAAGTGATCTTGGGTGGGGTGGTAGTCCAAATTCTCACCAAGGATCACCAAGGTGGAGGGGGGATCAAAAAGAGGCTAAAAAAAATCACGTAATTTATGGACAATCCCTTAAAGGGGAAAATTGTCATAAAGTTAAAGTAAGTGTATGTGTTGGTAAACTATAGAATGTATGAAGAAAATAAAATCTGACGGGACTCGAACTGACGATTATGCAAGCGTATTCATGGTAAGCTAAATATTTATGTAGTGCTACATAGGATCTAAGGGAGACACATGCATTTATATCTATTAGGTAAGTAGGTACATAATATTAGATGTGTAGAATGTTATCACCACACATTGTAGGAATCTAGAAGAAGCGTTGCCAATCTATACTGGATCTGGACCTGACAAAGGTCGATGAAATTAAGAATATTTTTTTACGAAAAATAATGTCACGTTTTGAATAAAATATCCGAATATTTTTTTATATAATTGTGAGTAATATACAGTAACGGTCATAAAAGAACTTTGCTCTTAGGTACAAATATACCTAGGATCGTCAGAGTAATTATAAAAACAAGACACGTTATTTCCACGTTCGTTGAATTTTATCTAATAAACATAACATTTTAGGAATTTATGATGTGTCCAATTGTGCTGTCATACCACAGGTAGCTATTTGTAATGTTTTGGTAGGTTTTTTTTACTTTTACAAGCGTAATATAGGTTAATTGTGCACATTCAAATTTAAAAGTTGATTTATCTTCAAAATTTTCAAAATGGAATTTCCTGCATTAGTATCAGCCGATCAGACAGACAAGTAGGACAAAAAGGTTAAACTTACAACTAGTTATAAGGTTTAACATTCAGAGGGATTCCAACCGTGGAATAACGTGGACATACCACCTCATCTAAAATCCCGGGATTTTCAGATTCAACTACTTGTAATGTCACCAAAATGAACAAACTCGTACCCTCAGGTCCTTTTCACACATTCCAGTTTCAATCCGGCGGATTAATACCAGGTGCGAAGTGTATGTAAATGTAGGTACATAGGCCATTTACATACACTTCGAGCTTCCCTGGGTACGCCAACGATTAGGTACAACCCCGGAAAAGCAAACAACAACCTATTTGTTTGTATAAAGAACTGTATCGTATTAAATGTCTACTTTTCATATCACATACGCGAATTTAATGCTATTTATTTAATCTTGTCATAAGTCTAAATCAACAGACGTGACTGTGACAAAATATTTGTTTCCATCTGTCTGTCTAGCAGCAAATATTTATACAAGTTTCTGGGTACGAAAACTACTTTTGAATACTGTTTTTTTTGTACTGTTATTAATTAGGTACCATCGTTGATTTAAAGCAATTTTATAAGTTGTAAACAAATAAAAACACGCACCAACCTACCTATCTAATTATGGAATAACTTAATCTAATTGATTTGTCGATTTACACAAGAGTTGAGATGTTAGATTTTATACTTACGTGCGTCGTAAGAATTTAATTCTGTGGTCGGGGTAAATAATGTTCCAAATGATATTTTTTATGTGACACTTTGTAGGTATTTAACGTGATGATGGAAACGATTACCAAGATCGTCACTGTACTTAAATTGCTATCATAATATACAAAATTATACTTTTTGTACTATTTTAACAACAGTTTTTTTACATGATTAGACGTGCGTATTTGTCAAAATTTAACTACTACAGTCATTTGGTAAGTGTATTTTTGTTGGTATTTGAGTAAAAATAGTTTTTACCTACCTTCAGTTCTTTTAATAGAAATGTACCTACATATTACTCTACTTCAATAAACGCTTTGATAAATTATATTTACATCTAATATATAAAATTCTCGTGTCACAGTTTTCGTTGCCATACTCCTCCGAAACGGCTTGACCGATTTTGATGAAATTTTTTGTGCTTATCCGGTATCTATGAGAATCGGCCAACATCTATTTTTCATACCCCTAAGAGTTTGTTTGTTTGTTTGAATGCGATAATCTCAGGAACTACTGGGCTGCACTGAAAAATTTATTTTATTGTTAGATAGCCCATTTATCGAGGAAGGCTATAGGTTATAACATCACGCTACGACCAATAGGAGCGGTGCAGCAATGAAAAATGTTATAAAAAAAGGAAGAAAAAAGGGAAAATTACAATCTATTATTCATGCCCCTAAGTGATAAGGGTTATCCACCCCTAACATTTATAACTATACTATAATATTAGAAGAGAGAGAAGAGTTTGTTTGTTTGTTTGAACGCGATAATCTCAGAAACTACGGGTCCAAATTGAAAAAAATATTTTACTTTTAGATAGCCCATTTATCAAGGAATGCTATAGGCTATAAAACATCGCGCTACAACTAATGGGAGCGGAGCAGCAAGTAAAAATGTTTGCAAAAATGGGGAAAATTTACGCAGACGAAGTTGCGCGGGTCAGCTAGTAAAGTTATAAAATAATTCTTCTAAGATATGGCGTTAAAGAAATGGACGAACTTCAAATGAAAATTACAATAAAGATGTTAATCAAAGAGGATGCAGTCACTGATGTTAACAACATAAAAACACGGATCTAACATACATTTATGTACAAATTAGTCACCAATTAAACTCAATAATGGAACAATGGGGGGTTATATCTACTAAATAAAAGAAGGAAGACTGAAATAGGTATTCCTTTGTTACTGTTATATTTATCTACATCAAGATTTTTTGTATGTACGGGACAAATAACTGAACATTGATCTGCTTATTGCACGAAAAAAGATTCTTTTAGTTATGGCAGAATATCAGCCTGTGAGTCGGCTAACTATGTGGGAATTATGGGAATCTTAGTAGCCCAAACAAAATAATGGTTAGATAGGTACTTAGTCAGGCATTTCTAACAACTACTAATATTAGTCACAAATTTGAACGACTACTTCAGACACGACTACAACAGTTACAGGAGAGGGAAGCCGACTAAAGACTTGAAGCCACATACAACATTAGTCACAATACCTGAACCAGAACTGGTCTTACTTTGAGTACTCATAACTCGGTGGCTTCGCTATGAAGGGGTATGAGTCAGTGAGGCCTAGGCTCTTTGGTCTCGAATCGTGCTTGAAACGGTATCTGTGTGGTGATCTCTCGTAGATGTGGTCGGATGTGTGGTACCTTTGCAAGGTGCGTGGTCGGGGCTTGCCGCTAGGGGGGGTTTGTGTGCATTGGTCAACGCGGCAGGCGTCCTCTACGCTCGTCACGAAGCTTGCTTCCGAAATCTGTGGACAAATGAATGAAAGTTCTTGTTATATTGGTTATGATAATTTTAAAAGATTTTTATTTTGTAAGACATTGTTGACTATCATTCTACTGAGACTGTCTAGTCAGCAATAGCGGAACACTTGCTGGATGCGGGAACCAATCACTGGATTGAACTACACAAACCACAGGTCCTCTCCACCGACCGTCACTATTACTCCAGGATGGCGAGGGAAGCGGTTGAAATCAAAAAACATGTCAATTTCAACCGAGAAGACGGATACCGTTTGTCAACATCGTGGAATCCCGTGATCGGCAAGTGTATACACCGCCGAACAAACATTACACGCCAGTGTGCAGATGTCCTTAGTGTTGTGTGTCGAAGTACCGACGGTTCCGTAATAGTGAGTGATAAAAATCAAGCGAGGGTAGTTTCCGAAACCCGCGCTTCACGGAGGCGACGCTGAGCTCAACTAGTCTTCCCGTGACCACGGCCGTTGCAATACGGTCGAAACGTCGGGCAATAAACAAGGTATTTTACCTTAAATTATTCACGCGATTAAGACCCGTAATATATATATTTTAATAATGTGTACAAATCGCGAAAGTTTATCAAAATTTACTGTCTAGTAAAACGGAGATTAAGCTGAATCTATTTTTATACATAATTGATTTTGATGAAACTTATATTTATAGTCCTAGAATATCTATAGGTACAATATAGAGAGCCAAAAAATAGAATAATTTTAGAATGGTTAAGTTTTTGAAATTACATACGTATCACATTAGTGGAGTACAGTACGATCAACGTAACTTGACCGGATTGAAGTTAGGTTTTTATCACTTTCGCGCATGTCATAGAGATGCGACCCTAAAATTACTTACGAAAGCGACTAAATATGTTCAATCGATTAAAAATACTAACAACATTTTAATTCAACAATATAAAAACACTGTTTAAATGAGTTCAAAAAATTTTAAATTTAGAACAGTTACAGTAAATACTAAAGAAACTTTGAAAAACAATTTCTTTACCAAAATAATCACAAAAAAACATGAATTAGTATGTAATGAAAAAAACATGTATAATACTAATTATGACAATGTAATGCGAAATCGCATCTCTAATCCTCTTGGTTTAGTTACCGCCCCGCACCCCGCTTCCTGTCACCATTTACTTCCAAAAAATGCATCTGCGCAACCACTTGTCGCCTACTTCAGTCCGGCCTAGTTACGTTGATCCAACTGTACAGAAATACTCTATCGTCAGTCAGTTGGATTCCTCAGCGTTTGGCGCAGAGGCAGGTTTATTTTTCGAATGAAGTAAATATTGCCTTTGTGGCGCGGTGGGAGGCTTCGATTCCCACACGGGACACCACTTTGTGTGATCCACAAATTGTTGTTCCAAGTCAGGGTGTACTTTGTGTCCGTGACTTGTTTGTTTGTAAAGTCCCCCGCGACACAGGGCTTGTGCCTAACTGCGGGAGTCGTCTTTAAAAAAAAAAACTATCTAATGAATGAAAAATTACATTTTTAGCAGTTTGTCAGTCACACAAAATCTTGTAACCAGTTATGTAGGCTAGCAAGTATAGAACTCAATAGATAGGTAAGTACCCAGATAGACACGTACAATACCTAACGTTGAGGTAGGTAAGTAGGTAGGTACGTGAGTATATGGTAGGTGTTACTTTGTCTCTATCATTACCTACGTAATTAACGCCCCTGCTATACCTAGGTAAGTAGATACGAACTGATATGTAGGACCTAGATTACAGATTTTGCAATAACAAACACAATGTAACCTCGACTTTCATAGATCCATTATACCTATTGGGCTTTGGGACTTAGACACAGAATAAAGAATAAGATATTAAAATGGCCTTGTGAGTGGACCGGCGCGCCACACATTGGGCTGAATGCTCTTGTTTTAATAGACTTTCAATTTGGTAGTTCATAGTCGCTCATATTGGTTCACGGTAGGGACCAATATGGGTACGGAGGTGGTTTTATCGGAACCGAAGTCGGAGTCGGAGTTTTAAAATTTGGTTTGTCGGAGTTGGAGGTGGTGGGAGAAGTTTGTTGATATAAAAATTAAGAAAGTAAGCTATAATAATACAAACAAATATTATTCAGTCAAATAAAATGTGTGTAAAGGAAAAATTAGCTCGGGCAGGACTATAACCCGCTAGCATAGGGAATCCGTGAGAATTTTTCCTGCATAGCTTTAACATGTAGGTATACCTAAATGCTTGAGGAGCGTCCGCCGCACGCTAGGTACCTCCGATTAAAACATCCGATTTAATAGTGTCGAAGTCGGAGGTATAAAATCAATCGGAAGTTTCGACTTTCCTGAATCCTGGTCCACGGGTACGGCAGGTACCTAATACACAGAATAAGTAATAGTACCTACCTAATGCATGAAGCTCAAAACGGATCGAATCCTAAAATGAATTATAATCCAAGCCAAGCTAAAATGCAAACATATTACGCATTCACTGGCCACCGTCGTCTTTTTGATGCAAAAGTGATTTCTCTATAAGTAATACGCTATTTTCAACTGCCTGCCTGAACACTCCGATCCTGTGTCAAAATTCTCAAATACCCCAAAAAAAAGATCCCCCCTCCTTGTATCCGCGCCTGGGCTTAACACTGTAACAGAGCGTGATTGATAAAATAAGCATGCGTAACATCCATAAGCAATTAAATTGTAATTAGAGGATCCAACACCGCCTAAATCGAGAAACGTACGGAATTGCGTCGTGCCTAAAAAAGTCACTTAATTGTGTGTAACGAAAACAGTAATTATAAAGTTTTACTTATGGTCACCTATTACATTATTACAATCTTACATGATTTTGTATTTTTTTTGCAAATTAAGTCCAACAGATCATCAATCTGGTGGACTTCGTACCATCTAAAATTTATGGTCCAAATTGTTTCATCTATTTTTAACTTATGGTATAACTTACTATTATGTATCTTACATGACTTCGTATTTTTATACTAAGTCCATCAGATCATCATTCCGGTCCGGTGGACTTCGTACCATCAAAAATAGATTCATCCGAAGTGGCATATAATAGTACAAAGTCCGGATTGATTTATATAGAATTGATTGATCAAAAATTGGTAAATTCCCATTCAGAATTACCAATTACTTTTTTTAGATTTGGGTTTTCCTAATTTTCTTTTTTTTCTAAATCGGGTGATTTCGCAGTCAAGCGAACCAAACAAAAGAAAAATATTCAAGTCTGTCTCGGAGTTTCTGCGAGAAGAACGGATCTATAAATTAGTACCTATTTCAAGATAAAGATGACTGGGTTACCAACCAGTCATCTTTAATCTTATCACTACAGTTATATATTTAAAGATATAATTAAGTTAACTAATATAATTTTAAGATGTAATGGAAATAATTTATCTTCTATCACTTGTAAAAACTATTTTTTTCCACCAATATTAACATTAACATAGACCTTGCCATGATATTTAAACGAGAAAATATAAGGAAATTCTTCCTTCGTCTGTGTTTCCTTTACTATTCATAAAAATCCTCAATGTACAACAGATTTCATAGTACAAAATCCAAGTAACAACAAAAAACAGCGAATAAATAATACTTTGGACATGCAAAAAAAGCATTAAACAACGCCGAACATTCAATTAACTCTGTAAGAAGATGGATGTGAGGATATTCAGTCGTAGTCCAAATTATTCATTCATTTGCACAAATTATCATGCACAGTGACATCACAAGTTATTGTTTAACGCTCTAAACACAGAGCCAACGAACCATGACAACGGCTGTGGGAACCGTAGAAAACTGTAATTTCACTGATTGTAGGTGCTTACCTCACTTAGCTGGCGATTATTGAGTGACATTGACATTGTACGCTCAGCCAGCGACGTTGTTCAACATATATTTTTAATTTCAGGCCTCCGTTTGAAGTTCTCATGAAACTATGGAGACGTTTACTTTGAAACAGAAATAAATATTTCAATTGTATTATTTTTAGTTACGTAAAGTCGCCTTCCAGCTTGTAACTGACTGGTGCCTTAAGGGTTTGATTCGATTTTCATTAAGTATCATTAGATAATTCCTCCCAGAAGATTTTAAATCTTCACCTTTGTAAATCTATACTAACATTACAAAGCTGAAGAGTTTGTTTGTTTGTTTGAACGTGGTAATCTCAGAAACTACTGGTCAGAATGGAAAATTTATTTTTCTGTTGGGTAGCCCATTTATCGAGGAAGGCTATATGCTATATAACATCACGCTACGACCAACTGAAGCGGAGCAGCAGTGAAAATATTGCAATACCGGGGTAAATTTACGCATACGAAGTTGCGTGGGTCAGCTAGTTTATAATAAGTTTACACGTCATATCCTTATACATAATATCAGAATGTGGAGAAAAGCTCGCGCGAACAATAGGCGGCTTGCTAAGTGTAAATAAACAGGCGTTACATGCGTAATGAGCGAGCTGGTAAACTAAGTCGGTATTCGATTTAGCTGTACTTAGTTAATAAAGACAAATTGATAAAACTGCTAGAAATAAAAGTGGCATACATTACTGCGTATGAATCCATTAGATCTTTAATTTTTAATAATTTAAGATTATTTTTTTCCCAGAATTCACACCACATTATAATAAATATTCCAGCATAGTAAAATGTTGCTGAAACATTGTCGTGTGGTAACGGCTTAAGAATAGTACCACCTAATCTCTTCCCGTGGGTACTAGTATAGTATTATATTATCTGTGCCGTGGGTAAGGCATTGGCTTTACAACTCGTATTGGCAAGTAAGGGATTTCCCACCGGAGGACGGGCAGCAGCGTCCTCTGCATATTTTAAAGTCTTACTGCGATCGCCAACCCGCTTGCCAAGCGTTTCGATTATGGCAATTACCCCCAGGATCTATATAATAAGTAGGTTCTACTGGGGAGACCCAGCAGTGGGACATCATATGAGTTAATATGTATATGTATAAAATGTTCGTTTAATCATTATTTAAACACGTCTGTACTAGAACAAAAGATAACATTTGAATTTTGATAACAGTACCTATTTATTTTTGCTCTAGTGTTGTTAATGTTATATATTATGTTATTTGGCTACCTTAGATGTTTACTCGTCTGTCGAGGCGTGATAAACTCAGCAATTTTCCAAACAGGAGACATTCACATGATTAATGTTCACTACAACTTCTTTGACAAAAGATAATATCGAATAGATTGGTCTGACTTTAGGCTATGTTGGGGCTTCGGTAATTTTTAGAGTTCCGTAGCCAAAATGGTAAAAACGGAACCCTTATAGTTTTTTCATGTCTGTTTGTCTGTCTGTCTATCCGTCCGTATGTCACAGGCATTTTACTCAACGACTAAGTTTAATTAATTTTGATGAAATTTGGTTAAATGGTGTCCTGTAGTAGCCGCTACTTAGTCTGATAGCTAAATAATAAAAATAAATATTTTTAAGGAGGCATGGTATTTTAAAACCATTTAAAAAAAAACGATTGTCGTTTTGAAAATAACCAACTTTTTGTCACACTTGTCGAGGGTTTTTTGATATTATTATGATTATCTTGTTCAATTTAGGTCAGGGTGTAACTATCTTTAATCTAAATAGTGTACGAGTACGTAGGTCTACCTAGGCAATATAATGTAGGTAGGTACATAGACATTACCTCACGACTGACACACATAGACAAGACCAGTACAAAATCAATTATTATTTCTCTACATCAGATAAGAAGACGCGTCGTTTCAGCACAAAGAAACAATTACAGGGTACACATGGACTGTGTAGTTTGAGCCGAGATAATGAGAAAATTCATTGTAATTGTTAAATTATTCTGATAGATGCTCGCAAGTAGGTAGGCATATTTGGTTTTAGTTACTCTGATTTACTTGATATTCTATTCGTAATGGTTTGACAGGAGCGTCTCCTTTAAAAGCTACTGTAAAAATAGTGGCAAACTGAGCTATGATCATTTTCCCATACAATAATACGTGTAAAATTTATAAAACGGAGTATTTTTGCAATGGGGTAAAATTAGTTAAATTAGGTACTTGAATAATCGGCTTACAATGAATTTTTCAGAAAATTCATTGTAATTGTTAAATTATTCTGATAGATGCTCGCAAGTAGGTAGGCATATTTGGTTTTAGTTACTCTGATTTACTTGATATTCTATTCGTAATGGTTTGACAGGAGCGTCTCCTTTAAAAGCTACTGTAAAAATAGTGGCAAACTGAGCTATGATCATTTTCCCATACAATAATACGTGTAAAATTTATAAAACGGAGTATTTTTGCAATGGGGTAAAATTAGTTAAATTAGGTACTTGAATAATCGGCTTACAATGAATTTTTCAGAAAATTCATTGTAATTGTTAAATTATTCTGATAGATGCTCGCAAGTAGGTAGGCATATTTGGTTTTAGTTACTCTGATTTACTTGATATTCTATTCGTAATGGTTTGACAGGAGCGTCTCCTTTAAAAGCTACTGTAAAAATAGTGGCAAACTGAGCTATGATCATTTTCCCATACAATAATACGTGTAAAATTTATAAAACGGAGTATTTTTGCAATGGGGTAAAATTAGTTAAATTAGGTACTTGAATAATCGGCTTACAATGAATTTTTCAGAAAATTCATTGTAATTGTTAAATTATTCTGATAGATGCTCGCAAGTAGGTAGGCATATTTGGTTTTAGTTACTCTGATTTACTTGATATTCTATTCGTAATGGTTTGACAGGAGCGTCTCCTTTAAAAGCTACTGTAAAAATAGTGGCAAACTGAGCTATGATCATTTTCCCATACAATAATACGTGTAAAATTTATAAAACGGAGTATTTTTGCAATGGGGTAAAATTAGTTAAATTAGGTACTTGAATAATCGGCTAGGTGCATTTTATGATAAACTTATTTTTTAGAGGGAGAGCTTTACACTTGGAAACACAGTATAATAACTCATTTGCTGTGCTTGGAAATACCTATACCCCATAATTTTATGTTTTCAAACATATATAGTGTAATGTTTATCTAGGCCTAATAACGTAGTCATAGGCTTACCCAGGGGGTATACCTCTCCCCCCCCTTTGATGAACTGCTTGCCTTTAGACTGGAAGTCGACAGAATTTATTGTTGCCAAGCTAGGGCTACCGGCAAATAAAATGTTTTGAAAACGAACATTTGGATAGCTACTATTGACTGACACAATACTTAATTTTATAAAAATTGAGGAAGGTAAACACATGTTTTCATGAAATAACAATAATTCCATATGAATTTACATGCTATTTATTAAAATACCAGGAAATATTTTGTTTTGTGAAACTGTTTAGGGCTTCAGTAGGCATATATCTACAGTATTTCATTGTATAATATAAGGAAGGAACGTTGTTATTGTATTTAGATACTTTTATGATACGCAGTTCTAGATAAGCATGTTTAATTAGGGGTTATAAAGTACGTAGGTACCTAAACCAATCAAAACCGAAACTACTGAATGTAGATTTATATTTTTTTTGCATAGGAGGTAAAGAAAACCAATGAAAATACCTCTATGTAGGTTTTCCTATGTCTAATTAGACGCAGTCAAAATCTACTTCTAGTTAGCAATGTCGCCGGAAAAATTGGAATTAACACCAGTTCAAGAGTGTCGTGTGGTACCTCTTCCCGTGGGTGTCGTCAAGCCGACTAAGCATTTTCCACCGGAGGACGGGCAGCAGCGTCCTCTGCGTATTTTAAAGCCTTACTGCGATCGCCAACCCGCTCGCTAAGCGTGGCGATTATGGCAATTACCCCCAGGATCTAAAATATGTAGGTTCTACTGGGGAGACCCGTGCCCTGTGGGACATCATATGGGTTGTCATGTATGTAATAGTCCAGGAGCTTCTAATACTTATACTATAGTACCCAAACAGAGAATCGTAGACCTGGCTGGAGGATAGCGGGAATAAATAAACTTTAGTAAAAACAGTAGTAAATTCGATTAGTTAAAAGCCTCTCGCTCAAGTGTTGACAAGAGTAGATACGTTCGGCTCTTTATTCCTATGGGCACTTTCAGACGAATGAGTGGCCAAGTCACCTAAGCTTACTCATGAGCATAAGAAGCTTTTGAAATAAAAATAAGCATGAGGACGAGCATTATGGATAGAGGTTAAAGTTAAGTCAAGAGACATCCTTTAATCCTTCACTACTTCCCATTGCTGGGTTCCTCTAACCCAGCAATGGGAAGTAGTGAAGGATTAAAGGATGTCTCTTGACTTAACTTTTCTATTGGTCCTGAGCATGGACATAGAGAACAGGACTGCGTTTTAACCTAACAAAATTGCCCACCTCTAAAAAGAGACAATGCTACTTTGTGGACAATACCTGTCATAGGCCGCTTGAGCTTTTTCTCTCTATCACGCTTTGCAGACAATTGTTATTTTTAAATTGAAAGGGATGGCGCAGTCCTGAGACACAGATTTAAAGAGGTAATAAGTCGAGTCTATATCCTGTGTGAATGGTGTGAAGCAAACGAGATATTAAAAAGTTAGTTATAGTAAGCAATATTTTCAAGATCATGATCCATTGATCAAACTTGAAAATATTGCTCATCATCATATCGCGGTCTATCCATTATCAATTAATTTAGGTAGCTATGTATTTTCAATAATTAGGGATCTAAGTCATTATTCTAATAACTGATTTACATATTTTCCTTGCAGTTTTCCAGGTAGTAACAAAGGTCGGTAAGGTTTTTGAGGTGTTGTGATTCGTGACTAATGTCTGAAGCCTAACCATTAGGTACCTATGCAAATTTATCGGTAAACCTGTAATTTGTCCGCGTTTGGATGTATTACGATTTAATTGAAGAACACGTAATCATTTGGAGTCAACATTGAATGGATAAAGTTCATTATTTGGACCAGTTGCTTACTTATTATTGCGAAGGTGGAAAGAGTGGCTTCAGAACGCCTGGGTGATCGTATTCCCGGTTGTTTTTGTGGGATTTTCAGGCGCGGGTCTACAACTGTTCCTTGGCAACATTTGACTCAACCGGTCAAGCGTGAGTCGCTCGCATGGCTAGAGGGGGAGGGGGTGCATTTGATTCAACATCAGTATACCATATTCACCACCACCGAGGCGGGGGGGATTACTAGCAATCCTGTTAACCCCTCCAACTAAGCTCAATGGCTTGTGTTAGGAGTGGGTTCACGAGGATTGGAATCCGCGACCTCACGACTGCAAGTCCGAAGCCTTAGTCATTAGGCTTCTTAAATAACATTTATAGGGTTGCCTATAGACACCGACCCAGGTAAACGTAAACGAGAGGACTCAGGCTGAGTCAGATACCGTTGACACCCAGAAGGAGGGACATTCTCAACCACTGAGTTATTATTTATGATTTTCAACTCTCCCGTCCCCTTGTCAGCAAAAGTAAGCACAGTTCTCCACCCTCCCCTCAATGTACCGTAAACATGAGTTTTTATTTTCTGTCCTGATCTGATCTGTCCCCAATATCACCCAAAAACGGTCACCCATCTATGGACGACAGTGGTACCGTTGTTTAGCCTCGCATTACTGCTCGGTCGCCACTGAGTCAGAGACCCTTTAGGATTTATGATAGCAGTGGTCGTTTTTTTGCTCCCAATTATTCAAGGTCGCACGAATCTTTCCATTAGGAAAATACCCCAGGAATTTTCTTGACGCACGTTCTACCTACCAGTAAGTACCTAGGTACTGTGATGCACATGTCGGGTTATCGTACAAGTGCATCCTGTTTGCTTGATCGATGTGAGTACATGTATTCTTAATGTTTGAAACCTTTGGAACAGCATGATCCATGCTGTTCCAAACTTCGGTTTGTATTTGAATTATGGTGATTTGTATAAGGAATTATGGAAAAGACAAAGAACTTGGGATTGACAAGCCGTAAAGGTCGAAACGATTGTGTTTTTTTTAAAACCACATTACTTTCGAAAAAACTTTTTTTATCGTAGGGCTCCAAGCCCGAGCCGCAGCCCGAATTCAGTGATGCGTATTTATTGTGTTGGAATTTATTGCTGTGGGATTTTACGAATAAACTACTTACTTCAGGGGAAAACTGCGTTTCATTATGAACTGTGTTCCTCACAGTGGAGTTTTTATCTTTATCTATAACGGGAGTGTGTCTTGGTAGTGGACTCCTTGGTGCTGATTCGATGAACTAAGCGTTCGTCGTCACAGTACCTCTGTTACCTATGTAACTACTTAATATCATAAATATAAGTCTGAATAACCAAATTGGCTGTTAGCTTCGTTACCAGACATGTGGTAAGTGACACTAAACAGTTAATTTGTACTGACGAACGGAATCTTTAAGAATTTAGTTTACGATATACGTATACTACAGGTACGTATAATTAATTGAATAGGCTAACAATTAGACGTCATGCAAAATCTGTCTATGTTGTTTTGGCTGGGGATGTTTTTGGTTTGATAGAGGGGAGGAATCTTGACCCCTTTGGGGGTAATTTTGAGATAATACTAGAAACCCTTTACACGAGAGTACTCAAGTGAGGGGCTGGGAGAGTGTGTTGCTTTAGTTTATTGTTTGCTATGCAATTTGCTAATATTGAGTAGGTACCTATTTATTCAAAAAATACATATCTAAGTATTTTAAGCATTTATATACACATATATATATTTTCTTTTTATTTTTAAACAACTTCCGTACAAGTCCTGTATGGGACTTTACAAACATACAATCTGAAAAAGTGCACCAGCAAAGAGCGTATCTTAGGGCACTTACGTCCTTGTATTGAAAAGCGCAGTTTTTCGCCAATAAATCGAAGGCGGTATCCGATCATGTTAAAATTTTACTTGAAAGTACTTAGTAAGAGTTATCTTTGTAATTTTTTTTATATTTTTGCCACAATTTTCTCAACTTTCGGAGCGATTATTTCCAAAAATATGCACTTAATCAAAACACTTTTTTAGAAACCTTATTTTTTTTTAAATACCTGTTGAATAATGTACCCCGGGAGATGTTTGCTGAAAAAAAAAATCGGTTGGCTGTAAAGTCGGTTTACTGACGATAGTTGAACGTGACAACGTCATAAGAAAATACTGATGGAATGGTTTCCTGCCGAACGCGGAGGCCGATTGTGCTTCTTTGTCGCTTGTTCCGCGCTTTCGATTGCACTTAAATGGAACACCTCAGAGCGAGGTAACGCCTCATGAGTCATGTTTTTTCGTGCGTTCAGCCGGCTCCATCGAATTATAAGACGTTGTCACGTCAAAAAACCCTTGAAATATTTAATAGTGGCTTATACAAGAAAAACACCTATGGGTACTCAAAATGTCATCCATCTACTTTAATAGTTTAAGGTAGCGCTTACATTGTGTAGTTTTTGAGTAAAATGCCTATGACATACGAACGGACACACAGATAAGGGTTCCGTTTTTCAATTTTGCCTACGGTACCCTAGAGCGTAAGCCAGGAACAGATTGACATGACCAAGTTCCTCCCAGGCAAGAACTTGCTTCAGAGAGTGGTATTATGAAGCTCCGTAAACGTTTGATGAATGGGTTAAGCATAAGTTACGCCAAAATACATATGCGATTAATTGATTTGCTTTTTTTTTTAATTCATTGATTTGCAATTAGAATGTAAATCTATATTTCTATACTAATCAGGGTTCGAAAATATCCGATATTTATTATAAACATCAAAATATCGAATATTTATGATTTAATATCCGAAAGATATCAAAAGTTTTATATAATCCATTTTGTATGAATGCCGTATTGTTATATTATTGTATTATTTATGTATACTATTTGCATATATTAAAATGATAATGTAATTTTTATAAAGATAACTAGCAATGTGGGATTGAGTCCCACATTACCAGCAATCTTGTTAAGCCCCCCAACTAAGTTCAAAGGCTTGTGTTAGGAGTGGGCTCTAGTCGGTAGTATAATGGGTAGGATTTGAACCCGCAACCTCACGATTAAGACCGGTGCCTCAGCCATTAGGCTACCGCTGCTTCTAAAAAAAACTAAAATGTTTTTAATATTTTTTTTACTTAGGTACTTAAAATCGGCCAAAGCCAAATGAAACAAAACATAAAATCTTCTTCTAGATCAGACAAAATCAACCAAAAACCATAAAACCTTTTTATAAATTCTAATCAGTCATTCTTAATGAACTGATAAAATTATCAAAAAAATAAAGTTATTTCATCTTCCGATTCTGAATCTGGACTGGATAGGACATCAATGACAGTAACAAACGCCAAAAATTGCTTAATAATATGACATTTTTAAACCAATTTTGTATTTATCATAAAAAATCGTTTGATATATATCGGATTTATATATTATGATATATAGCCTCGAACCCTGATACTAATATTATAAAGAGGAAAGATTTGTATGTTTCTATGTAACGAATAAACTCAAAAAATACTGGACCGATTTCAAAAATTTTTGTTACTTATAGATACATTACCGGGAAGTAACATATAGAGGCTAAGAATATTTTATTCTCAAAAAAGTTAGAGATCCTTACGAAAACTTTATATATAGCGTATGTATAGTGTGAAAAAGTTCGTGCGAATAATTGAATCGAATAATCAAAAAAGTCAGAATACCTACTATTCTGACTTTTTTGATTATTCGATTCAATTATTCGCACGAACTTTTTTTATATATAAAGTTTTCGTAAGGATCTCTTACTTTTTTGTATTATCTTTAAAGAATAATTTAATCGAAACATTACAAAAATATTATATCTACAACATTTTCTTCAGGGGTTCATAACTTTGGCAGACAAGGACATCTATACAAATAAATAAAATTAATCTGTCTGTTTGTATTGTCAAAATAACAGTTTTTAGGGTTCCGTAGAAAAATGGCAAAAACGGTACCCTTAAAGTTTCCTCATGACCGTCTGTCTGTCTATCGGTTTGTCCGTCCGTATGTCACAAACATTTTACTCAATGAATATTGATGAAATTTGGTGAAAAGGTGTCTTGTTGTGGCTGCTACTTAGTTTAATAACTAAATAATAAAAATAAATATTTAGCTATAAAACTAAGTAGCGCAGTAATATTATTTTCCATACATGTAACAGAAGCTGAAGCTTTTTTGAAAAACGTGTGGCACATCATTTGCCCGCACAATTTATTCAACTTTCGGAGTGATTATTAAAAATATATAAAAAACTTGAACCGTGTGACCGTGTTTGTGAAAAAATCACAAAGGTACTTTAAACAAACTTAATGGCTAAGGCATCGGTCTCGCAATCGTGAGGTCGCGGGTTCGAATCCTATCCATTATACTACCGAAAAACTGAGTTTCTCAACAAAAGGGCGTAAGTGCTATGAACATACACTGTTCTGCTAGTGCAATTATTCAAATTGGATTGTTTCATACGGCAATGGCTCCCGAACCCTACACTGAGCATCCGACATGCTCTTGCTCGGTTATATTTACTGAATGCATATGAAAGTATATAATTAGTACTTAATTATAACAAAAACACATTTTTTGTTTTTTTGTCTGTCTGTCAGTTTGATCTGGGTAAGCTCCGAAACGGCTGGACGAATTTTGACAGGACTTTCCCTATTAGACCTAGAATCAGTAACTTATGCTACTTTTTATCATCACGCTAACGTCTCTTCTATCCCTATAGAATAGTGAGCAGTACTACAACTTCACGCAGACGAAGTCGTCCACCTGTGACCACGGCCGGTGCAATTGGGGAATAGTACCTAACTACGTTCTTAATACTTTCGGACTTGATAAAGTAAACTGTTTGGTCATTAATAATAAATTATGATTGTAGGTGACGGTCGCACAACATTTATTCTCTTATGAGATAAAACTGGGTTAATATCTGGCTTAATTTTTAAAAATAAAGTAGGTACTGTTTATGTTTATAAAAATAAATGTCAATCACCTTTTCCTTCATGACGAGACGACCAAAACGCACCATGAAGCAATTTTCCGCAAAAATACACTTTTATTTTTATTTACACTATTATCATAATTCTCAAAAACCACTTCACTAAAATAATTTCCAAGAAAAAAGTATTCTTTTAAAATAAGTAATTTATATTGAATAAAAAATCATTGATCATAAACAATAAAATTTTCCCGCGCTGAAAATGGCGGGCTATTTGACATTTAGATGTGACGAGTATCCACGACAACCGGGAAATGCTGACTGACTCAGTTACTATACGATCGGCGTTTTAAATAATCACGCTTCAAAATTATTACTACTGATGCGGAGTAAAACGCCACCGTCGCGTCGCGTCGTTAGCAGTAGCAGTGCAATTTCTAGTACCTACACGTAAGCATAGAAGAACGATTTACATTTATTTTATGGCTTTACACCTAAATACGTGTGCCTACTCACGATTTTTTTTTTTAATGTTTACGGTCTATTTTACTGTAAAAAGCGCAATTTCCATTTTTCAATGGTTGTTAAAATAGTATATTAAAGTTTATTTAATATCTACTCAATTAATTAAGTATATTAAAGACCTACACTATTATTAGACCCTTTATTGGCTATTTGTTTCCTGTTTCCTCTGCCTCTGTAGCGCGGTGGGAGTGTATCCGACTGCTACGGAAGAGGTCAGTTCGATTTCCACACGAAACACCACTTTGTATGATCCGGACTAGTGCATGTCGGGCCACGCACAATGTAGGGTTCCGTAGTCCCCCATCCAAATAATGCGGCTTAAGAAAAAGGTTTTCTGTTGATTTTGTATCATACTACTAACAACGTTATATATATTACGTATTTTTACGGTACGGTCGAAACGTCGGGCAATAAACAAGGTATTTTACCTTAAATTATTCACGCGATTAAGGCCCGTAATATATATACATATTTTAATAATGTGTACAAATCGTGAAAGTTTATCAACATTTAAGTTGTCTAGTTAGTTGTAATAGTTTCCCTTTTAATTTACTCACAGTCTCTGAGCTAAGCTGCGGACGGACGGACATGGCGAAACTATAAGGGTTCCGTTTTGCCATCTTGGCTACAGAACCCTAAAAAGTTTACAAAATAATAAAAAGGAATATCTATAATTTATCATATTTAGCTAGCTAGTATCTTACATTATGTGTAAATATTAAATATACATAAATATGATAATGAAGGATATTTCTTTAGTTAACCTAATCAAGTTATAATTATTTCATCTTTAATCACAGTAACTCACTGTCATTAATGCAGAGACAGGCTTTAATCTACAAGCAGTGTAATGTGTATTAAAAGCTTTACCGTTGTTATTAACCAAGTGATCTAAGTCAATTACATACATTCGTTACTCAAATAATAATATTTATTTTAACGTAGATCAGTAATTAGGTATTTGACACATGTTGCTGTCACTAGTTTGAATCGGTATCTTAAAAAATATAGTTTTGCAATGATAGCTTCAACTAAAAAAACATAAAATAAGAAGAGAAACCTTTCGCTATAGTCGACCAGGGATGTTACGGAGCTTCGACTCCGACTCAGAGAGGTCGGAACATCCGATTGATCCTACAACTCCGACTTCGACTTCGGCTCCGACACTTTTAAATCGGGCATTTTAATCAGAGATACCTACCGTACGGTGGCCGCTCTTATAAGGTAATTTTTACATAAAAATGTATGAAAGAAAAATTCTCATGGCTTCCCTATGATCACGGGTTCGGGACCTACCCGAGCGAATTTTTCCTAACGTATTCGTCTTCTCCCACCACCTCCGACTCCTGACTCCGATTCCGACAAACCAATTTTAAAACCTCCTATTCCGACTTCGGTTCCGATAAAATCACCTTAACATCCCTAGTCGACACAACCAATTTCTGTCACAACGACAGTGGTGTCATAGTAGATCGAAAGATTCTCATGGTTTAAACTGTCAGGTCATTCATCGGATCCATAGATTGATGGCTGACCGATTACTTACTTAAGCTGGGACAGCTAAAGTCGACATACGTCGAGACCATTGTAAACCGTTTGTCTTGGGCTAGTGCTAAATAGGCGCGAAGAAGGCGACTGGGAACAATGCGAAAAAAAATAGGCTCAAAAAACATTACTTTCGTCCTTCGGCAGTTGGCTAAAAAAAGTAATTAGATACTGAATACTTTATTACTAATTTTCGTATTCGGGGTAATTCCCACGGTGGCTTTTACGTACGAAAAAAGCTTTAATGACTATGTAAGTAATAGTTACACATAACACATTACACATAACATTTTTTCCTGGGATGTTTTTTTTTTAATCTACTTAATTTTGTATGTAGATTTCAAATATACCTTCAATTTTTTTGTAACAGCTCTTGTTCTTGAGTTTTTGAGAACTACCCTCATTAGTCATTCTATTACAATTTATCGCAGTTTAACGAATAAATAGGATTATAATCTGTTGCTTTCGATATGGCTTCGACTCTGAGACGTTGTGTGCATAATCCAGATAGTTTTTGTTATATATGTGGTGAATATATTTTCGAAAAATATCGAAAACCTGTATCGGACTTTGTAAAAACAGCGTATTTCAACTACTTCAAAATTGAATTGTGCAATCAAGATAAAAGATGGGTGCCTCATACTGTATGTCAGAATTGCGTAGTGTGTTTACGTCAATGGTCAACAGGTAAAAGAAGTGCTATGAGATTTGAAACGCCCGTTATTTGGAAAGAACCTCAGAATCACCACGACGACTGTTTTTTCTGTATGGTTAATATCACTGGAATAAATTCAAACAATAGAAACAAGTGGTCATATCCCAACTTACGAACAGCTACACGACCTGTAATTCATGTGAGTGATGAACAACCTGGCACATCAACATCTTCTGACCACCCTATAATGGATTTTGAGCGTAACATTGAAAGTGAAGACATTGATTCTGACTTTGAAGTTTCGCAATCCGGACCTCAACTATTCAATCAGAATGAATTGAATGACGTGGTAAGAGACCTAAATTTATCAAAAACTGCTTCATGTTTGCTTGCATCTAGGTTGAAAGAAAAAAAATTGCTTACACCAGAAACTAAAATATCATTTTATCGTACTCGAGAGAAGGATTTTTTGCCATATTTTTCCAAGGAAGAAGAGTTAGTGTTTTGCAATGATATAGAAGGTCTATTACAACTCATGGGGTCTCAAGAGTATCAATCATCCCATTGGCGCCTGTTTATAGATAGCAGCAAAAGAAGCTTGAAATGCGTTTTGCTTCATAATGGTAACAAATATGGATCTATACCTGTTGCACATTCCACTACCATGAAAGAAGAGTAAACAAATATATCTCGAGTGTTAGGGAAAATTAAGTATCGAGAACATAATTGGGTCATCTGTGTTGATCTGAAAATGGTGAATTTTCTACTGGGGCAACAAGGAGGATACACAAAATTCCCTTGTTTTATGTGCCTGTGGGATAGTCGAGACAAGCAACGTCATTGGTCGCAAAAAGTATGGCCTGTACGAGAGGAATTGACAGTAGGCATGAAAAATATTGTGAATATACCTTTGGTAGACCGAGACCGTATTATTCTTCCACCACTTCATATTAAACTTGGCATTATGAAACAGTTTGTAAAGGCCCTTGACAAAGAAGGTGAATGTTTCGCGTTTCTTACTCGTAAGTTTCCAGGACTGAGTGCCGAAAAGTTGAAAGCTGGTATATTCGATGGTCCCCAAATTAGGCAACTCATAAAAGATCCTAGTTTTGTAAATTTTATGAATGAAGTCGAGAAGAAAACTTGGGAATCATTTGTTTTAGTTATAACTGATTTTCTCGGCAACAAAAAGTCTAACAACTATGTTGAGATCGTCGAGAGCATGCTATCCAATTTAAAAGAGCTAGGATGCAACATGAGCATCAAAATTCATTACCTCTACTCTCATTTAGACAGATTTCCGGAAAATCTTGGACATGTTAGCGAAGAGCAGGGCGAGAGGTTCCATCAAGACATTAGCACTATGGAGGAGAGATATCAAGGGAGATGGGACGTCCACATGATGGCTGACTATTGTTGGAGCTTACGACGAGATCAGCCAGGCCTTGTTCACGCCCGAAAATCATATAAAAGGACTTTTGAAAGCGTAAAATAAAATGTATATGACTTTAATAAGTTATTTTATTGTAATTTAAGATAAAATAAGCACATATGTAGATCTCAAAAACTAGAGCTGTTAGCAAGATTCTATTACTTATTTCGTGATTAGGGTCGTCGAATTACTTAAAAACAATCCTAACATCTCAGGAAAAAAAACCAGTGTCACGCAGTGTAATAGAACAATGTATTATTAAATCTATTATATCATGCACGAGCGTTACATGAGTTCATTAAATTATTATGATTAATTACTATGGTCCTACGCAGATCGACTGTTTAGTCTATGTAAGAACTCTATGGAATTTCCACGTAGGTTTGTGTTTTTTTTATCTACTGTATTTAATAATTAGGCATTGAATACGAAACAATTGAGGAAAAGCATGCTAGAGAAAAACCCATTTTTTTTTATTTCACTAGCTGTCCCGGCAAACTTCGTATCGCCCGTTATTTTATATTTGTGTTTTTTTTTAATGTAAGAACCTTCTACTAGAAAACTAAAAAAAAAAGAATTATTGAAATAGGCAACGTTCGTTCTCTTATTATCTGGAGACCACGGAAATAGGGATTCATTTTTATATAATTACTAGCTGTGCCCCGCGGTATTACCCGCGGTTTATTAGCCTATGTGTTAATCCAGGGTGTCAGCTAACTCCATACCAAATTTTATTAAAATCAGAGATAGTAGATAGTATTACCGAATGTTACCAATTTTTTTTCAGGTGAGCTACTCCCTGCATTTGATAAAATAATGGACTCTTTATAACTGCGTACCTAATGATAGATTTGTTTTATTTTTTGCTTAATTTTTTTTTATTTCACTAGCTGTCCCGGCAAACTTCGTATCGCCCGTTATTTTATATTTGTGTTTTTTTTAATGTAAGAACCTTCTACTAGAAAACTAAAAAAAAAAAAGAATTATTGAAATAGGCAACGCCGTTTTCTTGTTATCTGCAGACCAAGGGAAATAGGGATTCATTTTTATATAATTACTAGCTGTGCCCCGCAGTGTTACCCGCGGTTTATTAGCCTATGTGTTAATCCAGGGTGTCAGCTAACTCCATACCAAATTTTATTAAAATCAGAGATAGTAGATAGTATTACCGAATGTTACCAATTTTTTTTAGGTGAGCTACTCCCTGCATCTGATAAAATAATGGACTCTTTATAACTGCGTACCTAATGATAGATTTGTTTTATTTTTTGCTTAATTTTTTTTTATTTCACTAGCTGTCCCGGCAAACTTCGTATCGCCCGTTATTTTATATTTGTGTTTTTTTTAATGTAAGAACCTTCTACTAGAAAACTAAAAAAAAAAAAGAATTATTGAAATAGGCAACGCCGTTTTCTTGTTATCTGCAGACCAAGGGAAATAGGGATTCATTTTTATATAATTACTAGCTGTGCCCCGCAGTGTTACCCGCGGTTTATTAGCCTATGTGTTAATCCAGGGTGTCAGCTAACTCCATACCAAATTTTATTAAAATCAGAGATAGTAGATAGTATTACCGAATGTTACCAATTTTTTTTTCAGGTGAGCTACTCCCTGCATCTGATAAAATAATGGACTCTTTATAACGGCGTACCTAATGATAGATTTGTTTTAATTTTTGCTTAATTTTATAAAGATTAATAGAAGCTAAATAAAATTGTACTGCATGTGTAGCAGTTATTCGCTAGGTACGTGTCGAGCATTTTATTATGAGATTTTTTAGTTGTGCGGTTCGAAAGGCGATCGACAACGACATTAAAAGGAGTTGATTGCTGTGGCGCTTATTCGTAAGTAGGTAGATTGATCGACTGGGTGAGACGCGTCTTGAATATGAAGTTGTGGAATCATATGCGTATTTTAAATTATCCTTTGCGTGAGGAAAACCAGCTGACGTACTGTGGTAAAAAGTATTCCCCGCCGCATACAACAAAAGAAATTTTAATATCCAAAAGTCACGATCGCGGATAACTGCGTTTAGTTATTAATATGTATAAGACGTACATATTTGATACTGTCACCGTATTTCCCCTAAAGAGAAAATTCTATAATACCGATCTAGTTTTTGTTGTCATGTCTGCGTTTTATTAATGAAGTCCAGTGGCGGATCCCGGATTGTTGATTGGGGAGGGCTTGGATTGTCGTTTATGGCAGGCGGAGGTGGGGGGGGGGGGGGCTTGAACCGGATAAGGCCGTTGTTGCACCACTGACACAAATCCAATGCCCTTTTTTTAGATTTTCAAGAACAAATTCTGTATGTTCCATATTCTTCAACACTCGGGTTAGGTATAGAATTGATTTGTACGCAAGAACTCAGATGATATTTGGGAGGGTGCTTGAGCCCCTTAGCCCCCCAGGATCCGCCACTGATGAAGTCTGACAAATATTCATTCGAACTTGCTCAATGCCAAGCTTAGATCTCAAGGTTTCTAAAATTCTTTCTCATCCCTTGCCTACATCACAAACACAAAATAAATCTTTCTCCGAAATTTTAACTTCCGCGCCATTCATTTATTAGATACGTGAGACGATTTAGATAATATTATTCATTTTTAACCGACTTCAAAAAAGGAGTCGGTTCTCAATTCGACTGTATGTTTTTTTTTTGTATGTTTGTTCACCGATTACGCAAAAACGGCTACCGATTACATAATTTTTTTTGAGTTTTATAGGGTATACTTTCAAGTTGATCAGGACCTGATGGTGAGGTTCTGGATTAATCGAGGAAACTCTTCAAATATAATAGGGACACCTATAGTGATTTAGGTATAATTCATAGTGATTCGTGCATTTACTCCCAAAAAGCACCATTTAGTGAAATGGAACTGATGATGAAGATCACAAATGACGAGCGGAACTATTTAACACTTTATTCTCGTCATACTATTATTACACAATATAATAAAGCTGATGGTGAACTTAATGTGAACTCCTTAACAATTAACGGCCCTGCATCGGGGTAAGCAATATTTTGTAAAAGGATTTGAGCACTTGACATAAACCTATTGCAACTTAAGTAAACTACAAACCTAACTACAAAGTTAGAAATAAAAGTAACTTTTTGACAGAAATATATTAACGACGCCAAAAATAAATATAATAGAAGTTGATGCCATGAAATAGTAGTTTTTTATAGCACCAACTTTAAAATGTTTATTTTTTTTTGTTACTTTTTACTTATTAGTTGCCTTCTATTTATTTTTGAAGAAATATTTATTGTAAAAAAGATTTTTTCCCTTAGATTTTTACGTACTTAGTAAGTACATATTAAACAGTGTAAAGGAAGGGAAGGAGTGAAATTTATTTTTTCTTACAGGGGTCGAAGGGGGATCAAAAAAAGGCCAAAATCGTCATAAATAAATGAACGCCGGGCGCCTTTCGATGTCGAAGGGTTTGGACTAGGTGCTGATGAGTGAACGAATGAATGAGGATAAATTATAAATAGATGAGTAGAAGTTAAAATATTTTTCTAAACCAACGCGTAGATTCGACTAATACCTAACGACCGTAAATAGTCAATATTGTTTAGTTAGCACTTTCAAAAGATAAATATTTATGTTTCTAAAGTAGTTGTGTTGGTTAAGTACACAATTGCCGCCATTTTCCGGTGTAAAGCAAATAAACGAAGCCAATTATACAGCTCTAGTACTAGGCTACAAAAGTCGTTAAATCTTAGCTAGCCTTAACCGTGTATAATTTTGAATGGTTTCTAATTTTACCTCTTCACCCTATATATCGACGATTTGACGTCATAAAATAATTTTATTTTACATAAGTCACATTACAATTACTTGATTATTTATTATATAAGTTTTCGCATTATTAAAAGAATCAAATTAATCTAAAAAGTAATTAGGCATGCTTTGGTATCTACGCAGTTGGATCTAGAAACTTTTGATTAAATTCCTGGTTTGTGGTTTGAGTTTCCCTTCTTGTGTATTTATCGATTTTACTAGATCATTTAATCATAGATCGATTCGATAATTTATTAGTGGCAATGTACCTAAAGTCCCTAAGTTAATTTCCGTCTGTGAAGCCGATTTTGAAAATGACGGGAAGGTGATTTCCCTGATAGCTATTTTCTCGGTTCCACGTTATTATAAGAAAGTACTAAGAATAAATGGGTACATGTATAGTTGATGAAAACCTACTGCAATAAACCATTCCAACCATCAAGATAATTTGTAGGTAGGTACCTATGTTAGTACCTAGGTACTTAATTGTCTCGATGTAGGTAATAAAAACGTGCCTTTCAAGACACTGGGTGAAATAAGCTGTAAGGCGGCTAGATTGCTATGAACTCAAAGATAAGACGAAAAATCAAATACTCACTGCATATTTTGTACCTACCGACTTAATACGAATTATAGTGACACAAATAAAAGTTATTCGCACATAAACGAAAATAAGATAAAATACTTGTGCACATAAAAATATTGACTCAACACAATCACATGTTAGCATCCAAATCTCACAATGTTAGGACAACATTCCTAATGAAACACTTTAGACATAAAGTATAAACCCTAACAATATTAGGTACGTGTCTTTGCCGACTGCAGTCAATCTCATCAGAAACAAGCTAACTATGCAGGAGATATAATATAGTGCACAAGTGTATGCGTAGGCACAAGTACAGTCCTATTTCCTTATTACCAGTCCGATGGGACGGAAATTCGACACGAACGGAGAGAGATTAGGCGCACGACCGGCGGCCTAACGTGCTTTCAAAGGCACAGAGGGGTGTGTTACTGTCGTTGTGGTATTTTTGTGTTGTGTACTGGCAACACTGTTCGAACAGGTATCGTCCTACCCCCTCTTCACGAGTCTTCCTACGATTTGATAACAAACTCTCTGCCATTCGGTCGCTGGAAGCCCAACGAACCACAAGTTGAATTTATGGTCGTATCTAGAAAAGTATTATGGAAAATAATGATAGTGATTAGTAATGTTAGTTTTGTCTAAAGTGATAGTAAAAGCTAAATTAGTACTGATTGACAGTTGCAGTGATTTGAATGAATAAATAAGTTTAAATTTGAAGCAGTTTGTATTTCTTTCTACAGGTGTGACATCTTTCGAAAACTATCACCCATTTATGCATTGATAGCGTTAACGTTGCTTAATCTCGTAGAGCTCTTGATCTATTCTGTCGCAACTCAGTCACGGACCCCTTATAAAAAATAGCATTTTTACCCATAAGGAGCGAAAAGCCTGGCACAAACTAAGTATCTACCTACTAAATAAGCAGGTATAGGTGTACCAGAATCTCTTAAATGGAATTTAAAAAAAAAATGATTTTTATATGGCAATGTTAATGTTATCTGACAGTGGTTCCTACAGCGATTACGACCTTAGATACTTTTTCGAAACATGTATTCTTAAATATAATAATGCGACAGTATGTCGACCTAATTTCTAACCGCCAAAGGTTTGTTGTTTTTGATTTTGAATTTTTAACTATTCAATGCAAAAACTGACATTCATGCGGCCGGAACTGCGGTACAAAATATTTATTTTGCACGACCCGTGACGATATGTATATTAAAGCAGACGTATATACGTTCTATTAAAGCATACATTTTTTTTTTCATTTATTTGGTTTTGGGAATCGAACAGCTTGATGAGCCGTTATATAGAATTAAACTCATTAAATGAATAAATACAACGATCAAGACTTGCTCGTCCTTGTAGGTTTAGGACCTACTTACCTTAACCTTGTGTTACCATCTCTAAATTATATTTTCCTCATTTTTCATCAGATTCCAGTACACCTATACTTACTAAAATAGTAGTAGTCCCAAAATGGAATAGAGGTGGGAAATAATATTTTATAAAAGAAACTTACCAATCAAAAGAAGTCCTGTTTGAAGGTACTCGAAAGAAAGGTTAATTGAAATTAATAATTAATAACGATACATATTTTAATTAGAGATTCGACTCTTGAAATTAAGTTTTCACTTTAGAGTATATATTTTCCTTTACGATTATTCCTTATTTTTCACGAAAATAGTTCATGATATCGATATTATCGCAGTACTTGCACGGGGCAATGCTAATCTCGTACTGGGCCGTTATTTACAAAACTAAAAGCCAGGCTTTAACGAGCGTTTCTAATGCTCTGTGTGGCAAATGAATATTTACAGTGCACGATAATTTCAGGGTTGAACTATACTTGTTATCGATAAATACTCATATTCTATACCTGCATGCCTATGGATAGTGCGTCTTTGACGTCAGCCGGTATGTGTGAACCACGTAACGGATGTACCTACGCAAGCGACAAGAATGTACCGAATAGAGACATTGACAATGACAAGAATCGAGTTGTATGTCAATTGCAAAACTATCTCTAACGGCCGGTTTCAATAATCTATCTATCGATGGATTTGTCTACTAGAGGTAGAATTTTGACATATTTTGTATGGAGCTTATGTCAAAAATATAACTCCAGTAGCCAAATCCATCGATAGTTAGAGTATTGAGACCGGCTGTAAGCGTCCAACGTATATATCTACCTACTGTAGATCAAGACCACATAGATTTTATAATTTAAAAGTAACGCTCAATACCCCAGTCCCTTCTAGCTACGCTCCTGTACATAATATCTGGGTAACCTATAGATACTTGTAATTCTAACATGCCGATGTTGACATCTTGCTTGTACAGTTTTAAATTGTCCGTATCTAAGTATCTAATATACCAAGGAACGTTTAAAAGCTACGGATTGGTAGATGTCACATGTCTTTGAATTTTTGGTTCTAGTACAAGCTAGTTTGCTTATTGTCCACTTATTTTGAGCAATGGTGATGAGAGATATCATAGAAAGTGATAGTGCCTGCTTTATTTTTGAACATGCAATAAAACTACAAGTTCTTCTCTACTGTTATTTATTCCAAAATAAAAAAAAACTAGGCACACTCATTTTTACACGTAGAAACTTGAGTCACTTGAGTGCATTTAATATTCACTGTACTTAACGAAGAAAATGCAAAAGAGGAAAATGTACTTATACCGGAAAAATCGCTTAAACATTTTTACGACTTATCGAATGTTTTATTACCTTCCGCTGACTGGCTCAGCGGTTGTGATTGCCGGTTATATTTGCTCGTATAACATAAATAAATGTGGCTTTCGGATAACACTATTTCAATATGCACGTGGGTATAATTAGCGGCAAAAAAGGAGTCTTTGATACGTAGCTAGGTCCAATCCCACAGATTTTGAGAAATTACCGTATCTTACCTTTAATCAAAAGTTTCGTAATTACCTAATCAAAAGTTTCGTGACTGTAAAAAATACCTAAGTAGTATCTTTTACAGTCACGATATTTTTTAGTTTTAAAAATATGTTCAAATTATTTTAAGAACGTAGGTACCTAACTATACCTTATGTTGTAAAATTTTATACCTATAAGTAGGTAGGTATTCCTTTTTTTATACCGGATTTGAGGTCTTTAGTATGTCTCCCCCCTCTAGATCCGGGCGATCTTAAAGTGTTGCAGGTTTCGTAAATATTTACCTAGCATGATCGTATTTATTCCGGTGTCGAATTATTGCGTATCTAACTAGACACCTGTTTGATTAATGAGACGCTCATCAATTAAGAGGAAACAGTACAACGTAGTTAAACATCTGTTATCTGTATTCAGAAGATAAGCAATAATAATTACAAAATGAGAATTCAACGTAAACCAAATAATGACAAATTTGGCAGCCCTAAACTTACCGTTGTGAGTAAAAATTAGATGGTACGTTACGTACGGTCGGTAAACGGTATATCAATATTTGTACGACCGAAGCGAACAAAGTGATAGTTTTGTTAGACAAGAAGTTAGTAAATAAACAGCGTGCTAGTAGGCCTTACATTGTAGGTATGTAGGTATAACGTCTAGTAAATAAGGTCAAACTATAATTAATAAAAAAAAAATGGTGGCACTCGGGGACTGCCGCGGTAAAGCTATTGCATAGTATTTTTATCAACATAAGCAATTTAAAAAAAAAACATTTTTTTTATTTTTAAAAAAGTTTTTTTTTCTTTTAAAATTTAAAAAAAGAGTAATTAATAGTTCTGCTATTCATCGATAGATGGCAAAACTAAAAAGTATCACCGCTGTGCCGGTCGGAGTGGGAGGTGTTAGGTTATTTTCGTTACGGAATTTCTGGATTCGGTCTCCACGCTCAAGGCCCGCGATGGAAGCTATTAGAAGCTGTTAGCTTAAAAAAAAAATTGAGAACTAACAAAACGTCATCTAATCCTTAACTAAGCAGTGTTTGTATGTACTATGGAAACCAGACAACTGATAAACATACTTATATATTTCTAAATACATATTTCTGTCGCACATAGACATTGCCAAAGTAGTCGATACTAATGAGTAGGATTCAAACCCGTGAACTCTCGGTGGCAAATCCGATAGGTACTGTAACCACTAGGCTATCACCGTTTATCCGTTATCACCACCTAACGCTTAAACATAACAATTATGTTGTCATTGTATGACCAATATGACACGATTTTAAAACAATTGAAATAGAATCAACAAACCGGTAGGTACATTAAAATGACTCATGAGATATTGTTTATGAGTTGTCTTGAAATTACCATAGTAGTTATATTATATATTACAATGGATTTTTTCAGGATAAATAGTATTTACAGATTTACAATAGATTTTGGATTATTGATTATTGTGCATTACCAAGTCTTATTATAAGCACGACTAAAACACCAAATATATCACTGACGGCTCGCTTGATTGTGAGCTGTAGGCTATTCTACTAGATATTAATGTTAGTTAAAAATCCATAACTTGAATACCGTTGAGGAATAACGCCTGCTATTTACCTCGCGGTTCGCTAGATGGCGTTGTTATACTTTTCTAAATTATTTATTCCACTAAAAATTTAGGTACTTATTTAATGCTAGTTTTCTTACTTCCTAGAAGTACCTATACAAGATATTTCAAAGTGAAGTAGGTAAGTACCTAAACGAGAGATTACACACTCCAAGCTAGGTGAACCGACGATATATCTAGGTAGCTAAAGAAGGTCCATGCTACAAACAGAATTCAAAAAAACACTTACCCTTAGGAAGAAAATTACATTAAGTTTTAATTATTTCACAATGAAATATATTCCAATACTATTCAAATATAATAAATTCGACTACGAACTAAGGTGAGGTGTGGTTGGATGTCTTCCAAATAGAGACAAGATCGAGCCATGATAGCTTTTAATGTCATACTATTATTACTAGCATTCAAGGTTTGGAACAGGCGGTTATTATGAAAAACTGGAATCAAAAATAAGAGATTCCGTACTGACCAGACGCGGATCCAGGAGGGGGACGGGAAGTTGATTCAAATTTTGTAAGTCATCAGCTACGTTTTTGAACACTGGTATTCTACTCTGGTATACCGCCTACAATTCACGTACGAAAAGGCGTAAGTGCCATTCGTCTGTTCTTCTCCATATTCGCATAAGGAGAATAACAGATGATTGACATTTGCGCGTTTTCGTTTATCGAACTTAGCGAGAGGTAAAAGATATTCGATGGAAACGATTATGATGCACCATCAAATTGAACAACTGTTTCCTTGTTTGATTGTAATATCTATTATTATCGTGTTTAATTATACAAATAGGTAAATCAGGAAATAAAACTTTAAGTAGATGGAAATAATTTATCCAGACACGGAATAGTTAATGAAAAGTCATTTAATAATACTCATGCAATCTTATTGTCCTGATTATTCAAAGCATCGCTTCCTTAAAAAATATGTTAAATTAAATTAGGTTAATGATGCGGAAAAATATTACCATACATAATATAGGCTACAGACCAGGTAAGATGGAGCAGGAGGCTGGCAATGAAATGTTGCCAAAGGATACACACGCTATCATAGCATTCTTAGTTATTCTAGGAGTCCTTGCACTTAGAAATATGTAGGGGAAAACGGAAAATCTTATAAATTGACTACCTATTTAGTATTAATATTGTATTGATGTTGTCAGTTGTCTTGTCTATTTACTTGAGTAGGTAGATGCTTAGCTAAATTTAATACTTAGCAAAGCTACAATTTCTCTTCAAAAATAGGTACTATTGGGATATTCCTGAGCAATCTCTATCTCAGAGCAATTGATCCAAGGTATCTACATATCCATACGAGTACACATCCACTGAATCTCTTCTAATATATAAATGTGAATGTAAGTTTGTTTGTTACGCTTTCACGCGAAAACTACTCAACCGATCATCATTAAACTTTGTACACATATTCTTGGAGGTATTAGAAGTAACATAGGTTACTTTTAATTAAGAAAAAAAATATTTTTACGAAAAATTAAAAAAATGTTTGTCAAAAAATCTCAAAATCTAGCTTCTTCAACGCCGTCTAGCGGTTCCCGACATCCACGCGGGCGGAGCCGCGGGCGAATGCTAGTAAATAATAAATGTGCGCTGGCTATAAAAATAATTTTGAAACAGAATTCATAAACGTAACTACACCAATAAAACTATAAATTTAATCAGTATATTGTATTATTTTTGTTATTAAAAAAAATAAGGAAAAATGGATAACAGCTATTAAACATAATATAGTAAGTAGGTATATATATCTTAAAGGTATACTCACATTATCTGGCACCTCCAACATTTTATTTGCATGAAATATCATAATCGAGGAAACTTGAAAAACATGATGACTACAATATCTGAAACAATAAAATGTTTTTAAGTACCTACACCTTTTAGAAATTTCAACATTCTAAAATTTCAAGAGAGTTCTCTAAAAAATAACTTATTACATTTTGTTGAGAAACACAGTTTTTCAGCAATAACTCAATGATTACCATCATTGAGTTATTGCCGAAAAACAGTGTTTCTCATCATCCGATCACGTCCGAAATAATTTTAAATTAAAGAATTTATTAAGCACGGAAAATGCTTATTAAATACTTTAAACTAAAATTATTTCGGACACGGACACGGTTTTTGATTTTTTTAAATATTTTTTGGCCACACGAATTAACAAATAAAGGGCGGGACACAATTTATGCAACCTTCAGAGCGATTATTTCCAAAAATATTTACTCATTCAAAAAAGTTTATTAGAGACCTTAAAATGTTTTAAAGACCTGTCGAATGATGTGCCACACGTAGATGATTGTTCAAAATTTTGCAGCTTCTGTTACATGTATGGAGTGATATAGATTTGCCATCGATGTAAAAATGTTACGATTTTTTCGTCTAGCCTCCCAACCCGTAAACAATATTAATATCATGCGTTATGGAACGACGTTCCAAAAAGAATCTTTGTTATATTTTTCTATCGATGCTGTCCGTGTAAACGAGTCATACTGTACGTCATTTGAATTTGGCATATCGTATAATAACAGCATGGTATTGACAGCAAATGTCATGTGTCATAAGTTTTGTTTTGTTTGTGTTTGCTTGAAATTGAATTTGTTTTGTTATTGTTGATTGAGCCTATAATGATAAATTGTGTTGTTTACAGTTTACTTTCCTTTTACTTGCTGTGGTAGTAAGAGTTAATTAAATATTTTCTTAAATGTTTGTAGCCGTCTTTTCGTTAATTTTATAAACTGAAATAGCTATTGCAAAAAGTTTATTTATTGGTCACTGGCTTTACCGGTAAGTACCTGTTTAACCTCTTTCTCTTTACCATTATTCTTTACATCACAGAGAAAGTAATCACTACGTCGTTACATGCTTGCTTTATTTATTTATCTACTACGTATATTATTGAATTGGATACATACAGGTTTTACAATTTTTTGCTTCTTACGAAGACAACTATTCAGCAATGAACTCAACCTCTTTATTATTTAATGCAACATAGGGTCGGGGTGTAGCAAAGGGGGTGCACTAACACTTTTTTGTTTTTTTTTTGCCAGTTTGGTTTTGAAACCCACGTTATTCGATATTTTGAGAAAAAACAAAAAAAATGTATTTTTGGTGCACCCCCTTCGGTACACCTTGACCATAAAATTTGGTAAGTATGTAAGTAACTGAAAGTAAACCAACACTGCTTTCTTAGTTAACGTGTAGGTATCAAACACAAACTTACTTTTTTTAAAGTTATCTAGCGTGTGGATCCAATTCCACATCACTAGCAAACCTAGCTTAATTTAATTATTATGTTAGGAGTGGGTTCATGTTGGTAGTATTCAAACCCGCAACCTCACAATTGCGAGTCCAATGCCTTAACCATTAGGCTACTGCCAACATCACTAACATTTTCATGATAATAATTAACAGTCTACCTAGGACTAATAGTGTCTAGATGAAGTGTTGCCCCAGTAAGTTTATAAAAAAAATAAAACTAAACTTGTAAAGTTTTGTCAATTGAACGGCTTCAATTTGGAGACACTGGACTTGAAATTTAGACATTACATAATCTTACTTTATAATACAAATTAAGCTGGCCTATTTAGACTTCAAAGATAGCATGCAAATGTAAACTTATACTTACTATTTGCATGTCATGCAAAGTATACAGGAAGTGCGTAACAATAGCAATTTATGCACTTACTTAGCTACTAACCTGGCAAACACCCAATCATGCAATCCTTGACTGGCTTGGTAGCCCATTTGAAGTGTGTACGCTTTACTACGAGTTGTTGGGACTATTTGCAAAAGAACAAACTCTTTTATCATTTCATTAATGTAATTATGTTTTAACTTGCATTGTCACACCCCTAACTGTCTTGGAGAGCAATGTAAGTCGTCGGTATATATATATATATATATATATATATATATATATATATATATATATATATATATATCAACCCATATGATGTCCAGGCACGGGTCTCCCCAGTAGAACCTACTTATTATAGATCCTAGGGGTAATTGTCATCATCGCCACGCTTGGCGAGCGGGTTGGCGATCGCAATAAGGCTTTAAAGTACGCAGAGGACGCTGCTGCTCATCCGAGGTGTGAAATCTCTTAGTCGCCTGACGACAATCACGGGAAGAGATGGGGGTAGTACTATTCTTAAGCTGGTACCACACACAGAATAAAGTCTAACTACTATGTATGACTATGAAAATATAGCAAATATTTTTGGTCTTAAAAAATGAAGACTGCGTAATTAGCACCTTTACTTGCATACAATAATAAATCAGAAAAATACAATGAGACTCAAAACATTAACAGTCTCCTAACCAATGTTGATTATGGCGGTCTCACATTAGAGACTCACCTACTACGCAGGAGATATTATAGTGCATAAGTGTACTCTTTATGCCTCAGTCTCATGAGAGGGGAAATACAACATGACCGGAACGAGATCAGGCGCAGGACCGACGACTTACATTGCTCTCCAAGACAGTTAGGGGTGTGACAATGCAAGTTAAAACATAATTACATTAATGAAATGATAAAAGAGTTTGTTCTTTTGCAAATAGTCCCAACAACTCGTAGTAAAGCGTACACACTTCAAATGGGCTACCAAGCCAGTCAAGGATTGCATGATTGGGTGTTTGCCAGGTTAGTAGCTAAGTAAGTGCATAAATTGCTATTGTTACGCACTTCCTGTATACTTTGCATGACATGCAAATAGTAAGTATAAGTTTACATTTGCATGCTATCTTTGAAGTCTAAATAGGCCAGCTTAATTTGTATTATAAAGTAAGATTATGTAATGTCTAAATTTCAAGTCCAGTGTCTCCAAATTGAAGCCGTTCAATTGACAAAACTTTACAAGTTTAGTTTTATTTTTTTTATAAACTTACTGGGGCAACACTTCATCTAGACACTATTAGTCCTAGGTAGACTGTTAATTATTATCATGAAAATGTTAGTGATGTTGGCAGTAGCCTAATGGTTAAGGCATTGGACTCGCAATTGTGAGGTTGCGGGTTTGAATACTACCAACATGAACCCACTCCTAACATAATAATTAAATTAAGCTAGGTTTGCTAGTGATGTGGAATTGGATCCACACGCTAGATAACTTTAAAAAAAGTAAGTTTGTGTTTGATACCTACACGTTAACTAAGAAAGCAGTGTTGGTTTACTTTCAGTTACTTACATACTTACCAAATTTTATGGTCAAGGTGTACCGAAGGGGGTGCACCAAAAATACATTTTTTTTGTTTTTTCTCAAAATATCGAATAACGTGGGTTTCAAAACGCTCGCCAAGCGTGGCGATGATGACAATTACCCCTAGGATCTATAATAAGTAGGTTCTACTGGGGAGACCCGTGCCTGGACATCATATGGGTTGATATATATATATATATATATATATATATATTTTGACTGCCTCTGTGGCGCGGTGGGAGTGTATCCGACTGCTACGCAAGAGGTCGTAGAGTCGATCCCCACCCAGGATAAAACTTTGTGTGATAAGCACGATGGTTTATTCTGTGTCTGGGTGTTATTTATCTATAATATGTATGTATTTAGAAATATATAAGTATGTTTATCAGTTGTCTGGTTTCCATAGTACAAGCTCTGCTTAGTTTGGGATCAGATATTGTTGTGTGAGTTGTCCCAAGATATTATTATTACAGATATTATTACAGATAGTGGTTTGACTGAATAACTATCTTGTTTAAGACAATAGATTATTATTAAGAGATACTTAATGGTCATGAATCAGTCTGAATGACTGACTGTACTTTTACCCTTACCACAAAGTACTGAGGGTACAGAAGGTAATTTTCGTATTATGCGCGCTCAGGCAACGCACACATCGACATCGCTCACGTACACGGAATCTCAGAACACCTCGAATGAAGTGGTCTAATGGTGCATTTAGGCGCACGGCACGCGGGTTGACACGGGCGGTCCAAATAAGCCGTCCACAAACAGCGGAGCAGCACATACACGCCTATTCACACGCTCGCGCTCGTGCCCGTTAGATGTCGCTTTGAATGCGAGCATGTGAACCCACAAGAAGTGTATATTTCCGCGTCAATGAACGATATCATTATGCTCGAACGAGCTACGTATGCATGTAT